>VXBB01008346.1:142351-188635 GCA_013399915.1 Illadopsis cleaveri
TGTGTGTGTTTGTTTTTTGTTAGTTTTGTTTTTTGGTTTTTTTAATCTTGTGAGCATCAAGTCAGACAAATGATATTTTCAGGCCTCACTCATGATTTTTATATGCTTGGAAACAAAAAAATTAACCTCCTTTGCCACCTACCCACTTCCTGATCAGCTGCATCAGCAGAACAAGGGAGACAGAGGTATAATGCTCCCAGACCCAGCATTATCTGTGCTGTCTTGCAGGGCCAAAGTAAGGTTTAACTTCTTTTCCTGGCTCCAAGGGAGTACAGATTTCCTAAAATGGAGGCTACCTTTAAAATACAAGCAGAGGCAGGAGATTCTTCAAACTATTGAGCATTACCGCCTTCTTGTCTTCACAGGAGCAGCTCCTGCTTCAGAAACTAAACAGGTTTATACTATAACTTCTCCTCAGACACATCCAACAGAAAAAACCCTGCAAAGTTAAAATGTGTAACTCAAATTTTTTTACTCAAAACTGTAACCCGTCACAGTTAAGTCTTGAAAACACTGTGCAGGGAAGTGAAATGGCCAAAGTTGGGGGGCTGAGTGGCTATTTTTTACTTTAATTAACACTATCAAAAGGTACTTTCTTTTGGGAGACAATACTTCTGAATCCTTTCTTAAAGGTTGTTACCTCTGTCCTTCTGTCAAAGATGAAACAGAGGTTGTTACTCCCTTTGAAAATCCAGCTCTAGATGGTGATAATTCAGTGGTTTGAACATTTAGACTTGCTCGCCTGAGGGTTGTCTTATAACCTACCAATCCTCCAGCTGCATCTGGGCCCTGCCCACCACACATTAAGCTTCCAAGTGTGTGCAAGAGGGAAAACTTCACCTCCACCTTTGGAATAACAATGCTCTGAAACAAAATGACACAATATTCTGGGTGCACAAGTAGGAGACCAGGGAGGGCTGTTACACCTATTTATTTGTTTCCACCTACTGCTGTGTCTTTTTCCAGAAGTGTGCACCACCTCTGTGTAGTCAAACGCATAAAGAACTGCTGCTGCTTTTCTCCCCTTTCTATTATAAAGAGAAAATTCAAAATGAGCCATTCAAGGTGCTCAAACTTCTTCAGCTGAAAATGAGAATGTTTATTCTCTTTATCCTTCCCTTCCGCTGTTTGAACTCTGTTGCACATGCTTGTGTGTCCCTACCTCTGAGTTCAGTCTGAGATTATTTCTTCCCTTCCTTTTCAGATGCCATTCTGTTATGGTAAGAGGGGAGGCAAAGAAGAGAAAGTTGCTTCTTTGGTGCAATAAAACTCCAAAGCAGTGACCTCACTGCTTTTCTCTGTCTCATTTTTGCAGAGCTCCACTTCCTGTCTGCACCATATCCAAATGCAAACACCCAAACGTCCTTCCCATACTGGATGACTGTGTAGATGCACACAAAACTGTCCTTGTATGGAGTCCCACATGATCCATAAGAGTTAACTGGTTAACTGACTGGGTAAAGCCAGGCCAATGTACAGGACATCTCTGGTGAATTCTGCTCAAGGTAAGAGAAAAACAAAAATCTGAGCTTTGGTCATGGGGATGGATGCACCTCGTAAGTCACAGTTAAACAAATGAAAGCACGAAGGATTTTTCAGACCCATGGCTTTGGTTTTCCATACTGCCTGTGCTTGCTTTTTTCCCCGATATTAACTTTAGCTATTGACTTTAACCTTAGATTCATATCTGTCTAAAGTTTGGATTATTGTGTTATTTGTTAACCTGAGGGTACTCAGCCAATCCTATAAGTTTGGTTATTGCTTGATCTGTTCAAAAGAACACCACATTTCCTTTACTTGCAGGTATTATCATTGTCAAATTTTAAATGATTTGCTAAACCATTGTGTAACAACATGTCTTATAATGTGTTTTTCAGTGGATATATTTAGCTGGTATGACTATTGTGTTTTTAAAAATAAATTACATACCCTGGTTATTTTTAACTGAAAATACATGAATTTAAATTAAGCCTTATCAAGCTACTACGTGTCTAAATATGAAGAGGCTCCTAAAATACCTTTTTAAAAAACACAGAAAATCCAGTAATAAGAGAATGGCATTCATTCTTTGAAGGATATGAGTAGCATCTGCTAGTAAAGCTTTGAGCCCCCTATTTTGACATTCAAAAGTTAATCCAATATTTGCTATGGTCTTCTAAATCAATTGGAACTAAATTTGTAGATGTTGATGTAGATGAAAGTTGATGTTGGGTATTCATAATTTTGTTTTTAGTTTTACTTCTCAGGATTTGATTCCATGAAATGGCACAATTTCTGGGTTTTGACTTGTTTTGAATCCATTTAAGATGTGTAACACTGCTGAAATCAAGCAGAACTTTTCCCCAAATAAATAAGAGCTGTGATTCCCCACTCAACTATTTATGTCCTTACCTTTTATGTTCTTAGTTAAGCATAATTTTTTATCCTCAACTCCTAAACATGAGGAAATTTGTTGTTGACCTCTGATGTGATCGTGAATAGAGTCCAGGACTGTGGCAGAAGGATACAGAGAAAAACATCCATGAGTACATGTTTCAAATGTGTTTTACAAACACCTGGGGGTTTATCAGAACTTCTGGGAGAAATTCGGCCAATTATTCCATATTTCAGGGACCTTGAGGATTTAAAATTCCTCAGTAGATATCCAGAGATAAATGAAACATGCAGATTAAATGGCTAAGCAGTTAGTGGGAGAAAAATCTTGTTCACTGTTAGCAGATTTCTCCATCAGTCATTTATAAATATCAGGATCCAAGGGCCTCACTGCTCCATTGGATAGGTAAGTCATCTACTCAGGTTCAACAAAATGTAGCAGACACTCAATCTTGTTTTAGTGCATAGGACAGGTAGAGTGCAAATACATTTCAAAGTGATTTCTAGCAAAGCTTAAATTCTTTAAGGTGCCTTTTGTGGCAAAGAATCAGCAGCACTGTGGTGAGTCATCCATGTAAATAGAAATCACACAGGAATCCTAAACCTTTGCATTACAGAGCATGGAAGAAAATCTGTCCTGTTTGGGCAAATTACTTGAAGTTAGAAAAGAAACTTATAGATGCTTCTCTGTTAAGCATGAAGCCTGGGATGAATGTGGTCTCATCTGTTTCAGTGGAGTTGACCTTCTCATCCTGGAGCTTCAATGTGTTTCTGTAGCTGCTGATGCAAGAAAATCGTTGGGAGATGCTGTTAGTAAGCTGCCCTTAAGGCTGGTTTATAATTACTGAAGACAATTACAAGATATGTCAAACTATTATGTGATGTTATCTGAACAGGTTAAAACTCATTAGAAACCACATAAAATCTTTTTTCATTAATGCCATGAAACAGTCCAGTGCCTCATTTTTGTGTCATAGGCAAATTCCTCTGCTTTTAGGAACACACCCTCCCATGTACAGTATTGGCCTGCAATCATGGCCAAGTAGACTAAGTATAAATTCAAAATCATTAGATTCCTTTCCCTACCATTAAGGTGTAGGTTAAGGAACAAACTCTTCATAAGGATGGTCTGAATCTCTTGCTTTTTCACTCCGTGTTGAAACCTGCTTGCTCTTGCTGCCACATTGCTTGCTGCACTCTGCCAGCTGCAGTCTGGTAATAATGTCTTACATAATGCACCCGTGGCCTGGGTCTCTGTGTGTGATCTTAGACTTAATTTACACCCTCAGAAATACATTTGATAGTCATCAGGGAGTGCAGGGAAATTTTTTTTGTTGTATGTATTTACAATTTGTCTGCAAGCTTGGTCTTCATAGATCACTATTGAGTTCCTAGCAGGGCTGACCCTCCATCACAGCTCAATAAACTGTCCTGTTGAGTTAGTTGCTGGCTGATGACTTTTCTCACATTTGGAAGCTCTACTTCACACAGATTTCACAGATGTTTTCTTTCATTTTGCACAAAGTAAAAGTTTGTAGGTTAAACACATTTATTTATTTTTTTCTATGGAACAGCATGCTTAAGTGCATTTAAATGTCAGAAGGCAAAATAAAGCTTTTTAGGTGAAAAAATTAATAATAGATGTCTCCATTTCCTAAGCACAAGAATTAAAAATATTTAAAACCCCAGTCATGCCATAAATTACAGTACAGAAGCTGAAGGTACAGAGCTAAGAAATATAATATTAACACAACTTTGATTTGAGAAATATTTGTGCTAACATACCACTTGGTACACTCAAGTAAGCAAGGTAAAAAGCACCTGAGTAAGCTGCACCTGTGTAAGCTTATAGGACTCCATTACCTCTACAAGTCTTAGACCTGAGATTGTAGCATTAAGCAGGTTTCAACAATAAAATTTCAACAGGATTACAGTTCCTGTGTCTCTTAGTTTACCACTTAGTTGATTGCTTGCTTTATCTTCACCTTGTATCAGATAAGTAGAAAGGAAAAAAAAAAAAGTGTTTGCAATTTCTATCTCAAAAATGGCAGAGTTGAGCTGCAGCTTTCCATTTCCTGCACGAAAATGGAAGATAACAGCGTAAAGGCTGGAAAGTAACTGTTTGTCTGAGGGTCTTTTTGAGGTCACTTGTTTTTCTGACTGATGAGAAAAAAATCTGTTTAAGAATTAAGAAAAAAGTCCAGATAACTTAAAAAATGGTGTCAAAGCTTTTCTGACTTGAACCAAATCTAGCCCCTATTTATGGAATCCTTCTAACAGGGTTATGAAAGATTATGATAGAAAGAAAGATATATGAAAGAATTTCCCAGTTTGTCAGTGTTCATATTTCCAGAGGAGTTCTCATGACACAGCTGTTGTCTAGAAAAATTCTGTAAACTTAATTAGCTATGATAATCTTAAAAAATTGCATTTTAGACAGCTAGTGGACCCAATTCTCCCATACTTGAGGTGAACTTGTCAAAAAAATTAATAATTTCTATGAAACATAAGGTCAGAAATCTGATTTAAACTATGAAAAGGCAAGAGTTCAGATTTTCAGATCTGTGCTAGGTTAGTTAAACATTCAGATGATCCCTTTCACCAGAATACTCTGTCAGCAACATCTCAGAGATATTGAAATCAATAATCTCTACTGAAAAAGTTCTTTAAAGGCACTTTTGCAGAACAAAGCAAAAATAAAAAAACTAGACATTCCAACCAGGAACCATAAAATTATCTCAGCATTTTTTCTGGTGTACTATATCCGACAATAGATATATCCAAACTTGTATCTTTTTAGACTGGAGTTACTACTGATGGTATAAGCTTTGTGCAAATCTGTGGATGAAGCTGTCTGGCCCTGTGTGGATTTAACTGGCTCCAACAAAACAGCTGAACACCTTTCTCCCTGCAAGAGAGCAGAAGCACTGATTATTGCTGATAGGAGCAGACACAGCTTGCTGATGGCTGGATTTTAGGCAGCTTCATTTCAGTTTTATAAATTACTTTATCACATGAACTTTGCATGTGAATTTTGACTTTTACCATTGGATAGCCTGTCCCAAGTAGCCCTTCGGGCAACAGTGAAACTATTTATTAGAGTAGTGCCCAGTGACTCCCAACAAAGACCACTAAACAAAGTTAAAAAGCAAGCCATATATCTAAAAGACATAACATTTCAAACAAATAAGTCATATGAAGACAAAGAGGAAGTGTTCTTATTTGATTTGGGGAGTTTGGAACAATAAGAGATGAAAAGATTTGCCAACACTGACCCAGGATGTCAATGGCAGAAAAAACATCAAACATCAAATTTCTGATTCTCTGTCTATTGTCCTAAGTGCAGCACTTCAAAGTTGATTTCAACAGTTTAATTCTAAATCAAGATTCAGTGGTGGTCTCAAATAACATTTTTAGCTTTTTTAAGTTTTTTTAACTTTTTTAAATGTCTCCTTTCTATTTACATTTCTCATAATTCTCACAATAGTTCATCCTACATAGACATAACACATTCAGTATATTGATATATTTTATAGGAAATACTGTATCATCTCAATTTTACCATGAACTAATAATCATCTCATGAAGGCAGCAAAGGGAATACATATCTTCTGTTCATTAGAGATCCCCTGTCTCCAGAAAACGGGAGAAAGATTTGTGATTCAGGGTTTGTCCTTGCTCACACTATTTTCCAACTTGAGGAATGCCACTAAATGTGATGGAGTAAGACGTGTGTGAACTCAAGTGAGGAAGAGAAAAACCTGGCCTTTCTGTTCCTAAAGAATTCCTCTTTGGCTTTTAGGACTATAAAGGACACAGTGAAATGCATGCAATGCAAATAAGCTAAGTACAACATTATGTGAAAGATATTTTTTAATATATTCATGATGCGCTTAAAATCAATATGTTTTGGTGGGAGAGGAAGTTGAAAAGGCTATAAATAAATATGGAAAAATATTCCAGTGGTTCTTTTCATGTTTGTAGAATCATGCCAGCATACTAAATATGTTTGTTCTTAGATTTTTGCATTTGTGCTTATTATTTCTGTAAAACATAATAAGTATGTGCAGAAAAAAATATCACCACTTGGAGGTTTTCAGTTAGTGCACTGAAGAAAGAATCACTAAGAAATCTATGATCTCTAGCAGTGACATGACACAGCACTTTGTAAAGAGAATACCAGTGACTCTGTGATTTGCTTTTAAAGTCATTCATTTTAGTTTCTCTAAAATATAACTACTTTCTAATATATGGATTACATTCTTAGCTATTGTAAATTTCCACAGGATATTTAACTTACTGGGGTTTTGTTGAGGATTTGGAAATTATTAGTGCACACAGCTATCTTTCAGAAGTAATGAAAAAGAATAGTTTCCTTTCTGGTAAAGGAAAATATTGTGAGTATTTCAAGCTGCTTCCATACAGTCATCACCAGCACGATGAGCGTGCGAATCACATCAGGCAGAGGTACAGGGCAGCAGATGGAGGTGTGCTAACAGTTTAATTTTCAGTGCCATGTCTTAGGAACAGGAGACACATCCTTGCCTGAGTGCCCATCTGCCATTCCTTCCCCAGATGTTTTGCATCTGTTGCCACTCTCCAACGTATTTGTCAGAGGAAGGTCTGACAAGTTTGAAATTCTTAATGTTCTTTCTACAGTAATGAAAATGGATGACTGAGGATAGGAGAAAGTCCTTCAGAGGAATGGCTGCTATGTAAACATACCCTTGATTAGAAAAGTAAGACTTGATCCGGGAAAGAAACAGTCACAATGCCTGAGCACAAGAAAAGCTCCAACTAGGCTTGCTTAGACTAGCAAAATGCTTGCAAGATTGAGGCTAGGGACATTTAAACTTTACTTCTTGTTCTTTTTACTTCCTGCAGCGAATGTAGGAATATTCCCAAACCTTTTTATTCCATTCTTCTGAGCTCCTCAATGATTGATATGTACCTGCGTCTGAACTAGTAAAGGAAGTAAGATGGTGTCACAGAAATAGTAAAAGTGATCTAATCCACCTAAACATATGAAATATTGCTCTGATAATGACTGAAGAATGGAATTACTTATAAATAAGAGCATGATGGATGTGACATGAGAACAGGTGCCAATCCAGAGATATTGGAGGTGAGGTACTGAAGGTTGTGGCAGTCATGCTGATCAAATAATTAAATCTGAATTTTGTTCAGACTCAAGAACCATTATGAAATTCTTCATTTGCATTCTGCATTTTTTTTTTTCTGGAACTGTAGCTATCAAATGAAACAATGCTTTGCAAGATGTGCTGGAGACTTTGAAGAACGACAATCAGTTTCAATGTAGCCATTCAAATAGTGGGTGTTGCCACTGACAGTCGGACTAGAATGATGTTGTTCAGGATCATACACTCATTCTCAATTCATCGTGTTTACAAATAACATGGTGTCTAAGAATCATGTGTTGTACTAGACTTTAATACTTTATGTTAACATATGCAATCTGTATTAAAATAGGACAGAGAGCCTGATAGTAAACTTTTGACTTCTGCAATCCTGGGAAAGTGTGGAACTACAGGCAGTGATCTGTGTGGGACTAGGTAGGCTGCCCAGGGAAGTGGCTGAGTCACCAACCCTAGAGTTATTTAAAACACATGTAGATGTTGCACCTGGGGATATGGTTTAGTGGTGGACTTAGCAGTGGTTGGTTAATGATAAGAGTCAGTTATCTGAAGGTTTTTTTCCAACATAAAAAATTCATAAACTGTGATTCTAAGTCTCAAAACAGTGTAAACCACTGGCATTTATTTCACAGAGTGAAGAGGGTAGGGGGTGCATCACCCAACCATTTTGGATATCATTATATTCTTTATTCTACTCTTGACAGAAAGGGGAGAGATACACTGCCTTCACTTCCCATGGACATCATAAATGCCTAATATTAGCAACCTGACCCTCCAAAGCTATCATGCCTTTTACCTGCCCTGGGAAGCCCTTTAAGTTTGCCCTACACTTAATGATCTCTGGACACACTGGAATGGAATTCCATTTGGGTAAATTTATATTAACTTTGTAGTTAGTTCGCAATAATTTAAGATTTTAACTGCCAAGGCATAAGAACACTGATTATTATTTGCACACAAAAATATTTTAGAAGGTCATTTTTGGAGCCTCAAGTTCCAGTAAGTTTCAGGGCGGAAAAAAAATCATATTTTCTCACTATATTGAAATGCTTTATCTGGTTGATCTAGAAATATTGACATTAGATCTTTGGAAACTCTTTATTTAATTCAATATTAAACAAATTTAATGCAGTTAAAAATAGTTCAGGCTGGGAAAAGTTGAACTGTAAACATGTACCATTCCCATTATTACATGATGGGAATCTAGCTGGGAAGTTTTTTTTAGAAATATGAAATATATAGATCATTCCAATCACCTTATTGTCATGAGGAATAAATGCCGTAAGTTCTGTGATCAAAGCATTGTACAAGACTGTCTGCATGTGTATTTAGCATAATTGAGGCTTAAGAATGTTCTTTAAAGAAAGAAAGGTCACTTTTTATTTTGAAACATCATTAGATCACTGGGATCATATGTTAATGTCACTACATCTGCTAAAGCAAAAAGGGTATTATTTACTGTACTCCTCTTGGAATTCTAGATATTTTTATAAGAATGGAGAAGAGGAGCTTGGCTAGTGAGTCTTAAAAGATCTAGCAAGCTTGACTTACTAAAACAAAAAACGTGTTCTCATATTCTCATCTAACTTTTCTCCTCTGTATTTATGGTAAGTATTGCTTTTTCATGGGTTTGTTTGTTTGTTTGTTTTGTTTTGTTTATTTGGCATTTTGGTTTGGTTTTTGGGTTTTTGGTTGTTTGTTTTGTTTTGGGGTTTTTTTTGTTAATGCACGATAGTTTTCCAGCTGGTGGTATCCATATAATAAAAAGTGGTTTCAAATTTTCATTACAAAGAATCATCCTAGACAAAGTATCTCTTTGATCTGTCCTGTTCTTTTGAGTTTGGATCCTCAAATTCTTGGATATCATACCGGAAATCACCCAAAATATTCTAGACCAAAGTAGTATTTAAAATATGTAAACTTCTTCACCTCTATCCCATGACTTTTATTCTGAAGTATTTCTATCAATAGTGTTTGGGGAGCTTCCCATTCGGAACACACACATGACATTCACAGAACTGACACTGATTTCATTAGCTTTGGATAAGTACCAAACACAAATAACAAATGTCCTGTGGGAACTGCAGATTCTGTTCACTCAGGAACTGAGCAGCATGAGCAATATAATTGCAAACCAAATAACTACAACTTCTATTTCTTTCAGAATATGAAAACAAAATAACCAGGTGGCGCTCACACCACTGTTTTTTTTAGGGCTGCCTAGCCATGTAGACAGGCATATAGTTAATTTGTGCCTAACTTGTCCAAGAATTTCCTCAGAGCTTCAGTGACTATGCAGTTTCAAAGTTCCTGCTACATTGCTACATGTCAGCTAGCTTGTACCTGTAGCCCTATAAAAATTCAAGTCTAAACTGAGCAGTGTAGGATTTATTCAGAGCCACCTGAACTCTTCTTAAGCCCCCTGGAGAATTCTGCAAACATTAGTCACAGTGAACACCATGACTATTTATTTGATGTGATGCTGACGCTGATCCCATTCCCGTATATTATCTAACGTTATAATAAATGGAGAACCAATTACAGAGATAGGCAACGTGCTTTCAGTCTCATTATCCTCAAAAGGTTGAAACCATTTTAAAATTTCAAGTCATGAGACACTGAGAATGCACTGAGAGTAAGATTCAATGTCCTTTCACTGAAGATTAACCTTTGTGCATCCAGGCGCATAACAAGGTGGGGCAGATATTAAGAAAATAAGAGGGAGCCTAATTTTAGGATATGGTGTAGAGTACCCTATGTACAGAGAGAAAGAACAGAAATTCCAGTTGCTGCAATGTATATATATTTTACACTGGACAAGTGTTGACCAAAAAGACTCAACAAACAAACCAACAAACAAACAAGCAAACAAACTACGAAATTCAAACCCAAAATAAGTAACCGATACAAATAAAACCAACCAACAAACAAACAATTAAACAAATCACTACTTTATTGCAGGATTATTTTTTGGACCCATCAGAGCCTTGGGAACTGCCCATCAGTGCAGTTCCTCACAGAGCTGCATGGCTACTAATGCCAGTGCCCAGCCAGGTATGGAAGTAAGTCAAAGGACTTGAAGGCAGTGGGACCACCCTGCAGCAGAAGAGTGCTTTTAAGCCAAATGAAGTGACTGTGCAACCATAGTCTCTGTTTTCTCTCTTTACTTTGTATAGAGAATTTATGCACTTATGATTTCTACTGGCATACTTGCACTAATAATTCCTTTAAGGACATCTCCTAATTTTAGTGATACAACTTCTTAATTAACTGAATTGGATCTACTCATTAGCTTACAGAGCTTTAACACAGCTACTGAGAGTAGTTTCCCATGCCATTCCTTTGAACAGTCTCTCAACATAATTTTCTCTGTCAGTACAGTGTCCTGTGGCTATTAGCTTCAGACTTATTCAATATGTTTTTAAGTGTGACCTATACATAAGGTGTGTATATATGGTTTTCTACAAATCTTATGCTTATTTTTTCTGTCACCTGAATTATTCTTAAGCTCCCGATGGCCTCTAGTGGCTACCTATCAGAATTGCATAAATTGGCAGACAAATACTTGTTTCCATTTTTTTCTCAAAATATTTTTTTAAAAAAGTTTTCTCTTCTATAAATTTTATCCTGTATTCATTCTTATTCTTTTTTTACTAAATTTTATATTTAAAAGTGATGTTTTATAGTTTTCCTGGTCATCATCAGCAGTATATGTGACAGTATTGACAATTTTATATATAATCTTGCATACACACATTTGTCTATTGTCTAGTTATCTGTATGCTTGCTGGAGATTTTAGCATGCATTATGAATTGTGAATTGTTTTACAGGTTTTGTCAGGTATTGTGGAGCATTTTCTTACATACAGAGCCACATTCTTCTCTCACTTGGGCATGCCAAGTTTTTTCTTAGGACATTGGAAATAGCTTCAGTCCATTCTAAAACAATATTTGTGTACAAACCACAGTACATTTTTAAAGAATTTTTATTTCAGCCTACTGTGAAAAGCAAATATGTGAGAACATAATTGACAATTGTTCTATAATAAAGATACATTAGGGACAAATGCAAATTTCACATGTAACTTTATTTGGCACTTTCTGAATTCTCAACTATATATTATTAAAGTGGAATCCAGTTAGTGGATACATCTAGTGTTAACCATTTCAAGTTGTAAAAGCTGTAAGTTAGGGCAAGTAGGTTCCCACTCAAATCAGTAGAATAATGGTACTTCTAAAAGGATGTCATTCTATAATATTTACCTAATAAAAAAGATGATTTGCTACTCTACAGGAGTACCTTACACTCCACATGAACTAGAATACTTCTCCAGCTTTGCATGGCTGCACTTACCCAGGTAATCTCATCCTCAATATCCTTTTGTAACAGGATATCATATGGACTAAAATAATTATTTTAAGTGTAACAATGAGACATGAATAGGTATTTATTAGTTTTGTATGTAATTTACTGTGCTAAGACAGTGAAGAACCCTCCCATCTGGACTGAACAGAAGTATTTGTACATTTGCAGAAGCTACTTCACACTGACTGAAGTACTGTGTACTTCCCAAAATATATCTCTTGGAGGGAAGGAGGCACTCTCCTGAATTTGAAGTTCTTGAAGTAAAAAATTCAGCTTGTGACAAGCACTTGAAGTGGGATTATTTTCATTCTAAATAAAAAGAAGATACCAAATGTATAGGGATCAGATAGTTGATTACTGAAAGGGAAGTTTTAGAGAAAAAAAAATGCTACCATATATGCTTGCAATACTACACCTTCCTCTGTTCCCAAGATGTTTAAGGTCACCTCATTGATCAGAGGATGAAGAATGTTTTAAGGTTTCAGGATCGCACCACTCTGAATCACTAAAGCCATTTCATTAAATTACTGGTAAGAGACATTAAGTGAGAAAAAAGATGTCAAAAACAACACCCCTCCTTGGAAAAGACTTGAGGATTCCAATATTTATAAGACTCAGTGCAATTTCTTGAGATTAAATTACACAACAGATAAGCACAAAACAGAGAAGGACTGGAAGGAAAAGTAAAGGCCTAAGGAAGCAACATTTAGTGCATTTTTTCTTGACCAAATCTTATAAAGGCCTCTTTCTGTTTCAAAGTGCAGTGTACTATATAGTACTGTTTACATCACTTTGAACAAGTTGATACAGCTAATCAGGAAGATCTGTTAACCAGCTAGTGAATAACATAGTACTTCAAATTTTAACACACAAAATTTTATAGCATACTACCATAACCATAGTCATGAGCAAAATCCAAATATTTCAGAGCCCAAATGTCAATATTATCATGATTATGACATGTAGAGCCTGATCCAAATTTTAGTTTAAGTAATTTCATAGACTGTCATAGGAATGGATCAGAGAATTCTTGCACCACACCAATGCCCCGGAGAGTTCATGATTCTTTTGGCCAAATATTATTCTTCCTGACTCTTCTAAATAGCCTGTTAGTGCAATCAAAAAAATCTGGAAAAGGAAAAAGGGTGAGATAAAAACAACAAAGAAAGTGTTCAAACTCACTCATGACTGAGCCAATCTGACTGCTAACTGGACTCCTATGAATGACACTGCAGAGGATATAAAGGACAATGACCAGGATGTCTAAAGACCCAAAGTGAATTTTCTGCATCAGTACAGACTTGCTGTGTGACGTCCAGCAAGTCACTTGGGTCCACATTCACAGAAGAACCTTGAAATTTTTTCAAGTGACACATAATTCAGTGTTAAGTGTTAAAGGTTTCAGTACCCTATAAATCCAAATATGGTTGGATTCAGTGACCTTAAAGGTCTTTTCCAAACTAAATGGTTCTATGATTTTTGGTCTTAGCTCTTGAATGGGGATAATAGTTCTTTGCTATCTGACAAGAATGTGTCAGTGATAGTATATTGAGGATCATGAGACAGTCATGATCTGTGCTAGTGAGGATTAGGTGAGTATGAAAAAGAAGCTTTTTCATTATTGGACTGTCTCACTTCATAGACAGAATATTTTTACTACTTACATCTATGGAAACATATGACATATGGATGCTTTTAGTTGTCTGAGTAAAAATGCACTGATTTAATATTCAACTTCACAATTTTAACTATTATTAAAAGTCCTCCTTTCTGCCTTCTGCCTACCTTCAGGGTAACTGTGGAGTGAACAATCAATTCTTTTTGCCATTATTCATGTGATTTTGTTCTGATATTGAAAGCTCTATTCTTTTTGTCAAACAAAATTTTCTCATAGATATGTGGGAGAAGATATTTCATTGTTTGTCTTGTTTGATTCAGTACACTCATGGAGTAGGTTCTGTACAAACAGCACAAAAGAGGTCTTTTGGTGCAGAGATTTTACATGCTCTTTAACCACTTCCTGACCTTGAAATGCTGTTTGCTTTCAGAAGTCTGGTCAATCATTTCATTTTGCAGGCTTTGAACAACATAATCTCTGATGGTGCTTGAATATATGGGAGATTGTCAGTAAAAAGTGCTGGATCTTTCTTCTAATTAAAAATTATGGAAATCTTTAAAAAAATTGTCAAAACCAAATGGCACTGGATTGATTGATTTTTACTCTGAGTAAAAATACCAGTATTTTGTGGGGTTTTTGCTTAGAAGTAGTCTTACCTGTGTGGTTTGTAGGGTTATTGTAATTGCAATTAAGGTAGCAACATTGCTTTCATACCATGTACTTGAATGTTCTTCACATCCCTAGGTAAATATATAAGAAAGGATGTCAATTTTGGAATTTATATTGCACCTTTATAAGAACATACTTTTAAAATATATAGAATAGAACTTTCTGTATGATATGATAAGTTCTGGTTTTTACTTGCCAGAAAGCAAACACATCACTAATGTCTACTGTGGAACGTTAGCTATAGCACAATTTAAATTATCTGAACTAAACAGCTTGTTCTGAAGGAAATTTGGCATTTTTGCATGGAAATGTTCCAGAGCTTCTGACTTAATCAAAACAGAATTTGCTTTTGTGTGTATTTAACTGAGAGATTAACTTACAAGTAGTTGCTGAAAAGAATATTTTCAAGTTTCCATTGATTCCTATGTATTATGCATGCTGAAATGGATGTGAGTATCTTCCAGGTTAAAATGTATATTTATTATACTGGTTTTTAAAACAATTGTCAAATTATTATGTAGATTAAAATAGGCATAAATACAATAAAATATATACATAAATGTTTTACATACTTAGGAGTGATTTTTTTTTAATGACAAGGGTTTGTAGAAACAGGGAGAAATTCAGAACTGATGAGCAAAACAAGACAAGAGCAGATGTCACTGGACAACTTCCCATTATTTACTGTTCTGCATTGCCAAGAAGCAACCACTGCCCACTGCATTTTTGTCCTCATTGGCTGGTCCTAGTAACACTGCGTGATTTTTCACAGAGGATTAAATGTATCACTTTGCTCCAGCTCAGGTAGTGATATCGGGTGGTCCTGTGCAAACTGGTCCCTTGATATTAAGACACATGAACGCTAACATGGACTGGTCTCACAAAACACATCATATTTCAGTGTCTTGCTCATTCCACTTCTCCTGTAAAGAACGGGAGATGCTCTGGAAACAACACAAAAAAGTGGAGACATTGCTTACAATTACATGTGAAAAATGTACTGTATACTTTTTATATACTGCTTCTTTCCACTGTCATTATTGATTTGCACAGCTTGAGTTTATGCTAAGATGCTTCTTAAACCACTTTTAAATTTCCTTGTGATATTGATCAGGCACAACTCCTGTTCTATTGAAGCATCCTTAATTAAGAATTGCCTACATGACTGACAGATAACAAGTGAAAACCAAGGATTCCGAGTGACCAGAGACAAAACAATGAATATTGTTAAAACTTCGGCATTTTTAAGCCACATCTTGAAGGAAAATATACTTTGTACTTCTTTTTCTAAAGTCTATTTAGTAACAGAAGTTACATTCTTCAAGTTTTTTTTTATTTCTTACCACACTGTATGTTGAATCCCTTGGGACATCACAAAGCCATTTCGTCAGATTGTATTTTGTGCATGAACACAGGAACTGAGTATTATTATTCTTTATTTTGTTCACTTCCCACTTGTGGCATTGTACCTTTCACATTCCATCTACAATAGAAATCAAAACCATGTAACTCTGACACCTATAAAGATTGTTGCATACAGGATTTTTCATCCAAATGAGTGCTAGCTTTGGTTAGTTGATTCAATTAATTGGGTATTTTCCCTCTTTATTCAGTACGGAAATGTTTCTGGGGGAGATGATTCACCCCTGCATGTGTATCATTTCCTATGATGTGCACTAGATAGTACAGACAACAACAGTATGACCCTGTAATGTAGTTTTGAAAGGCACTGCATTCAGCTCTCGAGTCCTGCACCCAATATTCCTCCTGCATCTGGAGTGCTGCATCCAACTCTGGGAAGGACATTGACCTGCTAAAGTGAGTCCAAAGGAGGCCACCAAGATTATTAGAGGGATGGGAATGTCTCCTGTGAGAGAATTTTGATCAGCCTGGAGAACGCTTCTGGGCAACTTAGTTGTGGCCTTCCAGTACCTGAAGGGAGCCTACTAGAAATTTCAAGAAAAGCTTTTCACAAGAGCATGTAGTGACAGGATGTGGGGCAGAGGCTTCAAACTGAAAGTGAGTAGGATTATATTATATTATATCATATCATATCATATCATATCATATCATATCATATCATTACATTAGATTTTTTTCTTTGAGGGTGGTGAGGCTGTAAAACAACTTGCCCAGAGAAGTTCTGCGTGCCCCATCCCTGGAATTGCTCAAGGCCAGGTTGGATGGAGCTCTGAGCAATCTGGTCTAGTGGAAAGTGTACCTGCCCATGGCAGAGGGATTGGAACTAGATGATGTTGAAGGTCTCTTCCAAACTCAGGCCCTTCTATGATTCTATGAACTTTTTTAATACTCTAAATTATTCTGGAACATATCTAAGTAGAAAAAGAAAATAATTACAAATCCAGATTAAAGTAAAGCACTTTGATTATAACCCTTAGCTGCACAAAATATTTCCAGTGTAGAAATTGTGTGTAAGCAGTGAGACAGACTATAGCTAAATATAATTGGTAAAAGCACATTGAATGTGCTTTCATAATGAATGCAACAGGGGTAAATTTTATAAAACATATAACAAAGAAAAATAAAAACACAGGAACTCAGATGTAGAAACTTCAATATGGACCCAATTTTGAGAATATTTATTTATTCTTTTGTTCCCCTAAATTGGGAAAATTCTCCCCTCTGAGATCTTTAGCAGTCTACCTTTTCAACTCATTTTAGTAGAAATTGATCTCTCTTCAACACATAGCTCAAACTTGGAGGACAAAGCAAACACTATGCCATGTTCAAGTAATTATCAGCTAGTTCTTCCCAATAACCTACTTCAATATCAGTAAAACAAAAGCAAACTTAACTATCAAACAGCTTGGAGAATGGAATTCTTTTCACGTAGAAAATTGCAGGAGATTCTCATTCTGAATCAGGATGAATCTTGAGAAACATTTTAATTGTTTTGTGGGATAAAAATCTTCCATATTTTAGCTCAGAGATGCTAAACAACAACATGTCATTTTCATGTTTTGAAGGGTCAGTTCAAGATCTACTGCTTCTAAATTTTGAAAATTAGATAACTTGGCAAAAGCTGTCCTTTTCCTGTATAAATATTCCATTTCAACAACCCCATAGGTTTAGTTAAATCGTCACCAGCTTTAAGCAGTGCATTAAATATCAAGAAGAATATATAAAACACTGTTAATGATCTTTGGTTTTTCATTTTCTCATGGCAGATGCCAAAGATTCCAGTAGTTGGGTAGATGGTGAGTCTGTGAGCTCCTACAACAGTCCAATAAAACTGCAGTCAAGTACATCAGCACATAGTCTAGTGGCACCATTGGCATAATGGGGTCACCATTATTCATTCGAGAAATCATGAATGCAATGAATGGATTTTCAAAGGACAGATTTTAAAAATACATTGCAAATGAATTTGTAATCTTGAGAATAGACATTTATGCCTTGTGAGTTATCTGGCATTATCAATTATCTTCAGCACTCATTAAAAATGATGTAACTCACCTCTGGAAGAAGTCATATTAAGGGACTTACAGCTGATTTATAGAAGCATATTAAACCATATTAAGCTGTTAAACTCTAGTGTTTGTAATTAAAAGCTCATATGCAGAATTAATTTCAAAGGTGGATAGCTGGTCAGAAACATTTCTAACAACTTCCAAAAAAATTAACACCATCCAAATATTTTAAAGGACTTTTCTAAAGAAGTAAACAAATTACCTGCTGCCAGGCCACAGGAAATATATTGAGTAATAACTAAGTATGTCTATTGAAGGTACTAATCTGCAAGCCCATTTTAGACTATTTCTGAGTCTCAAAGCAAAACCTGTTCAAATTTTCTCACAGGAGGAGCTCTACTTTGACCTCATAACATCTCTGCTTGGTTTACATCAGCCTCGAGATTTAAGCAGATCACATGTTTTATGGTATCTAGCACTGCAAAAAAATACCAGGCTCCCATTAATTTTTTCAGCTGCAGGAATTTTTTCAGCTTTCAGTGACCAGAACCCTCTGTTCCTACATGAAGGGAGAAGTTTTTCAAGAGTTTAATCTCATCAATAGTGACCCATATAATCTGCCAACCCACATCAGACAATAGCAGCAGATCTTGAAAAATTAATCCTTTACTAAATTAGATTTTTTTGAAATAGTTTCTGATCGGTATACACATTTCTGGCCAATGCCGTATTTTCAGAAGCCCTATTTTGTGGATTTTTTTCCTACATTTTGCTGCATAACATTCAGAATGTTCCGCACAGATTCCTGCTCAGTCAGACTCTCATTCCTGTATTCAGAAATAAAATCATCAATTCTGTTGTTCCATCGATTTTTAATAAATATTTATAGCATTTGATATATGCATATTGGTAAGAGTGTGGATGGATACTACAATCCTTGATCTTTTATTAATATTCAGGCTTTTTCAAGGATTACTTGCAAGCAGCAGCATTCTAATCAATTTGCCAAATCTGATCCAAGACACATCACAGCCATTGCACTAATAAGAAAGCTGTAAGCCAAAGGGAAGGATAAACGAAAGAACCCAGATCACATACACAGCACAGGCAGGCACAAGGTGATTTGCCCAACTGGAGCTAGGAGAGACAGGAAACATTTCAGTTCCACCTGATCTCTCCTGAAATACTAAATTCGACTTCTTATACTTCTAATAAGCACAGCACCATATAATAATAAGCACAAACCAAAAACTGATTCTGGATCAAATGTGATAGAAACTTTTGTGAGTACCACAAAATCTGGCCAGGACATGTTTTGCTGTAGGTTAGGGGAATGAACAGCTCATATTGGCCTGAGATTATCTATCTTTGCTGAGACTAATAAAATACACCTCCGACAGTAATTGAAGTGGGCAATCTCATCATAAAGAGTCTGATTAGAGAGATTGTAGCAGGGAATGCATGCAGAGGAGAAATCCTAGGTCACTAAAAGGTTTCATTACAAAGCAATAAGAAAATTAGGCTTCTCCAATTTTTTTCCTTTGCAATAGCCATCCTAAAAACTAAACTCAAAAGCTTTCACAGTGAATGATGATATAACCATCATTATACTTTGGCAACAATTAATTAAGGTTGAGATCAAGTGTAATTACAGTTGATATAAAATGAATTTAACTTCAATTTTTCAATCAATTTTTCTAGCACAAATAGCTGACTCCAGAATGCATTATTCCTGACACTTTAAATCCTTCAAAATATAAAACCATCATATAAAACAGAGATGATTCCATCATTATAAATTAACATTTGATGAAGAAAATTACACAGATGCACTTTGAAGGACAAAAATTTATTTGTGCTGTACTCTGCCTGAATAGTGGCAGGCTTTGGAGAACCATATGAACCTTATGAGAACACTATGATTGAAGGCTTTCTTAAACCATAGCTTTTGAAATTATGGAATAGAAAAGTGGTCAGGCTGGTATTGATTTAGTACAGATTGCCTTCCACATGACACTGTGAGAACTACTCAAGCTATTGCAGTTGCTATATGTAGAAAAATAAATGACTGAATAAAGTTTCAAAGTGGAACAGTTACTAGAGACAACAGCTACAGTGGTATTTACTGTGGCTTGCTGTTGTTCAAATTGAAGATACATGTTCCTTAGATTAGATCTCTGCTTGTACCTAAATACAGATTCAAACAATAAAGTTAGTAATTCATTGGTATACCAGTAAGTCCTACTATCAATTGCACAGGGGACAACTGCTGTCACCTGCTAACAGACACAGCTCAGCAGCTAATGCTTCCTTCCACGCCTGCATACACCCTGGAAAGAGGGACTTCCTGGGTAATCCCTCAATGAGGAATAAAGCTGTCCCTTCCACTGCTGATTCACATTCCTGAATAGGAAGGGTATGGTATTTTGCAAGGAAGAAATTGAAAATATATTTCCTTGCACTCCCATTTACTCTATTGAACCATACTGAATTCCTCAAATCAAGGTTTTCATGTTCTGCTATTCCTGGTCAACATGTAAAATAGTCAACTTCAATCAAATGGTAATAAAGTTTACAGTGAGAACTGACTATTAGATATTTTTAATTAATTGCATGAAACAATTTTGAAGTTATGAGCAATTCCGCATGATTTATTTACATACCTCTTTTTTTTTCATAATTATCAGCACCAATATTGCCATTTGCATTACAAACACCAGGATTTGAAAACTCATATACTGAAAAAATTTGCAAAGCTAAGCTACATGTTCAATTATTTTGAATAAGTGAACAGTGCAATAAAAAAATCCAGAACCTCATGTATGATCCTTCATGACTATTATTTAGAGTGATTTCAACAAAAATGAGAATTTATTTTCCTGGAAACCTGTGGAAAGTGACATCATAGTCGAAGAAGCAGACTTCAAACAAAGCCCAACTCACTGTCTTGGGCTTAAAGACACAGCCATAACTTTCTCGGAAGTGAAGAAAAAAAGCTGTTTTTAAGCAGCTGTGCTTCACTGAAGAAAATGCTTATTCATTTCCTGTTTGAAAGACAATGGTACCTAAGTCCCATGGCTATTTAAGAACTCCTTTGAGCGATAAGGCACAAAATAAAAAAAGAGTTGATTTTGCTTATTTCCAGTGAAAACAAATTTTCACCCACAGTATCTAGATACTGTGAAAGCAGATGATTCCATGGAAGTTGAAAATGAGACACATGTTTTCTTCCACCACCTAACAAACTGTGAGGCACACACTACATGCCTAGGCAGTGGCAGGGAGGAAGAAGGAAGCTGCTTCCTGGTTGTAGCACCTGGGCTTCACTCTTTGCTGGGCAAATTTATATTTGTAGTACTTAACAAATGAATCAGTAACAGAGTTCTCTGCTTCAGTTTTCACACAATCTAAAACAGATCTCTCAAAAAGGGTGACAATAAACAAAAGATGGAGGAGAAAAGGTATCAAAATGATAATAAGAATGTATAGTTACAATGCAGTTTTGCAGAAATAAAAGTGCTATTCCCTTAAAAAGCAGGAATTGTATATAAACACAGAATCTTCAGTTTAGTCTACATAGGTAACACCTTTTTAATCATACTTTGATATTTCAATACTGTAGCCATGCTGTACCTATATGTGCCTTCAAGTTGCAATATTCTGGACCAGGCTTTTCTTTATTTCTTCAACACATACTAAGTATTTAAAAACATCTATGCTAATAAATACGGTGGTTAAAATCTTTTCTGCATAAAACTGCAAGTATTCTGTCATTGAAAATTTTCATGCAGTGATATGGAAAGATCTTCAGTTGTGTTGAGATTTCCTTTCAGCCAGGACTTTATCTAAATATGTCTTTCAGTATATTTGTATGTGGAAATCACACCAAGACAGGATCACATTTTTCATGCACACAAAATTTTTTTTCATTTTACAAAAAAATTGGAGGCTGATTTCCACTTACTGTAACTAGCAGACAATTGATTTCCACAACAATCCAAAGATTCCCATGGCTGATGGAAAATTGATAACAGGTCCAATGCATTATACAAGAAAGATATATCACTGGCTAGTTCTTGACTGAAGAAACTGTAACACAGTGCATTTGTAGTGTTACTTATTTTCCTTTTATCTTTATGAGACTTCCACTTACAAAACATATTCCAGAAAAACGATTATATCTTTGTAACGTCATTACTGAAAGAACGGAAATAACAGAATTATAAAAGGGTATTACTATTATTATTATTATTAATACCTATATTCACAGAAAGAAAAAGATATATTTTCATAAATTTAGACAATCGTGGTAACATATGAGATGCAAACAGAACATTCTCAAGTGAACAATGTGAAACACAATGAAATCAGTGAACAATTACAGTTTAAGTTTACAGATTATTTTTTCTGTTTGACAAGAATTATTAACACATGCAAATCCTACAGGGAGATAGATATATATTTCTCAATAAATTAAAGATTTGGTGCTGTTCTCCCTCTTTGCAATTGGCCACTTTCTCTTTTGCATTCCAACCATTTGTGATTAGATATGGAAAGTAGCAGTGGTTTTCATTTGTTCCAGCCCAAATGTTTTCTCTCAGAATTATTGTATTGGATGGTTCCTATGCCATTAATGGAATCATCCAAAGGGATGGTTCCATTTGGAACTGACAGTTCTTAACATAGCCAAGGCAGTCTGGTTTTTAAGAGCACCTTTGTTGTTATGTGACCCAAAAGTTACTTTTCTGAGAAAAAAAAAAAATAAAAATTGATAGACACTATGGGAAAAAGGAATATCCATATGGAGAGGCCCATACTCTTACTCATTCCACCCAAATCGTCACCTAAAGGATCTATCATCTCATCAAATGCAGGTCAAATGCTGTCTTGTAAATGGTATAAAGAAAAGATTAATAGAGCTGATTTATTTTTCAGTGATTCATCTATAAGCTGTACACCAAGAGAAAGAAACAAATCAATTTAAAAAATTAAAGCAATATCTAAATTGTAGATATAGTAATACGTTTTTCTATTATTTTGATAATCATACCACATAATGATGGAAAACGTACTGAAGAGAAAAATAAAACAACCTTACAACCACACAGTTCAATCCAATACTGCCACCTTGTGAAAAAGAAAATCTATTACTTCTTCTGTCTCACATAGAACCATACAAACATAAAATGGTTTGGGTTGGAAGGGACATCAGACACCCTCTACTTCCAAAATCCCTGCCATGGGCAGCATCACCTGCCACTAGACCAGATTGCTCAAAGCCACATTCAGCCTGCATTTGAACACTTCCAGGGATAGGACATTTTTATTCTGCAATCATTTAAAACAAAAGAAAAAAATCTATTTATACTCAGAAAAAAAACACTGAAAAAATTGTTTCTGTCAAATAAAAGCCACAAGCCAAATGTCAAAAGTATGAGGCTCACAGCCTGATGGGAAGGGGGGGAGGGGGGGAAGGACGGGGTTTTTTTTAATTAAGAACATCTAAATTAAAAAATGTCAAAGCTGCTAAATAAGAGAAAGAAAACAGATTTTTTGCCAAGAAAATTCCACTGAAGATATTTAAATAGCACTTCTGTATTTGTTTTTTTATTTTTTATTTTCATTCTTTTGTTTTCAGTTTTGAATCGCAGCTGAAAGTATAATCATATATTCAGTTCATTATAAACAAATATAACTACTCTTATAAATTACAGTGGAACTTCCCTTCTGTGGATAATATTTTATAAATTTTAAGCCACCTGATACAATGAACAAAAAATAATAGCAGCAGTAGAAGCATCAAGATTGCGTATAGTCTCCATTACCTTTGTTACATTGTACACCCGTGTTTTTGTTTTGCTCTGGTTTTGGTCTTTTTTTATCTTAAGCTGCTAAAGACATTTGGAAGCAGTATGTATTTTGAAGATTTATATGACAAGACTTACACAGTTTGGCATACACTTGTTCTTCTGTTCTTCAGAGCACTTAATAATAAGGATACCAGCTGAAATGAAGAGATGACATGTGAAACTCCTGCAGTCAAAAATTACCTTGCATTAACCACTTATTTTACATAGAAAACACATTACATATGTATTAAATTTGATTTTTTAGAAATAAATATTCAGCAAACACAAGCTTAGCCTGCTCTGTCAAGATCCTCAATGCCTGGATTATAAAACTTCTGCTGGATTTCAGCATGAAGAAAGTTCTAGTAAACTTCTCAAACTAGCTCTGCAGTGGAGTGGGGTCAGTAATGGGACCTATGATGCACCTTGTAAAATTATAGACTGTATGAGACAACAGGTTTTTCAATTTCACTGGAGAAGTTTCACTACTTTTAAGAGTAATTGAACTTTTTCTTGGTTTTCAAAAATAGAATGTATCAAAACAGTGGTGTGATGCTTTTTTTTTTAGAAAAAAAAAAATCCTGAACAGTTATATATTCAACCTGAAAACTGGAATCTGCAATAGTTGTATTACCTGTGCAGTTTCACAGATTTATTCTGAGAAATTTTAATAATAATTCAGTTCATCTTAAAATATTTACCTAAAAAAACCCAAAACACATCCTTATAAATTAACCTACATTTTATATTGCATTGTTTCTACACAAGAAAATCTTTACCAGCATTGAATATTTCCATCCTACCTTAAGGAGAATAGTCAAACAATGATATATTTCTTCCAAGATAACCATATCCTTAGAACAGAGAAGTTTTCTTATGTTGGTCAGCCCTGATTTTCGGGATACACACAACAGGTTTCAGGTAGTTTCAGCTCATTTTGATGCACTTCCTGTCATTCCACGCCATGCAACTTTTTTCCTTCTTTTCCAAATTTGTGAAATGAAGAATTTTCATTACAGCACAACTCCAAGATTGTTCACTCTACAATTTTTGAATCAGTGCCACCAATGATGATGGGGATCTCAGCAGCAAGTTACACTTAGGGTTTGTGTGAGGCTTCAGAGAGCTGCAGAACCTACAGCTCCAGGGACACTGGCAATCCAAAAGGCATTCCAAGGGCATCAGGTCAGGGTGCCACAACTGATAAATCCACACGTTTCAATCTGTGTAACCTATGGTGATGAGGACCTCTGCACAGTCCTAAGATGTCATTAGGATCAGGGTTAGGGTTAGGGTTAGTGTTGAGTGAGTCAAAGAGCCTACAGCTTCAGGAACACTAGGGCTGGAAATGGCATGCCAAGGTGAGCCCAGCACAGCTCCAACATTGCTGCTCCTACTTCTTTCTAAAATCGAGCATCCCTGTGGATTGGGACATTAGGGTTAGTCTGAGGGTTAAGACAATATTTAGGGTTAGGGTTAGGGTTGTGTGAGTAAAAGAGCCTACAGCTCCAGGAACAACATGAGTGTAACATGAATGGCAAGGTGGTCCCAGTAGGGCCTCAATATTGCTGCTCCTACTTCTTTCTAAACTCAACCACCCCTATGGATGGGGGTTTTATTGTTAGGGTTAGAGTCAAGTTTAGGGTTATGTTTAGGGTTAGCGCTAGGGTAAAGGTTAAGTTTAGCCTTAGGGTTGAGCGAGTAGTGATTTGAAAATTCTTCATTTTGTGAAATGAAATTAAATCTTTCTATGATCTCTATGAAACATCTCTTTCATTGGCAATTTTATTTGCTAAGCACAGTATATGGTCTTTATTCAGTATGTGCACAGCATAACTCCACTACAAAAGAAGCATTAAGTGCACATCCAATCAGTGAATAAAGAGCTGATCACAGAGTTCATCAGTGATATGATTATATAAAAGAGTGGATTTCAAATGGATACGTTTACATTTTTTTAATATTTAAATATCCTGCTTATCCATAACACTGGTGAGAAAACTATAAGCAGTTGTCTTTGCAGCAAATATTTTTCGCTTAATACTCCTAGAACTTTCAGAAAAATACTCAGTTTATTCTAAGAACAGTAGATGGGAAAACCCCCACCATTTTTGGCAGATCCTTCTCATTGCTCCCAAAATGCAAATTTTCTATGTAAAACCTAAATCTATCTTTTAGCTCTTAATTTTTGTTATATCTGCTTTTGCATCTTGGTATTCCTCATCAGACTCAGGGTTAGATGTGCTCCGTATAAACACACAAAAATGTTATTATCTGCACCTTGCCTGATCTGTACCACCTTTCCTAGACTGAATTCTTTTTAGTGTCTAATTCTTCAACTGGACATTTTCTCCAGCTTTTAATAACCAGTGAGGGACTTTTACACAGGCAGACAGTGATCGGACAAAGGGGACAGGTTTTAAACCAGAAGAGGGGAGATTTACATTAGATGCTACAAGGAAATCCTTTACACCACAAAGGGTGGTGAGGCTTGAAAACAGGTTGCCCAGAGAAGCTGTGGATGCCCCATCCCTGTGTTCAAGGCCAGGCTGGATGGGGCACTGAGCAACCTGGTCTAGTGGAAGTTGTCCCTGCCCATGGCAGGTTATTGGGAAGAGATGATGTTGATGGTTCCTTCCAACCCAAACCACTTTATGATTCTATGAATTTGTATTTGCATTCACCTTTCTGTGACAATTATTATTTTTTTTTTTTAAGTCCTCATATTTGCTCCCTACCTGCAGCACCGGCAGGGCCGTGCTGAGTCACTGGTTCCCCTGCACCTGTAAGGCCGTGCCAGGCTGGCCATGCCAGAGTCCCGCGCCCCAGCGCAGGCCCAGCGCCAGCCAGCACTTCTGAGCCATGACTGAGTCCCAACGTCGGAAGACAGAAGGGATGTCTGGTGTGTTTTCATTTTTCATTACTCTGGAGTTCTCTGGGCAAACAAGAATGGAAGCAATCCCACAGTGTTTTAATTCACCTTTACATTGCGTTTGGTGGGCTTTTATTTATGTTGTTTTTGTTTTTTTTTTTCTGGTTAATTGCCTCTTGCAATTTATTATGAACACTAAATTCCAATCTATGACTTAAAATTCCAAAGACAAACCAAAAACCAAATAAAGAATCGAAAACCAAAACCAAACCAAACCAAACCAAACAAAAAAAAAAAAAAAAAAAAAAAAAAAAAAATCAAATCCCAAACCCCAATATTAAAAAACAAACAAAACCACGAAAGCAGGTGCTGCGAGGTGCTCTGGCTCATGCTGGGGTGCGCCCCTAACGCCCCAAGAACGCGAAACAGCAGCTGCTGGTGAAGCTTGGCTCTTCTCGCTGCCCGTCCGAGCCGCTGTTTCCCGTTGCCGTGGTGACGCTCCCGCGGTAGTAGCGCGGTACGGGGCAGTCGTTCTCCCCCTGGAGCTCCCGACAGTCCGCTGTTGGCGGATGAGGAATTTCAGGGCGGAGGGGCTGCCGGTCTCCGGAGGCGGCCAGAAAGGCGGAGGCGCCGTGAGGAGCTTGGCTGAACGACAGGTGAGTTGGGTACGTGAAGTACACAGGGGGACCGGAGGAGTGCAAGTGCTCTGAGCGCTGGACTACAGCTCCCAGCATGCAAAGGGGCGGCGCCGCGGGCCGGGCAGGAAACGTCGGTGGGCGGTGCTGCCTCAGGGCGTGATGCCTTTCGGGAAGTGTAGTTTTCTCTCAGGCAGGATGTTCTTCTCCCCTTCCCGGCAGAAATGCCCTCCGTGTGCCCGGACTCCTGCTGTAGGAGACGGCGAGGAGCTGCTCGCTGCCTCCCATTCCCCTAATTGCAGGGGGCAACGGGTTGCGAAAAAAGGGAGGGGGGATATTAACAAGGTACCCGGCTTTCCCCTGCCTGCATCCGTCCACAAGTTTTTTACTTCTCTGTGTTACATCATTTCTCACTGCCTTCTCTTTATCATTAAAACTTGATTGAGTGCTTCCTATAGTCTTAGTTTTATTTTGTAATAGTTAATGCTTATTAATTGTTCAAAGGTTTTTTGGGTTTTGTTGTTGTTTGTTTGGTTGGGGTGGGTTTTTTTGTTTGTTTTTGTTTTCCCCCCTTTGTAGCTATTAGGACTGGAAAAAAATCCTTGTGATGGAGTAGAGGGCAGGTGGAGGTTTTAAATATTGAAATTTACTAAAATTTGCATGATTATAAGGGGTATCCTGAGGAGGATTCTCTTATCACAAGGTAATGTTTTTCTTATTTTTTGCTTGGTGGTATGGAATGAGGTTTTCATGTTTTAAGCCAGCTGTTCAATAAATACATCTGAATAAATTTAGGCTAAATGAAGATTCTCTTTGTTTTTGTTCTTGCTGTGTTGAAAGGTATTATTTTATTTTGTGTAGCTTTCAAAACAGATAAGACGCTGTGGGAAGTAGAATGTCAGAAGAAGGAATTGAAAAAGAAATAGAAATTGAATTAGGCAGAATCAGTGTTTCTTCATTTGGAACAGATGATCTTGACACAGAGGTATCAGAGGAGCTCTTGAGTGACAGTGACACAGTAAGTATGCAGTGAGCTAGAAATGCTGCTGTAGTGTGTAGTATGAAAGTGGTGTTGGCATTGGAAAGCCCGTTTGATGAGTGACCATTTTCCCGACACGCCTAACCCGAGGATTTCTTCTGAAAACTCATCTTGGTAGCATTGCTTCATGAAAAGTGTAACTTCCAGAGGTGACTAGACCATAAGACAGTTGAATATCAGCATTCTTCTTGAGAAGATCAGACCTGGAGATTTTGTTTTAGAATCCTCTGAAGCTGGAAGATTTGATGAGGTAGATTAAATCTGGATGAATAAACTGATGATTCTTCACTGAAATCTGTATTTTAATCTTACAAGAGACTGGTTTAGGAGATTCCTTATAAGATTTCCAGGTACTAATTTCATATAAATAGGTTCTTCAAGTACTCTTTCTTGGATTGCTTCTTAATTTGGGAAGCAGGTTTCCTCTGAAATAAAATCAGTTATTTGGGTCCTTTTCTACCATTTTAATTTTTCAGATTTATAGCAAAGGGATTGGTTTGTAGGATATTAGGGTACATAATACTGATCGTAAATCATGTTTCATATGACATAGACAAAGGCATCAGTGATAAGTGTGTTTGCACTCACATACTGAATGTCAGCAATGTCTACCACATCTGAGAGAATGCAGACCATTTTCCCAAAATCTTGACTTTAAAGACAGTTTCTATTTTTGAATAGAAAGTTTATATGTAATAAAGAAAACTGGAGCATTGGTTCTACATGCATACTTCAAACATTTCTAAATTTAAAATTGATTTATTTTGTAAAGAGTCTAAATATTTTAAAGAAAAAGATCTTGTGCCTCACAGATATTGCTAATTTTTATCTTATCTTTTTCTTTAATTTCTTGGTCCAACACAGTTATAAACACAGTTTATTGAAGTGTGTCTCTGGAGATAGTGCAAGATACATTACTAAAATTTGATTAGAATGTTATTAAAATTAGAATTATTACTTGTTCAGTGGGTGGTAAGACAATGAGAAGAGTGTAGGAATTTGGAAAAATTTTGGTGGAAATTGCTGCTAAATCTCCATCAATGCTTTATAGGTGAAACCAAAACAAGTGTTTATTCTCTTATGTCAAGTATTTACCCCTTTTCAAGCCTGTGAGATGAAAATGTAGAATATATGTCAAAGGTTGTGTTTTTCTAGATTTCAGATGACTTACCAGAATCAGTTCTCTCCTATTTAAACTTTATCAAGAGCAGCAATCAAGATGCTGAAAAGCTTATACTGCAGGACTTAGAAGATAAGCAAAGTGCAAGTAAGCATTAATCACAGTTAAAATGTTTGTACACCTCATATTGCCAGTGGAAGACTAACAAGCATCAGTAAAATTTTTAAAAAATGTTAACTTTTAAGTTTGAACAAGCAGTGAAGCCTATTCCATCAGCTTCTGAATGCATGATGAAAATCTCTAGGAATAAAGCCATGCAATGCTATCTTTGTAAATTAACATATGAGCAGAAATTAAACTAAGATGAGATCTAAAAGCTCATCTTTTGCTAAACAAGGCAAGGTGCGAGATTGCTCTCTGAGACAGGGCCCAGGCCAGACTCTTCATGAAAATCTAAAATGAGTCAGTAGGAGCTGGAATGCAGAGTTCAGAGACAATTGACTCCCACAGGATATGTTTAAAGTCTGTCTTGAGAGATGCCCAAGTTCGCATTGGAAGAAATGGCCATTAACTGGCAAAAAAAATATTGCTGTTAGCTGTGTGACTGAAGCCAAGCTCATAGTTTGTGTGCCAGAGAGCTGGCACTGTCTGTTCCATTAGTGCAATAGGCTTGGTGACCAGAAGTTCAGTATTGACTACAAATTCTGATGTCTGAGAAAAATCCCTATTTATTCTCTTTTTGTAATACAATCTTACTCTTTTTCTTTTTTCTTTTTTATTTTTTTTTTTTTGTAGTTCTTTGTCAGTTTTTTACCTATCTGATACAAATGATGCTGTATTTTTCTGCACAAAATGTTCCGCTGTGTTTCATAATGGGGAGTTCTCTTTCATATTTGCTATCACTTTCTTCTTACAGTATCCTTGTGTCTGTTTCTGTTACACACATTTTCTGCTTTTAATGTAGATAAATGACTCCCATACATATTTAAGTAAAACTGGGGGAGAAGGAAAGGAAAAAAACCCCTTTATTTTAGTGTAAACAAATTGAGTAGATAAACAGTGTAGACCAAAACTGAGCACTGGTAAGGGATTTTCTCTCTGTGAACTAATTTTTTTTTTAAAAAATTTTTCTTTAGGTGAAATTTATGAAGTAGCTTCTTGCCATCCTTGTGTATCAAATCAAGATTCAAAACAATTTAATGAAAAGGTATTTTTTATTTATACAGTATTTATAGTGAACAAAATTCAATTAAATAATCTGTTGTGGTGGTCGCCCCGTGTCGCACGGCTGCGGGCNAGAAAACCAAAAATCCACACTACAACAATAATCTAGATAACTTACACTTGGTTTGGTGGCCTCCTGAGGAGACCTATAAATGTGTTCAGTTTTTTTTCTGTCAGAGCATCCATAAGGTATTAAGATGAGTTTCTATATACAATTCTTTAGAATTAGGACATCAACTGTAATAGACCATGTCTATAAACTTTCAAATTTGAAATAAATTATCGGAGATATTGAGCACAAAAATCAACAAAATTAAACAAAACTGAATAATCTTTTATTGCTAATTATTTGGAGAATATTATCTTAATATTATGATAGCACTTTTAAGCTTCGCTAATCTTAGTTTTTATGATGATTAGGAAGATGTACTACTATCAATCTTGCTCCTAATATATTCCATTATTTTATAGAAAATGTAAACATAGTAATTTCTGTACCTTTCAAAGTCAAATCAAGAGTTATGAAAATGAGTACTTCTATATTTTTGAGTACTTCTATATTTCCATAGGATTTCACTGAATAACTCAATGAAGGTTTTTTAGAAAACTATAGAACTGTATTTAATTTAATCACTTTTAATTTGCTGCCTGGCTTTTATTAGGGAGCACTCTTGCAAACATGATTTTTTGTTCTCAGAAGACCACTGTTTAAAACAGCACAATTACTTCATGTGACTTCAGCTGCATTACAAATACTAATATAGGCCTGAAGCATGTGATGAGCAGATGATAAATGAGCAGCAATAGATTACTTGCCAGTAAAGAACAATGAAATAACTATAGCAATCCTTGTGCCCATAGTGTTATTTTGAAATAGTCTTCTTAAAAATTTGCACTGTAACTAGTTCTTCACCAGTGTGCATAACAATTTTCATGCATATAGTGCTTGGTTTCACATAAAGTAAAATAAATCTCAAATGCAAGACATTCATTTTTCCAAGTCAAGATATTAAATATTTTTTAAAAACACATAGAAATATTATGTATTTTTATAAATACTACAATATTTGTTACTCTAGAAAATTATATTTGACTGATATGTTTGCATTACTCAATGTGTGAGGATTCCAGTCAGTAGCAAGTTTCACATTATTGTATTTGTCATATGATAAAAAGCTTATCCTTGTTCTGGGAGATTTTTATAATGTTCTGCTTTTAAATTTTGTTTCTTGTTTTTTTAATAACAATTTTAAACTATGTTAGATACTGCTTGAAGTTGAAAATGAAGACTTGCAGCTTGCTACAACACCTGATTATAGTCAGTCCATCAGTGATGAAGAGGTCACTGATGACCACTTTCTTACAGGTAAGCAAGCACATTATTCATTTGGTTGAGCTGATCTGTAGCATATCACTATTTCCTGCTTTTCTGTTGTCATAAGTATCGTAGCATTCTTCCTAAGGAATTTCACATTGCAGTATACAACAGGGCTTGATACTTGATGAATTGGACAAAAACAAACACATTTGCTTTTATCTCATTTCAAGATCCCAAAAATACCACTCAAAAATTAAAGCTGCTCAGAGGCACTTTTNTTTTTGTTTTTTTTTTTGTTTTTTGAAGTCACTTTGGCTGGAATGTTCCTTTGTCATGGCCTTTGGATGAGTTGGGCTGGAGCATATCAGTGCTAAAGGCCCCACTAATAGCCACCAAAGACATCCTCTGCAATCCTGCATTGTACATTTTTAGAAAAAGCATAGTAATTGCAGATTCAGTAAGTGTGCAGAATAATAAGACATCTCTGATGGAAAGGACTTGTGCTGTGGTTCTGATCTCCTTGGGATATATGTTGGATCTTTTTCTTGTCAAATACCTTAAGACTGCTTAATGTTCCCCAGTGTTTATTAGGAAATCAAATAAAAGGTTTTCTTGGTTGATTAATAGCTAGTCTTGAAATGAGAATAAATCTTGCCCATCGTGAAGTAGAACAAAAGGGTAGACCAGCACTTGAGCTTGAAGATGAGAAGATGAAAAAGTGGAAAACTGAGAGAGAATCACAGAAAAAACAGAATGCAGAGGAACATGCAAGGAGGATGCAGCATCTGGAGCAATTTGAGGCTGAAAGAATAAAGTTAGATCTTCTTCATAAGGTAATGAATGATATTAAGCCAATCTGTTCCAGTTTAGACTATCTGAATTCAAGCTCTGATGGGAAAAAGAAACTACTATCTCAAACTATATGACTGTCCTAAATTTACCCTGTCTACTTGTGTTGCCAGTGAGTTGTAAAATATATTTAAGTATAGTGTATTGGTTTTTGTGTTTACTTTTTTAATCAATAGTGAATGAATTTGCTGTGCTAAATTTTAAATTATTCCTTAAGCTTTGCCTTTGCGAAGTTTGTATATTATGAAAACAGCCAATGTACCGGAAATGAGAGTTGTGCTGAAATCAATCACAAATGAAAAATGGTCACTGTGCCCTGATAGAAAATACTTAGCTAGTTTGGACCTCCTACCCCATTTTCACATTTTGATGTTAAAATCTTAATGAAAGTAATCAGAACCAAAATTATTCAGCTCAGCAATGCTGGTGCTGTTCTTCATCTAGGTAAAAGTTACAATACTTGCTTTCCCTATCTTTATCTGGGAAACTTACTCAGGCTTCATCTACTGAGTTCTGCCACAACAGATGATGATGTCTCAACACTGGTTGCACTCTCAGACTATCTAGTCATGTTTTGCTATAGTAGGTGGGGCATTGTAAAGGAAAAAGAGCCTAAGAACATGAAGAAATGTTACTCTCAGGTGTTATACTTGTGAGGCCACAGAATGTCATTGTTTAGCCTAAATAAGTGTGTTTTGAAAGGTGCATTAACACTACATTTTCAGTTAACTAATTTGTGGCTTTCTGAAGAGGTGGGCACATTTGCACCAGCAAGGTAATTCATGTCCCTAATACTAGGGCAGGGCTTAGTAAATGAAAAGACCTTTGATCTCTGAAGACCAGTTCAGTGTCCGCTATAGCTCTCTTTTCAAAAAGTCAGAAAAACTGATAGGCCTTCTTGGCTCTTTGATGTCACAAATCATTTTTGGATGTAGGATGGCTTTCTCTAGAGAAAGAAGGGCATGGCCATGTTTGGGCACTTTGATACTGCTGTTGCAGGAATGCTTTTTTTGGAGGTGAGAAATAGAATCTAACTTTCCCCATCACAGAAGGATCTAGATGCCTGGTCTCCTGTTGTCTGAACAGCATGCTTCTGAATGCCCATAAAAACAGTGCTTAGACACCTGGAAGACTTTATGCTCCAGGTTGAAAGTGGTTGCTTATACTACTTCCTTCATATCCTCCATCTTTGATTTGGTTGATATATCCTGGTTCCACTAGGAGTTATGTGATTCTGGATAAGCCTGTTTTTCAGTTACTTACATCACTGACTTTCTGTCTGCTGACTTATAGTCTGGTTGAGACTTTTTTTCTGATTGAGGTCTTTTTGGGGAAGGAGGGAAATGCTATTTATTTCCAAATAGTGAGAAAGTAGACTTGAACTTTCATTTTCCATTGACAAGCAATTTCAGTCAGAAAAAATTTCTTTAGTTTTACTGAACAAAATTCCTATTTGAATGATTTTAATATTATCAGTACATACCAGTGCAATTAAAGGGAGATAGTTCATGCTATTTTTCAGATATGTTTCTGTTTTCTGCCTGTAGTTTGAATGGTTTTGTAACTAGTTTTCATCTTCAGTAGTAGTTAGAGACCTTGGAGAGGATGTTGGCAGGTGTTTGGGTCAGTACCAAGATGCTGACTTTCTAAAGGTATGCATCTTTCAGTACATGACCAAATCTACATTACTGATGCAAATGTTCTATTGTTTATTTTGATCCACACACTTCTCAGTTTCTCATTTAAATTCAGGCATTCACAAAATTGGATTGTTGGAAAATCAAGAAGATAGGTGAAATAGGAGAGAGGGTGTTTTGTGTTGTTCTGGATTTTGTACAGTATTCATTTAAGTTAATTTGTTGTGCAGAAACGCCAGGCTGCAATAGAAGATGAGTTACAGAAAGAAGAGGAAGCTTGGAGAGACAAAATAAGGCAACATGAGGTAGGGTTTTACAATGAGCTTTTGTCAAAAGACTGTGAGGTTACTGTTACATATTTGAGAATAAATGTTTTCATGGAAGAGGTAATATACTAGATTCTGTTTATTAATGATAAATATGTGTCAATACATGTCCTATTTTAAAAGTGGTTGAAGTCTGTCCTAATTGTTTTGGCCTAGGAATCAATCATGAAGCTACAGTTGCAAATGGAAGAGGAAAAAAGAGCCTTGGAAGAACAGAAAGCAAAAGAAAGACGACAACTGGCTGAACAACAGAATATAGCAGCTGTGAAAATCCAAGCTAGATTTAGAGCATTTTTAGTCCGTAAAAAATATGCTCCCATTTTAAAACAATGGAAATATGAAATGAGAAAGAAGCAGAAAATACAGGAGGAAATAGAGAGGGAAATGAAAGAAAGAGAGGAAAAACTGAACAGGCGAATGGAAGAAAACAGGTTAAAGAGAGAAGAGGAAAGAAAGAGACAAGAAGAACTTGCAAGAAAAGAATATTTGAAACAGGTGAAGAGGCGTGAGGAATATGAGAAAAAGAAAGAAAGCCTGAGATTGGAAAGAGAAAAACAACTGCAAATAAGAAGAGAAGAACAAAGAAAATTAGAACAAAGGAAAGCAGAAGCTGTGATGACGGAAAATGTAAAGAATAACATAGAAAACATAAAAAAGGATAATAAGACAGAAAATGTGAAAGTAATAAGAGAAGAGAATGAGGAACTAAACAAAAAAGTAGAGGAATCAAAAGAAAAACATGCTGAAATGATGGATGAAACAAATAATTGGGTGATTCCAGCAGAAAGAAATTTGACACCAAGTGTGCTAGGCTCCAAGAAGGAACACTCTTCTCAAGTGAATAATGAGAACTTATGCATTAATTCAGTAACACAAGCAGAAGAAAATTACTCACGAACAAGTTATGTTGATAAAGCTTCAAATGGTCATATTTCAAAGGATGAATCTCTTAACTTTGCTGCTAATGACATGGTAGAAAATAAGGCGAACTACATATGCAGCAGCCCACCACATGTCCAGCCAAATGCTAATAACAGAGAAATTAAAGATCGATTTTCTCAATATGAAACTATGAAGAAAACTGTATTTCTGATGGAAAATGCTACTGAAGAAGTCAGAGACACCTGGGACAGTAGTCAAGATATAGCAGATTCTTCTAGGAAAGTAATTTTTCCTGATGATATTGAAAAGAAGAGAATAAACTGGATGAACACATGCAAATCTTGGTCAAAAGTATATGAAGAAAACCAAAGAAAGCAAACAACTCTAAGAAAACGACTAAGGAGAAGTTCAGTTAGGAAGATGCCTCCACTAAGTACAGAAAAGATAATTCAGAGTGGCCCTTGGAGTACCTTGCAACAGGTAACTATATCAAAGTTTGAGAATAAAATGGGAAGACATGCTATCACTTCTTTAATTATTTTCTGTTTTGGTATGGTGGCAGAATGCTTTTATTGTTGAGCAGAAAATAGATATTGTGAGAGTTCCTATGCCCAGGTGCAGAATAAGGGCAATGACAATGACTTTTGAATTCCCATGAGTGTTGGTGGAGCAGACCAGTGTGGTATTAGTCTTCAGATGATTGATAATATTAACCCTTTAAAAGGCAAGAATTCTTACTTTCTGCTAAATTAACAAGGTTTTGCCTTTGTATAAAGGCCCACATTTCAGCTCCTGCTCAACTAGCCCCTTCAGAGTTTTGAGAGGAATAGGCACTTCTAGAAACAAGACATTTTTTATCATCTTATAGATAGCGTTTTGCCATAAAGGACATCTGCTTATTTCCAGGACTTGTTTTTTCTTACTACTTATTAACTTAATCATTGTATGTTTGGTCTGTGCTCTCATCTTGATATCCATTCTGAGATGGCCTACTAGGCTATACACACTTCTAGTCTGAACTATTTGTCTGTTCTACACTCATTATTTATGATACTGTGACTATTGCTTTCCTGCTAGCTTCTCCCATTGAACAGATCAAACTGCCATTCTTTTCTATATGAAAAGATTACCATTAGTTGCTTGCATTTTATCAAGCATCAGTAGATTGTAGTTCTGTTTTCTTTTTCATCTTAAAGAAAATAAAGAAATATTCTTTTTCATCTTAAAGAAATAGTATGATGTTGTGCCATGAATGTTCAATATACAAAATGTTAGTTTTATTTATCAACAAATGCATGTAGGTCACAACGCTAATGCTCGAAGATTTGCCAGCTTGTAGCCTCTCAACCTTATCTGAGTGTTCAAATCTTCAAGTTTTGACTCTGAGGCGCTGTGGACTGGTTGCACTGGAAGGACTGAGTGGTTGCAAAGACCTGAAGTATATCAATGTGGAGGTACCAAGCATATTTGATTCTTTGTTATAACATAGGGAGAACTGCCAGTTTTGCTCCTTAGTTGATTGTGTAGTTGTGTGCAACTGAATATATAACTTTTAGCCTTAAGCTCATAACTAGCAACAAAATAGTACCAAATGTGAACAAAGTTATACCAGAAGATTTACAGTGCAAATAACCAAAACCAACATGCTGCAAATGATTTGACCTATGCTAAAAAAATATTAGTCTAAGATTAGCATTTGTATAGATCTTCATTACCTCAGTCTTTGATTAAAGAGTGGACAGATGCTGTTCATCATAGTAGCTGCTCAGCTTGAGCAAGAATAGGTAGAAGGAAGAGTCCTCTGCAACATACACCTTGAATGTTAATTGAAATTAATAACATATATGTTCAAGGAATAGTATTTATAGAGAGTTGTACTATTCCTAATGTTCAGGTATTCACTACTGCACAGTGTCTTGCATGGCCGTTTAATGACTAAAGAAAATTTTTTCTCTGTAGTGCATCTTTGTTCCGGAACCTGGCAATTTACGTGAAACAGCTTTGTTCACGTTTTTAATTTAATGTGTTTTGACAGCACCATTTTCCAGATGAAAAGACCAAGCATACAAATAGTGAAAGAGAAGTATTAGGAAGCATTATTAAAATGGCCTGGGGAAAGGGATATTTAAAAAGCAGGATCCCTTGGAGGAAGAATACAAGCTTAGTGTTAATGTTTGTGACCAAAGTACCTCTAAATGCAGACTTTTGCTATTAGTAAATAGAATTCCAGCAAAATTACACCTGTCTTCATTAGCATCTAGTAAATATGATGTTTCTGTGCAGTTTTTAGTTTAGTCTCCCAGGGTTTTGGGAGGTAGGAAAACTTATATGGAAGAGACTGCTCTGTTCTTAACTTCTTTTAATGCTTTTTTTGTTTCAACTTTGGGCATTTTCTGAGCCAGAATGAAGTTCAAGATATATTGTTGTTCTATTTCAATAGGACACAAAAGGTTTCTAGGACTCATAATTTTTTTTTCCTAAAGGAAAAATAGAGATGCCCTTACTCCTAGCTAAGGATTTAGGATAAAAATAAGCAATGAAGGCAATCTGCTATATTTTTTACTTAGTTCTTTTATTCCACTTCAGATGATATTTAATATTCTCATTTTCTTTCATTGCAGGAGAACAACATTCAAGTAATTGACTGTGCAAATCTGGAAAATCTCTGTGTTCTCATTCTGAATAAGAACCATCTTTCATCAGTTTATGGCTTAGATGGATGCAAAAATCTCCAAAATCTTGAACTTTCCTACAATAGAATCACTCGAATTGGTAAGAAAATGATTCCAATTTGTATAACAATATTTATGCAGTTTATATTCAGAATTATACACCCCTTGGATTTAGAGCTGCTAAGACAGACTTGGGAAAAACTCTGCATCTTAAGGCATGGCTTAGCTACTGCCATGTATTCCATCTAGCAGGTTATGTAACTATTGTCAGCCAAAGAGAATTAAAATCTTCCTGAAAGGGCCACTAGGATTATCTGCACTGAGTCAGCTGGAATATGTGAGTAGCCTGAGTTCAGCTTATCTACAGGCAAAATGAAAGCAAAGTCTAGCCATGCAACTGCAGGGAATTCCAGTGTGTTCCTGACTGACACAGTAAGTAGTTATATAGAAATCGTGTTGTCTATCTTGAGTCTTCTGGACAAAAGGAAAATAATTAAAAACAATTATTAAGCTCATAGACGAAACACGTGCACATAAGACTTGTAAATAAGAAGTAGTTCCACTGTTAAATAACACTATCAAATAACACTATGAACATGGGTAATACGGTTCTGTGATAAATGGCAAGAGTGTAGCAAATAGAAGGTGGGAAAGCTTAAAAAAGATCTGTAGATGTAGAGACTTTGATGAAGATATTATCATGATTTTTTGCTTTGCATATTTTTACAATATGTGTAAATGTTAGTACTCACAAAGAAAACTTTTAATATATGAGAATAAAAGTGCTGGGAAATCAATGTTTACTGTAAAAGCATATCAGTACTCCTATGAGGAACAGTAAAATAAAATGGTTAGTAAGTTTCATCTTTATTGTTGTGGCAAATCTGAATAAGGTTCTTATTCAGATTGATCTCATTTGATAAAAATGTCTGCAAGATTACTGTAAGAATGACATTGTTTTAGTGGATGACACAGGTGTGGCATCTGTGTGGAGTGTGGTAACTTCATACAGGCCAAGTGGAGTAAAATCCTCTGGTACTTTCTTTTTTGTGCAGTGCACTGTTACAATTAGAGTCTCTAATGAATTTAAGTGGATAAATAAATGTTCACAAAAATAATCTTCAAATGTGGGTTTTTTTTCCTCTCTGGAATTGCTTTGAGGATTTTAGGTTAAAACAGATGTGTAATACAGGATTTATTTCATATCATAACATACTGAGTAGTTGCACAGAATGCATAACAATGGATTCGTGGGTTATAAAAAGTTAGTGTATCCCTTCCATCTGTAAATCTTGCAGGATGTCCCTTAGCAATTTTGGAAGCTCCAGTAAGTATAGTAAAGCTTATTTACATTTGTAATATATAAGTTTTAATGACGTATTGTGGGAAATTTATGGTATACTATGATTTCTCTTTTTATTCTTTTCTCCTTTCATTGAAATATAGCATCAGTAGGGGAAAAATTTGAGTTACCAAAAACCCCTTAAAATAGCAAGGGGTTAGATAGCAAATAGGAGAAATTGTCTCTATGCTTTTTGCCTTAAGAATACATGATCGCAAATTAAGTAATTGTGACAGTAACACACCGAAGTTGAGTGCATATGTTTATATTTTGAGGATGAATGCTTTGTTTAAAAAATTTCATACACAAAAAGTAGCATTTTGACTCAAGTCTTTGAATACACTTCTGTAGCGTGTCTATATTGCCATGGAATGCTGGGTAAAATTCTGGCAGCTCAAAGAATAGCAGTGCATAACTGTGGATGGTCATAAATGCTACCTTCAATAGACTTTTTAAGACAGCACAGAGAGGATTTTTTTTTTTCATCAGACACCTTTTTAGTTTTAGTTTTGTTGTTTGAAGGGGTTTTTTTGTTGTTGTTTGTTTGTTTTATCATTTTTATGTTTGCTGTCAGCTTTCACCCTATTGTTAGTTGTGTTTGTCACATAGAGATGACTTCAGGACTGCATCAATAGCTAAGAGAGTCCCTAGCTGGCAGATTTCAGCTGCACTTTGCAAATTGCTGAGAACTTACATAAAGGTTCTCGTTGAATCTTGCTAAAACCATGTATTTGTCAACAAAATGCTTTTCCTATGGCTGCTATAACTTTTGGTTGTTGCATTGTATGTAAAACACAATATCTTCTGGAAATGTGCAGAAGTCTTTCATGCTTATATTTAATTTTGCATGTGGGCAGAAGAACCAGTAAAACGCTATCTGTTTGTATTACATTATTCTCTCTTGTGTATTTTCTGTTGGACTGCAATTGATAATTCTAGAATGTTCTGAATGACATTCAGGTGAGGAAGAGTAAAAAAAGGTACTTTGTGGAGCATGCAGGGGAAGGAAATTTCCAGATGCTGTTTTACCTCCTTGCCTTTTCTTATTGTGTGTGCAGTCTCTCTTCTCATAGAGTGCTTTTAAGTTTTCCAGTACTGCTAAGCTGGTAACTGAGAAGTGGAGATTTAAGAGCTGTTCTTATGAGGAAGTCTTGGGAGCACGCGAAAACACGAAAGTGTTTCTGAGACCACTAGATGGTGCTAGGTCCTTTTTTATTTTTATCCAAGCACGAGCGAAAAATACAGACCAGGATCTTGCAGTCAGGGTAGTATGTCATGAGCACGTTTGACATTTTTGAGAATAATTAAAGATTTGTATATTTATTTGCTAAAGAAAAATATACAGTTTTGAAGTTACATTCTAGGACATGTGTGTCATATTTAAAACGATGTCACTTTAATGTCAAACAATCACATTATTTTCACTAAGTGCTTTCCATTTTTAAATTAAAATTATTGGAATACCTATATTAAGAATTTTTTAAAATTTAATGCTGTTTCGGTATTGCATTTTTTGCTTCAATTTTCTCCTTTTCATTTGTTTTCATTTTTAAGTCCTCTTCTGTGTTCTAAATACTCTATGGTACAAACAGATCTTTGATTTCATAATCTAGTTTGTTTTCAGAGGACAGTCACAGAGATTCACTATTGTAAAGGTCGTCCAGCTTCCTTGAGGAACTTGTGAAATTTTGGGTGAGATAAAGATTTAATAGAGTGTTCCCTCAAAGAATCCTAAACTAAATTGTCAAAGAAAACATGATGCAAAAGTAAAATCAGAAATTCCTTATTTTAAATATGTTTTGTAAAGGGTATGCCTTCAAAGGAATTTTCTGCTACAGAGATACAGGAAAGCTGCTCAGATCTGTAGCACGTTAGATGGATCAGTGCCATTGCATGTGTAAGACTATGAGAAGATAATGTGATTTTTGCTGTTATAAGGATGATATGGGTTACATTCTGTGAAAAAAAAAAAAAAAACAGATGCTGATGAGAATTCCTTTGCATTTCTTTTGTGTGTAGAGATTGCATGCTCTTTAATGTAGATGGGAAGAGTAAATTTGTTGAGAGTGGAATGGCTGTAGTAGTATAGCTTTGTTCTTAAAGGCACTAAATTTTCTTTATAAATTTCTTCATTAAAAATATTTTGTCATAATTCCTTTAACAAGACTTATTTAAACAAAAACGGTGGTACTGGCCTAAATTTTAGTACAGTTTTTTCTAACCTTGCAGATATATTAACATAAAAATTTAGAAAATTATAAATAATAAAAATTAACTTTTAAACAGTGTTTTGATTCTGATGGATGATTTTAAGAGGGCTGCTAGTATTTCACAGAGTTCAGAGCAGTTGTAAAATGATTAAAGCATAGTAAGTAAAGTTTATCACTAAAAGAATGTTCTCTTCCAACAGAAGTACCAAAGAGATTATGAACTGTTACTATTGCTTGATTAGCAGGATCAGAAATTTGTGAACCATATGCACTGTATATGTGTTCAGGTCAAAATACAGTGATGCTTTTTAAACCCTATACAGAAGTAGTGTTCATTGTTACGTCAGAGAATGTACAGAAAATTCACAGTTTTCTTAGTACTTGAACAACGAGAGATTTTTATTTCATGATGTCTTAAATCTTGAATTTTCAGGTGGTCTGGAGTCACTGAAAAATCTTCAACAATTAATTGTGGACCATAATCAGTTAATCAGCACAAAAGGTCTTTGTGAGGCACCTACTCTCATTCATCTAGATTGCTCTTTCAATCATCTTGCACAAGTTGAAGGCATTGAGAATTGTGGCCTACTTCAAGTTCTGAAGTTGCAAGGCAATAATCTCCAGGAGGTAAAAGCTTTGAATTTAGTGGCTGTTGTGCATACATCTTTGCTAACAGTCATATTTTTCAGCATTCTGAGCATGTACTCTTTGATTGGTGTGGGATGTTTCATGCTCTTGGGTAAGATTTTTTTTTTCCTTGTCAGAGGGTGATTTTTCAAAGTTAAAAATGGCTAGCAGTTAATTGTTTTCTTACTCTAAGTCTTTGAAAAATTGTGTAATCTCAGTGATTATGGTTCGTTCTTCATTTATAGCATCTAGTTTTCAGTTTCTATTATATGATTGTGATTTTGTTTAAAATGTAACAAAAGATTATTATTACTTTTAGATCCTGTTATAATAGTAAGATAATTACATCAGACTGGTAATAATGACATAATTACATATAAGTAATTGCTTCTTACCGTTACTTGTATGTAATAATAATATCTTTATTATCAACCTGATGATAATCATGCTTTATTTGATGTATGCTGATTCTCCAAAACTTGAAATTTGTGCTGCAGCATTTGAAGTAGGAAGTTGTTTGCTAAATGTGTGCTTAATCATATTTACTAACAGTTATTCTTCTATGAACTCAAGAGATGAAAAGCACTGTCAATAAGCAGCAAATAACTCCATGAATAAAATAGCAAGGCTGTGACTCTTGGGCTGTTGAATTTTTTTTTTTCTTTAATTTTTTATATTGACTATTTAGGTGTGATAGAAGACGTTAAAATGTATTTACCACCTGTTATATAGAGATTATGTGTGACAACTGGTACATACATAATAAGGAAATGATACATATGTTCAAAATGTGAGTTTTGCTTGTATTTAGTAATGATTTATGAAAAGCATCTGGTAAGCATTCCATTGTTGTTTCTCTAATTTATATTAATCTTAAATAACCATCTTCTTTCTATTTAGCTTCCAAACCTGGAAAATCATGTTCTCTTAAGAGAACTATATTTGGATGACAATAGCATTTCTTCTATGAGAATGCTTTCTTTGTATTGGCTGCCTCTATTGCAGATTCTTTCGCTGTCTCAAAATAGGTAAGTAAGAAACATTCTTCCACTTACAGAACTGATCCAGAGGAATTTACTAACATAATGATATAATTCACTTGTCTGAAAAGTATGATTCTCAGTATAGTTGAAATTTCACTATATTTTTGGGATATTCCTTAAAAATAAAAATATGTGGTTGGCATGTAATTACGTTGGCTACCTCTATCTAAGAAAATTTGAAACAGCATTAGCTATGTAAATTAATTTTTTCTTTTACATGTTATGTGAAAATGATTCTTGAGCATTGTGGCATTATTAAAATCATGGTGGGTTTCTTTCTTTCTTTAGCAATTGTTTCTAGAGTATGTCTGTCAAACTTCATATTTCACGGCTAGCTTATTCAAAACAGACTTTGAAGGCTAAGTTAAGGGCAAGTACTACAGTTAGAAAGGACAAATAATAATGTTTTTTATTTTACATACATATGTTAATACCCTCCAAAACAAGTATATTTGCTTTAATTTTTCACTCTTATGGTTCTGTTTAAAAGGTATAAAATAAAGAAGGATTGAGACAAACAGCATAAAACTGGATCATGCACTCAAGTACTCTGTAATTATTTTTCTGTTTGTTTTCTAAGATAATATATACATCTCTAGAGGTAGAATGACCAGATAGCCTGGATTAAAAATCTTTATTTTTGCCACCCCTTTTTTTTCAATTTAAATTCTGCTAAAGAAGATTTAAAACATTTAGTAGAAATTGCAATCTGTTAATAGAAAAATGAATTTTAAATTAATATCCAATATTTTTCTATACTGTGATCATTTTGTTCTGAATAAGACTGATCTCAGTTTAACAAACGGAATAGTGCATACCATATATAGAAATACACTCTCAATTAATTACTTCACTCTGCTGTTAGTGAATAGATGTTTTTGAAGGATGATTCATCTACCATTTTTAGCTGCTTGCCTTGAAACTAATCATAGCCTAAAAGTGCCCCTTCATCTTCATTGACTAGTCAATAAATCAAAATGACTACCTCAGGTGTAGGTGTCTACATCTGAACAGAAAAATCCCATCCTATGTGACATTTAGTTCAGCAGAGCCAATTGTGTCTGGGAGCCTGTGGGAAAAAGGATGTGTAAGACTGAGTCCTATTATTATAAGCAATGTCCTTCATGGAAATTGAATATTATTTAAGTATATACAACCTATATTTTTATATAACTTTTCAGATTGTTTTCATAACATCTCTAGTGAAGTACTATTCATGGAGACTCCTGGATGTAAATAAAATATCTACAGAATCTAGTCTTCAAGTTCCTGCTCAGGCTTCTAGGGTTTGGGATTTTTTGTTCCGTTATGAATTCTTCTGGAGTTTGGAGAAAGTCCTTCCTGCCTGTGATTAAGCAAGAGCATTATATGTTTAGCATTAAATTTTAAGTCACACTGCTTGATTTAATTCTTGTTCTTGGCTATTTTTTTTTCCCTGTCCTGTTTAGCTTTTTTTGTGGAACACACAATAATGTGGCTCTCTATTCTTGTAGTTTCCTCTTCTTCCTCCAGTGTAGCTATCCTGTGTGTAATAAAGTGTTTGCAAAACTCCTTGAAGATTTCATATACCTGCTAGGGACTTGTGAGCACAGTCTCAGGGTCAGCTTGAATGCGGCCTCTGGATTTAAGTTGTGCTGGACTGGCCATGTAGATGTACCTTAAGTCACTTGCCTATCTCATCATCTTACAATTTTTAATGTCCATTGTAGTGCTTGCTCTGGTTTTCCAGTAGCCAAGCAGAGATGCAGTGTTTGGTCTGCTGAGTTCCTTTGGCTGGGCTGTGAGAAAGGACATGTTTTTTCATCAGCAGACTGGACGTGCTGAAAATAAGTATACATCTTGCCCCCAAGCAATTCCCCTTTTTTCCATGATGTATCTATAGCTTATGGCAAATCTTTGTGACAAACAGGACAAGATAGTCTTAAATTCATACTAAAAGCCTCAAAATTCCTGGCATTTCAGTAGCCTGCTCTGTTACACTCACTTTATGTACACTTATAAGCAGCTCCATATGTGTGTGCTATAGCATAAGTAACTCGATGTTCTATAGAAACAGTGAATGTAATGGAGTAAGCTGTTGAAAGAAAAGCTGTTTCTTTACTTTTATCCTACAGCCAGTGCAATTTTGTGAATTTTTTCCAAGTGTGCACTGAGTGCCATTTCCTCTTTACTGACTGCAGGAAGCCAATATAATGATAATGCTCTGATTCTGTATTCTTTCTGAAAGTGAAGTACTGTGAAAAGACAATTCTTACACTAATTTACAGGACTTTCTTTTTCCTGAGATGCTTTGTCTGCATCATAAACCAGAAACTGTCAAGGGTAAAACTCCAAAAATTATTTGTTTTAAATAGTTTTGAACCTACAGCATAACAAGGAAGTAAAACAGGTAGTGATTAACTCCTTCAAATAGAAAAAAGACAGCTATTTCACCACTGCTGCTTTTATTAAGTGTTTTCTTGTGGCTTTTACATACAAAGCATATTCTTGATCAAGGCACAATTGACCAAAGACAATGATGAATATCCTCTTGACTTGTTTTCTGCAGAATTGGGACTGTGAAGATCTGTGCTCTATATTATAGCAGCTAAGGACACAACTATTAAGTTAGTTTAAAAAAGGGACATGTTCTTTTTCTTCTGTTGTGGATAAAGATTTAAATGTAGCAGAAAACAACCTTGTCCTTGTGTAAAATTAATAATTTTTTAATATGTGTTAAGAGTTCATGTGGCATTTATATTTACATGTAATCTCATTAAAGTATGTAACTTGCTAGTTAATGTCTTTTTCATCTAAAATTTTTACAGCAAGTTGCTAAATGTGCTGTTCAGGTTTTTTTCAACTTCAAAATAGACAAAATCCTTCCTAGCATTTCTGTTTCAATGTGGTATTAGTAAGGCAAAAATCTTTTTTTTTTTTTTTTTTTTTTCCTATCTCTTGCATTTCACTAAGATAACTTCAGTGAGATAGATAAAAAATTAATATTTAAAAGAATGGAGTCTTCTGCAAAAGTTCTTTTTTTTTTT
>VXBB01008346.1:188724-254052 GCA_013399915.1 Illadopsis cleaveri
GAACATGTTGCTCCCATGTTTTTGCATCTAGATGCATATTATTCCTAAAAGGCTTATAATAGAAATGCTAAAAAGTTGGTTAAGTTCTTTCTTAGCATGCATTGTTATCTCAAATATATATGGTAACTGTGTTTTTAACTGAATTTCTCAGATATTCGAGTTGAGCTCTTTGCAAGCCATGATGTTTTGAGAATTTGACCACTTTTCCAGAATTTTCATGACAAATCTAAATGTGATTGGATGTTGAAATAAGTCATTGATGGAAAAAGCTATACCAATATATAGTGGGTTTCTCCATCCTATCCTTACCACTCTAGATTTTTTAAAATAATTTTCAGTAATTCTTTGCTGGTGATAAGTTTATCTTTAAGTATGTGGCATCATGGGTAATGTACCTGAAGTACTGCCTACTAGAGTATTCAAACAAGCAAAGTGGCTACCTGATAGATTTCCTATATTCTGTGTATTTACTGTTCATAAATATGGTTATTATTGCAAACTGAACTGTCTAATTTAAGGAATGAAAAAGAAATCTGGTCTTTATCTAAAAATCTAGATTATGATAAATTTATTTTATTTATTTTGCCCTGCTTCCTGCTAACCACTTATTAACATCAACACTAATTTTTCTAGGGAAAAGCAGTTGCGCAGCAGGATTTAGACTATCTTGAGCAGCAACTGCTATTTATATTCAGAAACACAATTTTTATTTTCTCTGATGCATACTTGCGACTATTCTTAAATCTTGTTTTCTGATATAGCCACATAAACTACAAAAATTCTATCTCTGACCTGTTCTGCTGGCGTCTTAAATGGGAGCAGAAAAAGGAAACTATAGCTTGCTTTTTTGTGAATATCTTTTACTTTTGTGTCTTCTTTGTAATTTATATCTCTCTTATGCCCAGGGCTAATGTGACAAGGTCAAGTAGTATTAAGTTTTCAGTAATGTCCTTTGTCTTTCTGGTTTGAATTTTCTTAGGAAAAAAATTAACAAAGAATGTCGGTAAAGGGAAAGCTATAGAATGACTGAGAAATGTTTTAACTCTCATAATGCCAACGGCAGGCAAGGACAGTCCAGTAGGCAATTGCTAATTCATCACAGCATATGCTGCTAAAGATCCAGAGAACTCATTATAAATAAAACCCCTGCATTATCTTTTGTCCCTTATGCAAAATATGACATTTGTTTTCTGAATATATGAATCTATAGTCATGAATTTTCAGTTTTTGCAGCCATACTATTAGCCAGTAATATCTATGATGGTATTTGCTGTGAATATTAAATATATTTATGTACTATTGATAGATGATGAGAAACTAAAATGATGAAATTTGTTGTACTATATACAGATCTACGTGTAAGGCTTAATGCCTTATGGAGTCAATGCTTGTTCATAGTTATTTGATTTCATGGAAAACTTCCATAGCGTGAAGGAAGTAGAGTTAATTAGGATTAGAACCAGGACAACTTCACAATGTAGTTCGAGAAAGAAATGGAGGTATAGTGGCACATGCTCAGTTGTCTTTATATCTGTTTCTCTGAATTTACTCTTAAAATGTGAGGTTGTTGTAAGAAATACTTCTCAACTGAATATGGAAATTATTTTATTTTTCTGTTTTGAATTTGGTTGTGTTTTCAATAAGATTAAATAATCTACAACCAACATTTAGTCCATAATTAGTGCACCAGAGTAAAATTCAGCTCTGCCTTTCAGTTGTAAAGCCTGTGCTGGAAACACAGCGTAGTCATACATTTTAGCAACAAAGACGCATTTTTGTCTCTCAACAATTTTGAGTATGTTTCATTTTTTTGTAGGGTCATATTTCAGACAAAAAGAATTCTGGTTTATACCTGTCAAAGGCACTGCACCCTCAGCAAATACTACTTTCTGTGAAAATTAACAGTCACAAACTGACCACATGCAGTGCCATCTCTGTTACCATTCTCTTGTTATGCTAGGGCCTTGCCCTTACAGGGATGAAACATTACCTAAACTTATATTTCTTTAAAAAAGGTATAATAGTGTACCATGTGCTTAAACATTCCAGTTTTAGTTGGTAATTTGGATTCTTTGCATCTTGATTTTTACCTTTTCCTGCCTCTTTCATATTTAACATAAACCAAGATAAACTTTAATCTGAAAGTTAATATTTAGCAATAGCCTGGCAGCTGAACAAACCATTCAACATTCATTCTTGCATCAATGAAAGTTTGTACGCAAAGAAATAGCACTGAGCCGTAATCCTTTAGTAGCAGCAATAACACGTTTTACAATCTCAATCCTTTTGTATAGATGAATGTCAACTCAATTTCTTTACATTTACTCTTCAATACTGCAAACAAGAATTTTGTCCTGTCTTTAGTACTGCTTTACTGCATTATTGCTGAAGAAAAGCTCTGATAATGCAAGAAGAGCGATTCCATACCCAATTTCATAACTATCTCAGTAATCAGAACCTATTTGACACAATCTGACAGAAGTAGTAAGACAGAGGAAGCACTAAAAAAATATTACAGGATAGTGCAGCCTGACCTGTTGAAAAATACATCCATGACAAGTTTTAGTTTTAGGATCTAGGAAGTAATGTGCTGATTGGAGTAGAGAAACGACCTGATACGAAGTTGAGAAATGAGGAAAGAGGAAAGAAGCCAAGCAATTCTTCTTCTTCTATTAGTACCATTCTAGTTATGGTGCCTAAGAAAAGCCAGTTTAGTCTTAGCATCTTGGATAGATAAATAGGAATTTTCTTATATAAATAAATAAATTGTTGTACCTGCAAAAGATTCTGGTGCTTTTCTGTTTATGAACTGCTGTTTAAATTTAATTTTTTAAAAAATCTTTTCTGTTTTGTTATTAGATTAACTGACCTTGTGCCTTTAAGTTCATTTGTATTTTTGGAAAAGCTGGATATCAAAAATAACTGCTTGTCAGGTGAGTTGTGTTAAAAAAAAATAAAAACCCCAATCAAATAAGAATTTCTGAGTTAAATTATAAACTGATTTGAATGGGACTGTTCCCATGTATTTATAAGAGACATTTTTATGGAAAATATACAAATATTTTCCAAACATGAATGTTACAGATATTAATTAAAACTTTATTGTATAGAGAGCAGTCTGGCTTTTAGGACAGCATGATGTTGGTACATTTTACTTTGATGTAAGAATTTGTGGGACATAAGATGGTTCTGCATTCGGACATATTTCTTTCTCCTATACTATAGATCTTAAAGATGTCCATACATGGTTTAATGGCTGCCATAAACTAAAGGAGTTGTCATTGAGTGGGAATCCTCTTCTCCAAGAAAAGAACTGGAGGTAAGAAAAATACCTTTAATTGCTAAATCAAAAATCAAAATCAGACAACAGATTGTTGTATGTGTCTTATTTAAATAGTAGAAACATTCCCACATATAGTCTGAAGAGTCTCACTGCTGTGACAGGTTCACATTGCCCGTACTAGTGAAGGGGTAATGTCTCTTAGAAGAAAAAGTCAGGATGAATATTTGATTTTGCCTTAGTCATTGAAAATTAGCCTTTTTTATGCTTCTTCAAATTCCTTATCTCAACATCAAAAATTAATAGCTCTTATGATTATGGAAGAGATGTAAGAGTTAATGCTGTCATTTGTCCTTCAGTGGTGTATAATACTGGAATAATGATCCGAAAAATCAGAGCTAGTGCTAGAGATTATGATATATCTCTATATAAAAAATAAGTAGGGTAGAAAAGAAACTTGACATACAAAATGACATGCAATTACCATGATTCCTGAAATGAGTAGGATATGGGTTTGTAAACCATAGGAGTAAAATTGCAAATGAATAGGGTTTTTTTATAATTTTTTGCATATTAGACATAGTACTTGAGATGTGGCCTCACTAGTGCCAAGTACAGGGGTGTGATCTCTGCCTTAGTCTTGCTGTCCACACCAAAACCTAAAAAACCAAAACCAACCTTATATTTATATCTTCCATTTGAAGATTTTTGTACAAATTTAGGGTTACTAATCAAAAGAAAAAACTCAACTATTTCAACCTTTTAGTTAGAAGTGTTTGTGTAGTTTAAAAAATAGCTTGATTGTTTTGTTTGGTTTTTTTAAATGATTTTTTAATGAACAGACTTATTTGCACCCTGCAAATTTTGTTCCTGCAGGCAATTTCATTCATAAAATTCTGTGACTGTGACAGTGTTTTAAATTTCCATTTCCATTATTTTTATTCACACTATTTTACAAAACTAAGTGTTATTTCACTTGTAACCTGGAAATAAAAGCTTTCTGAATTGAAATTTAACTATGAGAACTGACACTTTAGATTACTTAAACCAATAGAGCTTTTATGATTAGACAAGAGATTAATTTGTCTAAAGGATTTAAAGTATGGGATACTATGAAATATGGATTTGCTGAATACAGCATTGACTGTAACTTCAGACAATATGTTCCAGTGAACTTTACATAACCCCTTGATACCAACAAAGGAATTAGTTGTAAAATTTCCCAATCGGTTTTGTACTTTCATGTCCAGCCAGCGATAACACCAACAAAAGTGAAGTAGTAAGAAATCTCTTTCTAAAAATTAAACCCTGGGATCAGTTTGAGTACTCCTAGGGGAATATGTTTCAATGCTGTAATGATTAATAGAGCCTCTTAAGTGACAGAATATTCACCAGGAAGTTTTCACTAAATGAAATATTGACGCACCCTTCACTAGGAGGAACCCAGCTGGAGAAATGAATGTTGGGATCCCACAGCTCTAAAAGACAAAACTTCCATCATTGATCAACTTTGATATGTCACTGTTTTGGTGTATCGCTATTCAACATCAGCTTTGATAATTTCTCTCTGTGTTCAGGAACTGTTGATCTAAACCCATAATTTTATTCCAAATGTACTTCAGACAGTCATAACCTTCACTAGTGGGCAGTAAGAGAAGGAAAGTTTTCTATTTGCAAAAACTGATGTTCTTTTCTGTTATTTGGAATATTGTAACATATTCATAGAAACTTTCACTGATTTTAAACTTAGCATACATTGTCTGAGCTCAGTAGTTGTCCTTTACCTTCACAGGGAGTTGTCAGGGAGTTCCAAAATTTTGAAAACAATACTATCTTTTTCAATAATAGGGGGGTTTACTGCCTACAATTAGTATTCTTTCAAGAGTTCATGTTACTTAAAACTGAGTTAATGAAAATGTTGAGAGTTGATATAATTTTTCAGTCTTCAAACTTTCAAACTTTCAACAAATTTGGTCTGGTACAAGAAATATGTGAAACAAGATTGCAGTACCAGCTTACATCTCTAAATAACATAAATGAGACTGCATTGATGATACATTTTAATTTTTTTTTTTTGGTAAGTTTCTCATGCATATTTTTTCTAACATCAGTGGCCACAGCTGTTCTTTTTATAGCAAGCAAATTTCATCTTTACTTTCATTCCTTTCACTGACCCAAATTCAGTATTTCAAAAGTAGATTTTTTTTCCTGTCAGGCACATCAAATAGCATGTCAGTCAGTACATGTGGTATACACGAATGATAAAGGGAGTAGAATTGGCAAGGTTTAGTATTTTGTGCGGTCTTAAAATTTAAATTTTTGGATGTGTCAACAAAATCAGCACTATATTGCAATCCTATGACTTAGTTTGCTGTGTTGCCGACTAATCAAATGAATTACAGGTCCCTATGCACAAGTGCGTCAAATTCTCCCGTTGAGGTTTGAGTAGGTAAAATTCTAGCTCCAGTGATTTGAGACTGTTGCTATTGACTTTCTTGGTGTCAGTATTTCAGCAGTGCTCCTTATACCAATGAAGTATTAAGAAGTCTTGCTATGTTCTGTGTTTTATTCTTTATATTATTCTTTAGTTTAAGTATAAATTCATAGTTAAAATGTTAACATATGAAATAAAGACAAATACAGGAAAACATTTGGAGAACTATCTTCATGTTCAGTGTTGTTACATGATTGTATCAATAAATGGGTTTTAGCATAAGGATTTTTTCAAAAAACTAATTATGATTTTTTTTTTCCTAAGGTCTTCCATGTTGGTGGTCCTTCCTAGTTTACAGTGGCTTGATGGCGAAGTCTTAACCCATCATACTTTACCCACAACTGGAAAAAACAAAACCTCAGAATTAGGAACTTTTCTGAAACTTTGTCAAGTTCAAATTGAAGAAATTATTCACCTGAAAAAAAAGGCTGCTGAATTGGAGTACGTATTTATGTGGATATAAATTGCATTCGGAAGTATTTTTTTATGTATTGTTACTGAAGTTCTTTTTGACATATTAATTTTACGTAGTATTTTTTGCCTGGAAATGTATTAGGGTAAGAAAGAGGTTGGAATCATTACCTTCAGAGCAAAGTCTGTTTTAAACAGATATTAAGTAATGAGGGTCTTGAGTTTTGTTACTATAAGTTTGAGAAAACAGGTGGTTCAAAGCCTGTAGTTAGTAGTAGTTAATGAATTCATACACACAACACAGTACAGTGCTATGCAGGAATTGTAGTTTTAATCCTGAAAGTTGTATAATTATGTTAACATGATTTCCAACCTTAATCAAATCTAATTTGGCTGTTGGTACAATATGCTCTATTTTAATTTCTGCATTTATTTTCCATGTATAAGTTATTCATATTCTAAATAATTGCAAAAGATTTGACCTATTTCTCTTAAGGTAGTGAATGAGATGGATCTGTTTGCAGGTCTTTAATTTTATTATACTTGCTACCTTTATCACTGTTACCATGGTTAGTTGTCCAGTAACTTCAGCTGAGACCATGCAAGTGGTAATTTATCACTTACATATGCTATGTTTTATTTGTTTTGTAATATCTTAATATCTCAAACTTCTCATTACTGCACTTGGTAATATTACATGATTTTTCCTTTCATAGTCGCTTTTCATTTCCCAGCAGGTTTGGAAAATCCTTATAGTCCTTTGAATATCCAACTTGTGTTTTAATTTTTGGAAAAGTAGATTCTGCCAGGTACTGAACGTTATCCCAGAGCAGGTGAAGCACGTGCTGGTTTACATTGTTTTCGTTTGAGCTTTGCCTTGCATCCTTTGTTGGTTCAGGAAAAGTATGCACATTTTTTTCAGAATCTAGTTATTTTGTGTTTGCATGTAAGCCTGTACATCCATGTTATCTTGTTACTAGCTAACAGTTTATTACATTGTTGTATTATTGCAGCTTTTACTAAGCTGCAATAAAATCTTCATAGCTCAGAATCAGATTAACTTGAAAAGAGGTTTGTATTAAGAATTAGATTGAAATTAGTTGGGAGAAATTGATATAGTGCATTTTTCTATGACAGATGTAATGTGTAAGTGGCTCCTAAAAGTTGTATGTTTCTCCATTAAACCATCAAGATATGTCTCTTCCTCTTCTGTGATTTTTGGCTTCTGGTTTGCAAGTGGGAAGCTGTTATTTCCTGATCTGTTTACCATCCTGAAATGGTGTTCTCTCCTTTCTTTTTCATAAAAGAAAATAAAGCTCTCCTTTTCTATGATTGAGAAAATTTTTCCATGTCTGATGTTTAGACATTTGATCATTATCTTTTTACAGAAAGAAAAACAGTTTATAATTAGGATATGACTTGTGAGCAAACTGTAGTAGAATCTAAAGACCTTACTTTTATATACATTTCTGCATGATGGTAAAAAATGAGAGGGAAAGATGATATTCCTAAGTATTTTTTTCTTTATTCTACATAAATGGAGATAAGGATAAATAAGAAAGATGTTGGGTCATCAGGCTCAGACCATCCATTTACTATGAATAGTATGTGGCTCACGCTGCTTTTTGAAAGCTGACTTATACTACTAATGTCTTTTATCAAAGACTGGGAGCAGGAGATGAAGTGCACACTTCCTGCACTTGCAGACCCCATGTATTCAAAGGCAGCTGCTGAGGGGAGGGCTACAGAATCAGACACAGGCAAGATGGGAGGACAGGTCACCAGGAACCTTGTAAATTCAACAGGGACAAGTGGGAAGGAGGTAAGAAAAGGAGGCCTTTTGCCCACTCCCAGGCTACTTGCTGAGTGGAAGAGAGAAGGCCTTGACTCTGTCCAAGCACTGTTAAGCAAAACATTAGTGTTTTAGCAATGCAGTTTTGGTCACAAATCAAAGCCACAGCATTATATGGGCAACTGTAATGGGAATTAATTCATTCCAGCCAGGAATAGTACAACTGGACATAAGGGACAACCTTTTCAGGGCAGGATAGTGATAATTGCAACAGGCTGCCCAGAGTGGTTGTACAGTCTTATTCTTGGAGATATCCAGGACCTGACTGGATGAAAACCTGAGCAGCCCGTTTCTGATTTGAGAGCTAACCCACCTTTGAAGCAGAAGATTGAACCAGAGACCTCCTGAGGTTCCTTCAGTTGAGAATTTTTCTATGATTCTATGTAAATTCTGAAAGAGAAACGTTTAAAAGAGCCTGCAGATGTTTGAAAAGAGTGGTAGTGGAAAGAGATGATTATGTAAACATCTCTTCTTTCCTGAATATGTGGCTTGGGTGGAGGGAGGGTGGGGAGTGCAGAGGAGGGAGGGTTGTGGATTTTTTAAGCTTTTGAGAATACATTAGTGATCTTTTAAATTGGTAACCATGACATAGTTGAAGCATCTTGTATCAAATTCGGTCTTAAAATTAATTTCTTGTGTGTTAAAGCCATCTATCTTTTATTTTGACTGAAGTAAAATTTATGGATGACTTGAAAACCATTGCAAACTGCAGTTCATAAAAGGAATTCTAAACAACTTGTTTGTATATAAGCCTTAGCGGCAAAACTATTATATGTACATATTGCAATACTTTGAATTAATGTGACATTGCTAAACAACAGGCCAACAATAGAGCAAACTTCTATCTGTTTCACATCTTGCTAAGTTATGAGCCCCTGTAGGTGCGACCTCAAGTATGTAAGCTGCCAAAAGTAATCACTGCTTGCTTCCCTAATCTGTTTGATATACCACTGCTGCCCAGTTAAATTCTCTGTGCTGTTTCTTCCCAAAACTTCTGTTGTTGCCATGCTTAAGAATAAAACTGGCTTTAAAATTGAATTTATCTATTATACTAAATGTTTTCTCTCACATAACCTTTAGATGACTTGTAATAAGTAATCATGTAAAAAAATATTATCATAGCTGTGCTGTAGCAATTTGTTTTCAGCCATCAGATGTGCAGTTGTGTGGCTAGTGGAACTTGAACTTTATAAATACTATATGTATATTGCAGTATATACAGTATATACAGGAATTTCATAAATGGTGTTGCAAGGAGAGACTATGTCAACAGCAACCTGTTTCATTTTTGTAAGGGACTTCAGTAAACTGCAGTTGAACATCAGAGTAATGATGCTTATTGAAGTTTCCTTGAAGACATTAGATTTTACCCCACACTATTGCAAACAAAACCTCACATAAATTGATGTGTACTATTTGAATATTCCATGTATTATAACTGAGAAAGTCACAGTAGGGAAAAACATGATATTAAGCAAGGTTTTAACTAGCACACACTAGCATATGAAGGAGTAGAATATTAACTATCACTTAACTGCAAGGCCAGGAGAAAACTGCCATTCCTGATCAGAACTGGCTTGTTTTTTCCAAGCCTGTCCCTTTTGCCTCTGAGAGATTTGTTCTGCTGACTTGTCCAGATTTACTGTCTCATTCTGACAAAATTATGCTGTTTAAATAACCAGGCAGCCATTGCAGGTGTAATTGCAGTAGAAAAATCTATACAAAATGTGTTAGCCCTACAAGCAAGCCTCTGCTGCCACTTTGAATTTCTTAAGTAGCAACATTTTTTGCTGATTTTAACTGCACTGGAAGGCCTTTAAGCATGAATAATTTGTCCTTTTCTATATCTGTTAAGTCAGCCTGTGCATGGATCCTTATGCTTTCTAGGTGCTGCCAGTGGGGTTTATTCCTCCCCACCTCTACTTCTCCATTGCCAAGCATTGCATGGGAATTGAACAGGTTTTGGTCTAAATTAACCAGGACAGTGATGGATAGTCTTTGTGAATTGATGTGGGGACTGAAGTTGTAACAGTCCTTAATAAATGCCTGACTTAAACTTCTGAATAGATTAAAATCTGATTCTAATGCTTCCTCAAAGTCCCTGGAAAATGCTAGCAGAAATAGAGAGGTTTTGGGGAAAAAAAAAAAAAAGTTTTGGCTCTTAGTATTTTTTTGTGTGAAAATAATATCTTGGTCTTTAGTATCAGGGCTGCTAGTCTACCACATTTGTACAGTACTGCAAGACTCATCACTTGCTCTTCTGGCTTATTCCTTTCTCCCACTGCAGAAGCAGTGGTTATGCTTTGTGGTTCTGTTAAAATTTGCATATGGCTTAAATCACTTTCACTTGTTATGATCAAAATAAAGCCATGGGTAGCCTGGCAGCGACTGAACATGAAGGAATTTGCTGGTCAAAGCTAAAAGCCATAGAAATGTTGCTGTTGCAAGGCCACCATATTTATCTATATTTCATTGCATACTAAGCAGCCAGACACTATGGATACTGGTGCTTCCATAGGATAATTCTATGGGAAGACAGAGATGGTGCTGAAGGCAATCTTGCCCCCGATATATTGCAGCTGTGTCAATTACCAACAGAGTGGAAACAGCCTTGCCCTCACAGCTGGGTGTGATAAAAGACTGAGTTAGCTGGTAGAGAGTCAGTTGGAGTCTGCTGGCTGTGCTGTGAGGACGAAGGGACAGGAGGAGGTTGTCTAAGGGACAGATGAGGTAAGCCACTGTACAAGGGACAGATAGGGTTAGGTGGCTGTGATAGGGACAGGAAGAAGCTAGCTGGAACTGCAGAAGGAAGAGAGAAGGAGAAAAAGAGCCAGACCTGCATGGAGCTGCCCATGGGAGGCTACATAGAAAAAGTATGAGACTTCTAGACAACAAAGTGCTGATGCTTGAAGCCTTCTTTGCTGTCAGTCATTCCTCCTCCATCATAACTCCATTTCTTGTTTTGTCTTGATGCCAGTATATGCTTAAAACCTTGGTCAGATCTTAACCAAGAAGCAGTTCCAGGTTAAGTATGCCCAGTAACAGTGGAAAGTGTCTGAAAGGCAAACAATGAATTTACATTAATTGTAAAGGAAATACTGTGGTATCAAAAGTCTTAATATTGTTTTATTTCTTACTTTGCCTTCTCTCTTTCCCTGTATGTTTTTTTTTTTTACCATTAAAGAAGTAAACCAGTCCTGCATATTTTCCATTATAGTAGCTTGCTTTCTGTGGTTTGAATAAGCAATCTTCAGGAAGACATCTCTGGTGTCAAGAGTGCAGTGCTATTGAGACAGTGAGAAAGTTGCAGTGTGTTGGTAGGCTGCCTGATGTCCCTGTTCAGTGAAGGAACCACCAAGCTGACTGTGACCAAGTTAGTACTCAGGCCCTATTGTGACCTTTGGTGTCTGTGCACTGGAGCTCTACCTTCACAGGAGAACGTCAAACGTACCATGCCGCTTCATTGCACATAAGTCTCTGAGATATCACTTCAGCTTCCTTTGTAGTTTCTTTAAACTTAAAATAATATGACTCCCTAAACTGGAAAGCTACTGATACAGAGGGCAGCCTAAAAGTCCTGCAAAATTGTCAGAGTCCAGGGCATCCCTTTGGATGACCTGGGACCTGAGAAAGGGAGTTTGAACCCTGGACAGGGGGGTGTGGAGCTGGTCCAGGGAGGTTGAAGACCTTGGCACAGAGCCCAGGAAGACACTGGGTTTGATTTTAGTTCATGGGAGAAGCTTCCAACACTGAGAGAGGAATTACAAACCTCAAAGGTGTGAAAATAGTAGTTTAGCACAGCATGGGGTGAAAAATTTTGTAGTTTAGGAATTCTTAGAATAGAGATGAATGGGGGACAAGATGGAGGATTTACGGTGTTACCCTTACTTCCTTTCTTTCTTCCTCGTCCTCCATCTTCTGGGAGGGTGATGACACAAAGTAGTTTCAGGCAATTGGATTAAGGTAGAAATAACCCTTTTAGTATAAGTATCACACATTGGCACAAACTAGTAAATAGTGAGCATGTAGTTATCTGTATAAGAACCAAGCAACGCCCCATCAGTGGGCAGTCGCGTCGTGTCCCAGCCGCTCTCCGGACCTCGGCTGGGCGCGGCGAAAATTTTGAGATACCCACTAATAAACAGCGCAAGAAACATGAAAACAACGCCTTGAAGGACTGTGCTTTTTTCTTGTGACACGGCTCAGGGCTTTTAGGGGGCCAAGGACTTTTAACAACTTGAATCTCGGTGAGAAACCAAACCGAGACAAAATCAAAGTATAATTGTGGATTGCCAGGGGAGGTATGGGAGAGGGTGCGTGTCCACAGTGACACAATGGTATTTTGCAGCCACCGCTTGGAAAAAGTGCCCAAAAAGCAGCCTCTGTTAAAAAACCCCTAACACACGATCCCTGGTGACCACAAAATTATTCCCTGCCTGAATTTTTGCTTCCTCCATCTCCCCTTCCATTTCTAATTGACATATTCATAGCCACTGGAAGGATGGAACGGCTGAGCTGCTTGAGATACCCCTGCACCTGTCAAGGGAGAGGATTCACTGTTATGGTGGTTTGTTTTTCTTTCTTTCTGGTTTTTTTGACAATGTGCAAGGATACTCAGGATATGGTTTTCTTAGGAAATATTTTTTTCTCAATATATAAAACATTCTGCGTTTTCTGCAATATTTTAATTTTCATAAACAAATAAACCAACAAAATAAAACAGAGAAAAGGAGAAAAACAGATGGGAATGGATTTTTCCATCTTTTTTATCTTCTCGCCATACTATTTTATGTAATGATCTTGTACCAGACTTATATTTTTTAAATACTTGAACTAATTCAATATATTTAACTAATGCTTTAAGTATTTTCTGTTAGAGAAATGGTTATTCTTACTGTGTAGTATGTTAGATCCTTAAACAAATGTATAGATTGGTTTAAATATTTTTTGGACTTGTTGTATGTGTGGAATTAACAGGAATAGGAGTAATGTTTTGTAGTGGACAATCAAATGTACAACTATTGCACAGTGAGTTAGGTACTTAAGTTGTGTGGATCAATTTACCCATCCAGATTTTGTCCAGCAGCAATGAAGTTGCACTAGCAGGGGAAGAGTTGGAATCCTTTTTACTCTTATGGGGTCTGATTGATTATGTTCTTAAAAGTCTAAAACATTCTTAGTTGAACTTCACTAAGGATATAATTATAATGGTAAAGAGTCCCCAATAAAACCTTATAAAAATTTCACCTTTCCAGAATGATGAACAGGAAGGAAATTTCTGTTATTCTAACTATAATTTTAGGACCTAATTTTTCCAGACTAACAAGAAAATTGTTCATATTTCTGCTTTTTCTCTTGGATTGCTGACCTAGAATTGACTTTGTTCTCCTCTGAAAGTAGCACCAGATTACAGATCTCTGCATCAATCTATCAATCTATAATATTAAAGGAAAATGTTTTCATGATTCTGGAAGTACCTGCTACCTAATAAAATGAACAAATACCATCCGAAGTACAGACAGTCATCTGAATCTGTAACAATTAGTTCATATTTACTCTTACTTATCCTCATCATTTAGACAGTGTAACACAAAGAACTAATGAGAGCCAAACTTCACAGATTACTGTTGTTTCAGTCTAGCACTTTCCCTTATATCGACAAAAGGATCTGTACTTGAAAGTTTATGTATTTCTGGATTTTCTTTAGACATTGTAGTTTGTTGGTTTGAATCTAAGTTTGGGTTTTGTTGCTTTAGTTCTTATCTAAATTTTAAAATTATTGTTATTTTTATGTGAACTTTCATAGTTGCCAGGTAAGATTGGATTATTAAGGCAAAATTACCTCAAACCCTCGAAAAATTTGCGCTTCCCATGCCACTAACCACACAGAAAGTTAATAGTGAAATGCATGTTGTAATGGCTATTTTAAAAAAACTGAAAACTTTCTCTTTTAGAAAAACTCAGAGTAAATTAAGAAATATGTGTGATTATATTTTAAATATGTTTAAAAAAAGAAGCTGTTAAGATTTATAATTACCGAAACTGGATTTCCAATCGGAGTAATTCCTATTTGTTGTAAGAATATGGAAACATGTAAGAATACTTGAAAATACAAGCTACTTTAGAAAATAATAGAGGGAATTCATTTTAAAGCATTCAAACAGACATGTAATTTTTTTTTATTATTTTTTTTTTATTTTTTTTTTTTTCTTTCCCCTTTTGTTTTGTTTTGTTTTTTTCTGCACTAGGACAATGCTGGTACTTTAATGAGTTGATGAAGCTTAGTATTAAACATCGATATGTACATGAGTACGGTGAACTAAATGTTACTGACAGAGATGGTCCAGAGACACTTCAAAATCATTTAAAGCAAACATCCACTGGCTGCCTACAGGAAAATAACCTCTTTATCATGGGTGTGACAGAAAATAAACAGGTCTTGTTAGATCTTTCCAAAAGATGGATTACTACTGGTGATATTCAGGCCACATTCATTAACTCCTCCATACCTGTGCACCAGAAGGAAAGTAGAGGAGATCAGAGGGTGAAGCAGAAGAGCATTGAATCTTGTATTAATTTCAGTGGGAAGAGAAAAGGCAACAATAACATGTCAGGCCAACTCACACTGCAACAGTCAGTGATAGTTGCAAGTGATATGGGAAGAAATCTCCAGCACTTTGGGAATGATACAGAAAGGTAAGACAGATGCCAGGTTGCTTTCAGATCCATTATACAGATAGGCAATAGGGGTGAGGATCTTTTGCTTAAAACAGGAGCAGAACTTGTAAGATATTTTTAAGCTTATTAGACAATAAAGAGGTATATTCAAGTGTTGCACACTAGGCTTTCATATTAACAATTAAGAATCCTTCTTGGTATTCTCCCAGTTGGTATATTAGTATATAGATATTTATGTACATCAGATAACATTAAGACACCAATTCAATGACACATATAGGGTTAGGAATGCAAATGCCAAATGTTTTGCAGACACTTTGGAGGAGATTAACTAGAAACTAGTGTAAGGTTTTTTTTGCCAGAGTTATTCATTAGACAGTCAAGATTCATCTGTGTAAACTTTACGGTCAGTACCATTTAGAAGACAAGAGGAAAAATTGCTTAAATCTACCATCCTAATCCCTTGATTTAGGCCAGACTTCTGCTGTTGTGATGACTGAAGAGCTAATGGCCTGCCCTGCTTTTGGTACTCCTCCAGCATACCTTAACCTACTTCTTAAAAGTAGAGGCAGGGGTGAGAGGCCAGTTCAATTTATGTGTCCCCAGATTTTCTCCTGCACAAAACAAACTGGTTTATTACCTCTTTGGAATGTGTTTGCTGCTGATTTGTATGGTTCTGGATGTACAGACAAGGGAAACAGAAGCTGAATTTTTTGCAGTAAATGCTCAAGAATTGAGTTAAAATTTCATAAGAATACAGTTTCAAAAACAGATGTCTTGAGAACAGTATAAAAAGCAAGTACGGCAGGTGTGCTTCTTTGAGCTGTTTAGGCTTATGGTAAATAGGAAACTTCTCAGTAGGTACTTAAGGCACTAATAATTTGTCATAAAATTTATGATTAAGGAAGACCATCCAATTCATGATCACCTCTCAGCAAGCTGAAAGCAAGAATACATTAGTGTATTGCATGACATGACTACTTCAAAAAAATTTTTAAATAGTTCATTTAATTTTTCATTAATGTTTGGAATGAATTCTCTAACTGTATTTTCACAGAGTTCTCTTACAAGCAGAATGCAAACCATTTTTTGTATTTGTCTTGACCTCTGAAGTGTAATTTTATTTTTTTTTTAATGCTGACTAGTAGTCCTCTATTTAAATAGATTCACTACACAAGGAAAGGAATGATACAGAGATTGGAAATTTAGATGACTTTTCTTTCATGCACTATCCAGTGGAAATGAGTATTTTGTGGAGAAAAGAATTCCAAGATAGTAAAGTCAGAACTGACAGTAATGCAGGGCTGATATTATATTTTTCTCCATCAGTATGAATTAGTTGAACATATATTTAGAAATCTGAATCACTGATCTAAATAGTCTGTACTTAGTGCTTGTTAAAAAATGAGTAAATTAGAAAATGTACACATATAACCAGTGGTCAGAAGACTTAAAGGGTAAAAGCAGGCAAAAGATAAAATTGCACTTTCTGTGTTTTTCCTGTCTGCTCCACTGAAAATACCTGTCTCATGCAGTTTTCAGTATTTATCCCTCTTTAGTGCTTGGTGTTTGTTTTGGAGTTTGTTTGTTTGTGGTTTGGGAGTTTGTTTGTTTGGATTTTTTGGATTTCTTTTGGGGTGGTGGTTTTGTTTTGTTTTGTTTTGTTTTGTTTTTTTTTTTATGTGTGTGTGGTCAGTGGAAATAAGTAGACTCCCTCCAATAGTTTATTCTGTCATTGTTACACCACTTCTGCTCCTAATCCTTCCTTTGAGGACTCTTCCTCTACTGTGATTATTCACAGAATAGAGCCCAGTGGAGATTAGTCCTTAGATAATTGGATTCAGAAGTTATGTGATGTGAATATCCTCCAGTGTTTCTGAACATTTATGTCACATCTGGGTTGTAATTTCTGGTTTAGTGGCACAACTTTTCATTTGTCTCAAAGCACAGTGCTATGTTTTATGGTTGAAGTTTGGCAGATATTATAATCTAGTTGTATTGGTGAGGCTATGTGAATCATAAATATATTTATTTCTCCATGAGACTACATAGGGCAGCATCCTTGATCCAGTCCTTTTGGCGGCAGTATCATGCTCAGAGGAAAAATGACTGCAGTAAAACAGAGAATCGTCAGTTTGTAGAAGTTTTGAGACAGAAACATGAAGCTGCCACAGTAATCCAGGTTGGTTTATGATATTTTCTTATTTTGTAAGTTTAATAACAAAAAATATCTTTTTGGTTTTGTGTAATTGTCATCTTCTCTTTATTTTTTGCTTATTATCTTGTTGAGTTTCATAATTAAACATTTTTGTTTTATTTAGTCAGCATAAGCTTGGTGTTTCTAAAACAGATACTTCTTTACAAAAAGCTTTATAAAAACTTAAAAATAATTTCCCTTTTTTCACCAAGTATTTTACCTGAATTATTTTTACTTGATTTAATTCTAATATTATGCTTAAGAAATACTTGTGCCCATCTTCTTACTGGGGTCTGTCTATGCTGTGAAACTGATGGATGCTGTGTAACTCATGTGTTGTGTCTGATATCTGTGTGACTAAATAATCTTCCTGTCTCTTCTATCCTACCTATTCATTTCTTTCCTTCTCTTCCCATTTCCCAAGCCCAGGATTGCTTTATCCGTATTGTGCTTGAGAACAGACCATGGCCTAGGCTGTCCTATGGCAGATACTGAACTAATAACAGTTAAACAGAATGGATCACTAGGGGCAAGAGTTGAAGTCCATACCTTGACTCTGTTTGGTTTGGTAACCAGTATTTGCCTGCCAAGTTGACAAGGTTCATGGGGTTTTTTTCTACATTTTGAAGCAAGTCACTTCTGTCAATTTCATGTTTCAAGTTAACTTGGAAACATTCCATAGAATAAGTCTAAGATACAAATTTCAAAAGTGGCAATGCAATTTAGAAGCAAAAATTTGTTGTTAGAGTATAATGTAGCTAGAATATTAATAATTGATTTCCATAAACTTATTTAATCCATTTTTGAACTTATTTATTTGACCTCTACTATATATTAAAGTGGTGCATTTAACAAATCTGTATAGTGATTAATGTGTGCTTCCTTTCATTTGTTTCAAATATGGTAATTCCCAAAGTGAGAATGAAAAAAAGTCATTATTTATCTTCTGTGCATATTAAAGAAATTTAGATCTCTCATACATCCATCCTTGCATCCACTTTTTGTAAATAAAATTTTAGTCTGTTTAGTCTCTTTTCACATTTCTCTGTAATTCTCTTTTTGTTCCTCACTGAACTTTTGCCACAATCTGTTATAATCTTTTTTAATGAAGCAACAAGAACTGAATTCCATAGGCAGATATAGAATGAATTTGTACAGTAAGAAATTTTTATTTTGTTTCTTAAAAACTACTACATGTAATTTTTCTTTTTGATCATGACTGAGCACTGACCTGGTGCTTTCATAGATCTCTGTTAACAGCTGCCTCACAACTTAGCCTTCTGCATATATCATTAGGATTGCTTTTCTCCTTTGAATCTGTTAAATCTAATTGTCTGTTGAATAAAATGTATTTGTCATTTGATCACTCAGTAATATCAGGATATTTTATCTGGATGCTTATGAAGGTCTGTAGAAAAATAACAACAATGAAATTATAGGAAAGCAGCTCTAAAACATTTAATCATTTTATAATAATCGGGAAATATGTGTGTAAAATTTTCAATAATGTGTAGCATTTTCAATAATTTACGTGATTGGATAAACTTCTTCTAAAAATTGTAATCTAAATGTTAAGGCAGAATATGAGATTTACCCTTCCTGTTCTAGTGCCTTCATTGCAGAGCCATTAACGGTGTACAACACCACTTCTTTTATGTCAGTGAGAATATTTTGCATGGTGTTTTAAACACATGGGACATCTTGAATTCTAATGATGTCAAATACTGATTTGGGAGAGAAGTTGCTGTCTTGTATGCAGTTTTCTTAATTCCATCTATCTCATTTTGATCTTTGAAATGTTTTTGCTGGACATGGTTCTATGCTTGGCATGTGTTCCTAACACCCTTCCTAGTTTTCTATCACTTTATTTCCTAATGTGCCCCTTTGTCTTAGAGATGATTATGCTGACTGGTAATATTTTTTTAAATAAGGATCTTAGACAGCTAAGAAAGAGTAATTGACCTAGGTCAATTACACGAGATGTCTCCAAGAATTGCTACTTGTAAACCATAAGACATTTAGTACATCTGTATTTTTATTCTCAGTAATTTGAAAGTTGGCACTTAGGTTTTTCTTATGTAGCCTTTCCTTTCAGTTTATAATAGTCCCTGAAGGAATTGTCAAATAATTAATTAGTTGACCCAGGTTTGTAGTTGAGGGAGTTGCAGGATTCCTTTCTGCTTACTTGTGGAGAGCCTCTTGAGTACTCTAAGCTTTAGACATATGCTGGCATTTAATTTGTCTTGTAGTTTTAAATGTCACATAAAGTTCAAAAAACAGATCATTGAGCTATTAAACAAAGGCCCAAGATGTTTTATCTTCCTAATGGGATAACATAGAGAATCTGGATTTGGGTTTGATCTATGGCTGTGTATAACATGCTTTAAATTTTTTGTTTAGGCATTTTGGAAGGGTTTTCTTTTGCGAAAGAAACTGGCCAGTGCTCTTGCAGATGTTAAAAGTGATGAAGTGGAAGATGAATATGAAGAAATAAATGTGGATGCTTTCACGTTTTCTGAAGTAAGTGCAGTAATTAGCATAAAGCCATCACTATTTTTGTTAAGCAATCATGTAGGTGTTGGAAATAAAAAAAATGGAAATCACTACCAAAGCTAGAATTAACATGTTGGATGTCCAGAAAAAAGGAAGGATTTCTTACTTATAGCTGATTTAAATTTATTTGACTTGGATTAACTGCTTCCTGCTCCTTGAGATGCTCTGGTGCTTTCTGACGTGTTACTGTCATACCCACTGTAGAATGCCATCTATTTTTACAGCTAAAGGGCAGTGAAATGAGAATAAGGAAACAGTTCCTTTTGTTCTAAAATGTTTATCTTTTTAGTATTTTAGTAACATATTATAATTTCAGTAATATTTTAATATGTATTTTGTTCATTTTCATGTTTGAATGGGATCAATTTAAGAAATATTGTAACACTGAATGTCAGCTATATTCCAGTAAAAAGAACATATCCTCAAAGCAAAAGATGAAGCAGGCTTATTATCTTATGTGTAGTGTGCTAAAAAGATCAGGGGTTTAAATACAGTAGTAAATTACGAAGAGAAGTACACTTAAATCAGAAAATGAAAGCTCTAACCCCACACTTAGCCGTTCTGTTAAGCCAAATAAACACAAATTATTGCTACTTATTTTTACAAATTATACAGAGTTAGAAATGTTCTTTCAGTTTCAAAAGGATTAAAATTGGATGAGAAGCTTCCATTCTAGAGAAATAGAAGTGGGCTCCAGAGGAATTTGAGGAATAGCATGACACTCAAAACTGAATTTAGCTATAGTTAGTACTTAGGTAAAAAATAAAAATGTGTATGGGATCAATATTGTCATTCAGTAAACAAGAAGAAGAATCTTTAAAGAATTTTTTTCTTTCTAGCCTCAAAAGACAATCTATATGGGAAGTTCTAGACCCGGTATGCATATTAAATACTAAGGCAGCTGTTGATGAGTCATGTATGTACTTGTCTGGAGAACTGCTTTCTCTGATTGTTCGCATTCATTGGCTGCCTTTTTTTTTTTTTTTTTTTTTTTTTTTTTTTTTTTTTTTTTTTTTTGTGTTTTGAGGTGAAGCAAAAAAACTAACAGCCGTGTGGCCTTTTGAGACCTAAGAGGATATAACTAAGATTTTTTTCTTGAACCCTTGTCTCTGAATGTGCTTATTCAGCTGCTGTGTCTTTGCAAGAGCCATTTATCAATATTCCACTGTAATGTTGCAAAGGAGATTGATGTAATAGCCCTGCTACTGGCAGGACAAGGTCTCATTTATAATTAGATGTTTGTGTGGAACGTGGAGTTATGAAATCAAGTATGCTGTCGGTTGGTGCAGTGCAGTTTACAGTTGATCAGTCTTTGGTCATCTGATACCAGGCGTCTTTTGCCAACTCCTCCCAAAAGAAAATAGCTGGGCTTTCTAAGAAATTATTACCAATGAGTTGATGACTTACTTTTTTCTTCTCTTTTTCAGCAACTATTTTAAAGTACATTTTCAGAATTACTGCTTTATTTAAGAGCATGCAAAAAGTTTGAGGCAGAAGTTCCAAGAATCATTTGGTAGACGAGAAACGTGTGTATGTAAACATAGAGATCTGGCTTAAATTTTAGGATTTTTTCTTTTTCATTTGCAATACATATACTAAACAGTTTAATTAGTTGATGTGCTCTGATCTGTGGCTTCTTTCTAAAATAAAAAAGCAGAACATTGAAGGTTTTATTTCTTCACACAGGGAGGAAATATCTGTTCGTATATTAAAGAAGGAAAATATCCTATTTTGAACTAATCAGCCAGTAGGCCAGAGCTTTACACACAGTCATTCAGTTGAGCCATTCTTGTTTCTCTCTGTCTGGCCCAAATAACCCTGTCATGTTTGGTTTTCAGGTTTTTTAATTGCTTAACTGAAAACTATGCAGGCAGTTTTATTCCATCTTTCTGTCAGCAAGACAATTGCATTCAGACAGGTGTTCCTGAGGTCAGGGAGAAAAGGAAAGGATGGAGAAGGCAGGAGAAAGAAGCCCAGCTGATTTCAGAGAGATTTGTGCTGTATCACCCAGTGGTGTTGCCACACATTTATTTATTTTTTTTCGTTTGTTTGTTTTCCCAAATTATTACTGAGTTTATCAGGAATGAAATAAAACATGGCTTTACGGAGAAATTCTCAGGAAATGTTTAGGTTCAGGTGATGACAGGTGAACCACAAGCTGACATTTGACATTTTAGTTTGCACAGCAGGCTCAAAGGCTGAACTGTGGACTGATGTCAGATAAGTTACTCAAGCCCTTAGCTTCTGGTGATAAAAAAAATAACAACATATATAACTTTACAGTGTATGAAGGATTTTTTCTTCAGTGAGTGCGTATTTCAATGTTCAACATTGATGACTGTAACGAGAATGATATCCTGCAATATTTGTCTTTTGTTTTGTTGTTTGTTTTTTTTTCAAGTGTATATGTTGTCTGTGCTGAAGAGTTACTGGGCATACACTCTGCTCTGTCTAGCCCAGGCTAGCTACTCAATACTAGATTGTCTGTTTCCATGTGTGTGTGGCTGTTTCATTCTCTACAGTTGGGTAATACCAAATCACCTGGACTTTCTACTTCCGGAGAAGCAACAAGCAGCAGAAACTTGGAATAGTCTATACTTCCTATTCCTTCCTTTCTGGTCTCAATGTTTCTATAGCAAAGTGCTGAAGCAGAGCCAAATAATGACACATGGTATCAGTGGCTATCTGTTGTGTCTCAAACAAGTGTGTAGGGAGGAGTACATATTGCTGGACTAAGAAATCCCATATGCTAGGGTTTGAAGGAAGAGAAAAATATTTGGATACCATTTTGTACTGCAGATTTCAGTGTACTGGGTGAGTGAAACGAGAGAGAAGGGCAAAAAAACCTTTCCTTATTGGAAACTGATACAAATGTCTTAAATCCTGTCTAAAAGCTTTTCGAATAGTTCATTATTTTGTGTTAGTGGTGGTTTAAGTTCTTATACTGTTATGTAGGTTTCAGTCATTATGATTTTATTCACTGGTATCTAACATTCTACAAAATCACTACTGTGCAAACACCTATCTAAACCATTTATAAATATCACAGTGCAATAAGTCATTAGGCATCAATCTTCACAAAAAAAAAAATTAATATCTTTATTATAAACTCAATGTACCCAATGTTCCATGGAAGGTGAGACTGTGAAACAACATGGGGTAAACCCTAGTCTTTGGCAAAGACCTTTATTTACACCCATTGAACAATAGTATATTTTTAGTACAAGTTAATCACCATACCATATGATAAGTGGATTGCATGGGCTAGAGGAATGGGCTTTATCTTTCTAACAATAGCTTGAATACTAACCTTTCACCTGAACCATTGCTGATACCTGTTTGTATTCATATCAGCTCCCATACATTGTCAAAACTATTCAGAGGCAATTGATGGCAGTAGTGTTTTGTGTCTGTTTGATTGTGCAATGTCGGGCTATCCCAGATGACACGATAGGTCTGGCCAACAGATGTTTCACAAAGTATGAGCCTGGTATTTAGTGATATCTTCACGTCTTTCATGTGGACTTTGGAGAATTCCAGCCTACATGCTCCAGAAGGCTGATCTTAAGGCAACCTTTCATCAGCAGTCCATCCATGTAGCACACGATCTACAAGGCGGAGCTCACTTTACCTCTGGTGGATGAAATCTGACAGCACATTTTCTTGGCGCAACTCTTACTTCTGTACCATCTAAATATCAGTATTGTTGTTCTCCTGATGTAAATATGGTGTGAGCCAAATGCAAAATGTCTAAACTTGCCAAGGTGTCAGAAAGCTGAATAAATTAAATATGATGAGTTTTTAGACTATTCTTTACCCTGAGCAGTGACCAATGAATAAATTACTGTTTTCCTACACTGAATAAACTTATGGACACATCCTCTCATCAAGAGAAATATCAATATTGATGATTAATTACATGGTAGACCAAGTAAGTACTCTGTTTTAGACTTCATTTTTAGTTTAATTTAAATCACTTCAGTCATACTTTTTCGAAAAAAGAAAGTCATAAGTTTATAAGTTGCAACCAGATTAAAAAGAAATCCATCACTGCTTTGTTCATCAAAGGAGATAACACTGTTGCCCTGAGACAGTGTTGTTCTTTTTCTAAGCTTGATTATGTAGATTTTTTAAATTCCAGTCTTTTTGACAGCTTTTGAAATTATTCTTCAGGAGTTTCCATTTTTTTTTTTTTTTTTTTTTTTGCATATCCACACTCAGACACATAGCAATTCGTAAATTTTGTTTGCCTTCCACAGCTGGTACGTAAGAGTTTTATTTTTCTTTCTTCTCATTTTTTCTTTCCTGAGAGGTGGGAAGAATAAGAACTAGCTCATATGTGCTAACGCTTAATAAGTAGACAGTAATTAGAAAAAGAATTCTCTCATGTCTCCCATCTTTAATTTTCTTATCACATGTTCAAACTAGACCCATATGATGTGTTTTGTTTTCTTTTCTGGTAATGCTTCATAATGTGGTTTGTCTCAGACTGAGAGCTTATAATTGTGAGCTTGTGACAGTGATTGCTGTTTTCTGGCTAGTGCCAGGAAATAAGTGTAGCCCATGGATTAGAAGGTCCCCATAACATTCCTTGTATATTGACACTCTTATGTAAGACTCGCTCCTGTAATTGCTTATAAATGTCAGATCAGCATCCAGCTTTCCTGTATTATATGGTGCAAAGAACGCAATCCTTTTTTCATCAAATTTCACGTAAAATTACAGTGTTTTAGAAAAGCAAAAGAGTGTCTGTTGAAAATTTCATGAGATCCACACTCTCCTTTTAAAAAGGAGGAAAAAACTCTCTCCTAAGCAGTGTATTGGATATCAATATTATTTCCATGCATGTTTATCAATAATTTCTTGATATGTTCCTGTTGCTTCAGCTGCTGTGATAGGGGATTGCATGCTGTTCATAGTCTGTGGCATCTGCAGATGCGTAAAACCTCTACCTTTTTCAGCAATGCTGCTTATCTCATTTTCTAGTTGTCTCATATTCTGGGTTTAGAAGTAGGTTGTTGCAGTCAGTACCTACAAAAATAAACACAACCACAGCTACTAAAGGCTGTCACTAATCTTCCAGCTTCACAGCTCATGTAGGATGTGCTCTGGTTGCCTTCTGGCCTTCCACTATGAGATCTCAGCTCGTCCTACCATCTGAAATTCTGTTAATTTTTAAACAAAACCTATCTTCATCACTTGTCTCTGTCCAGTTCTTGGCTACATAGTCGGATTCTGGACTATGCTTTCCAAAAGGAAAACCTACCTAGTGATGCATGGCACTACAGATATAATTTGGAACTTATATGTAGCTAATGGTGTAGTATTTTTCTAAATTACATTTAGCTTCTATGACATACCAAAGGATAACGATATTGTTAATTGTAGTTCCTAGCCTTATATCTCTAAAGACAAAGTCAAGCATCAAATTTGAATCAGCAAGGCAAGCAATGGAAAAGTGTATATAAGTGAAAAAAAGAGCTTTAGTTCTTTGAAGCTTCTACTCACTACTACAGCCCCAAAGGAAAATTTTTCTAAGCCAAAACCATCATTATAAATGGAAGCAATAATGCAGTCATAAGTTCTTCTAAATGAGTACATCTTCATCTGGAGTCTCTTGAAAGCTGAGCTAAGGATCTCTAATCATTGGATATATCTTCCCTAAGTGGTTAAATTTTTGTGTAATGTTGAAACTGATGTTTTGGTATATATAGAGATTGTGTTTAAAATATCTATTTAAATGTCTAATATTTAGCATATTCACATACATTGATTTCCATTAAAAATAATTTTTTAGTAGTCCCTATTTACAAATTTCAGAAACTAAGCTATTTGATTTGTCTGTGCTCTGTGAGAAGAAGCCATTGATTCAGTAAATATAGTTACTGAGTTAAATTGCAGTTCTTATGGAGGAACCAAAGAAGAACATGAGATATCAGCTTTTGTGATCCTCTACACTTAAATTTCTGCATGTCTCATTGCCTGGAGCTTGAAATCCTTGCATTTTAGAAGAAAGCAGCTGTTATCCAATTGCAGCACAGCTTAACTCCCCTAAACAGATGCAAGTCCAAGGGAACAGACAGGATGCATCCAAGGGGGTTGATCAAGCTGCCTGAGATAATTTTGAGGTTACTCTTTATAATCTTGGAAAGATCACAACAGCTAGGGAGGTTACCTGTGACTGGAAAAGGGCAGCCATTGCACCCCATCTTCAGAAAACTGAAGAAGGTACAGGGAACTAGAAGCCATCAACATTCTCTCTCTTTCTGGGAATGCTTGGAGTAAATACATTCAGAAGCCATTTCTAAACCCTTGAAAGAAGATGACTGAGAATCTAGCATGGGTTTACCAAGGACTCATCACCTTCATTGTTCTCTGTCACAAGGTGACTGACATTATGAATATGGGGAGTGTAGTGCGTATTACATGCCTTTATTTCAGCTAGGCTGTTGGCTGTCTCCCAGAGTCTTATTCCCAAAATTTGAGATATGGACTAGAAAAGTAGACAAGAAGGTCATTAGCAAATTGAATGTACTGCCAGGCTCAAATAGTTGCATTTTGTGGTGCAAAATTGCACCATCATAATTACTGGTGGACAGTAATTAATGGAGCCCGTCATGGATGGTAGGGGGACCAAAATAGAAAAAATTTAATTAGCTATGATGGAACATAATGCAATCTCAAGTGTGCAGATGACACTGTTTTGAGGGCAGTGGTTGGCATGCTGGAGGATCAGGGTGTTCTTTAGAGCAGCCTGCACAGGCTAGATGGACAGGCTGACCAGAGCCTCATAATGTTCAATAAGAGCAAGTGCAAAGTCCAATATATGGGCAATACTGTTGGCCAGGGTCTGACTTTCTAGGAAGCCCTCCCACAGAAAAGGATGTGCAGCCATAATGGACTTTTTATGCAATGCTTTAGTTTCTAACAGTGTAAACAAAGAATGGTAAAAACGCCCAAACAACTCATATCCAATAATACAATCTTAATTTAGCTAAAAACTATTTATGTCTAGTTTGTCCTAGAATTGAGCTAAGGAATTCTAAGTGCTAAATACTGTCTTACTACTCACTCTGTTTGTGTTCTACAGAGAATCTCTATTCTGTAGGGAATCTCTTCTATAGAGAAGACTAATGAAAAGATTTTTTGGCATGAAAAATACTTTAAAACTTTTTTTTAATATGGGTATTGGAGTAGCTATTGATCATTTCATAAACCAGGAAAACATCCCAAACAATTAGCTTCTTTCCCAAGTGTATCATTACATGTCCCAAAAGATTTAAGGTGTTGAGAATACAGGTATGAATTAACAAATTTCAACTTGCAGATTCATTTGTGGATAATTTATTTCAAACAGAAGAGACAGTGCTAGAGACATGTAAGAAGGACAGTATAAGTGAAGCTAAGAGATGATTTAGATGTACCTCTTTAGAAGTAAGGATTTTGTAGTGCAATTAGAGGTTTGTTACATAAATTCAAGACAATCTATGTTTATAACTTATCCCTTCTTTGCTCTTTAGCTTCCAAATCCCTTTTTTGTTCTTGTTTCTGAAATAGAAACTTTTAAGAAAAGAGGAAAAGTTGTCTTGAAATTGAACCTAATCTTTCATGTGACCTGAACTTTGAAACATGTTAAAGGTTAAATGACTATAAACTTGTGACTAGTTTATTTTTTATTACCCTGTGCTTCTGCATGACTTCCCTTCTTTAGATAAAACTGCAAGCTGAAGTACAACTTTCTTTTCTGTTGCATTTTAATATTCATTATCTATGCTGGATAGAACATTTAGAGTTATGTTCCTTCAAAATTCCTTGAATGCACAGTATTTAAGGAGTAGGGTTGAGGGGTTCCTTGGCTGTTATGCTTTTTTAAGTTTTTAACTCATTGCCTTTTGAAAGTTTTGTTTCCTTGTTTTCATGTAAGTAGAAGAGCTTGGGAAAAAGTTTATAGAGACATGGCAGGAAAAATTTATGTCATGTGCCAGAGTCAGAGAGGGGAAATCCTGAATATTCTTGTCATTTTAACGGGGAGAAACTGTATCCGGGGCCTTAGACCCATTTTGTGGCGTGGCTTGAAGGTTCCAGGAGCTTGATGTTTGTTGAGATGGGTGGGGGTTTATATCTCAAAAGATTTTTCAAGCATACATTTTTTATGCTTATTTGAATCATGTCTAACCTCTGAAGTTGAGGTTACCATTTACCTATCTGTAATTTTTATTCCTGTATTCAAAGATAGGACACAGAGCTTCCTTTGAACATTGTCAAGCATAAGACAAAAATGCATTTTTAGAAAGGTCACATAGGTCGTGAATGACAGACATGAACTACAAGATTCAGACTTTTGGAGAGTTAATTACGTATGGAGACGTTCAGCCTTTTATTTGAAAGAAAACTTCTGTGGTCCTTGAAATTTTCGTTGCTAATTTACTTTTTCACAATAAATTCTTCTCATTTTATTTGCATTTGTGGTGAGCATTGGTACATGTATTAAATGTAAATATATACATGTGTATGTATATATGCATTAGAATGTTAGAGAACAACTAGTTTTCCGAGCTTATTAAAAATTTAGGGAAAATTACATTTGGAGAAGGCATTCTCCAATAATATTTTCTTTAATGTTTTTGTTAACAGAATGCGATTTTTCCAGTAATCATGAATATATCCTTCTTAGAAATGGACAACTCTCCTTGTCCTCTCATTTTCCTACAAGAATGCATTTTAATAATTAACCAGTTTTTGTAAGTCTATAAAATCTCTTGAGGTCAATTAATCTTTGCAGTGTTTCTCTGGAATTCGTGTGATACTCACTACTTTTTTTGGCTTGAAACTGTTTCGTTTTAGCAGTCATAAGAGTGCAGCTGTACCCAGGTTTCTTTTCTAATGTATATGTATAGTCTTATATAAAGACAGGGTTGAAAAAGAAGCATTGCCAAAGGTTAAAATAACCTTTATTAGTGTGCTAACCTATTTATCTTCAGCACATAAAATATGTGAAAAATACTGGAAGACAAACTCAGAGAAAAGTACTATTTTTCCTACTGCTTGCAGTTCAGATATATATTTTCTGTAAAATGTGTATCCTCCAAGCTATCTAATTAAAAAGATTTAATTTTTTTTTTTAAATAATGTTAAATGCATTTGTATATAGATTTAAAATGGCAGAGTTTGGACTGAATTTTTGTAGTACTATAAGTGGAATAGTATTGCAGCTAACAGAAAGATTCAGTTGAGGATGATCATATCTGATATTTTCTTAGCTTTGGAAGTTATCTATAATGTCTGGATCTAAACTGGTGTTCAACTTTCTAACATTGAACTAAGCTTTACACATGAACTTGAGTTTCACAGAAAAACTAGTCCATAGAGTAATGTGATTCCTCAAAGGACTGGATGAAAGAAAAGGCTAAATACACAAATATATTCAGATCTTTAATTTCAAAGGAAGTTTTCAATCACAGTCTATCAACAATATACAAAAGAGCATAGAAAAGTTATCTGGTTCTTCTGTTTCAGCTATAAGAGCTAAAAATTCATGATTTCCCAAGAAATTTGTTAAAACTTATTTAGGCTTTAAGGGAAGAAAAGCTTTCCTGCAAGTACTCAGGCCTTGGCAGAAATAAGTTTAGTTTAAAAAGAAATGAAATATGTTGTTCTGGATTAGCATGATATTTAAGTGAAATATCCTGCAGAGCGAAATATGTTTGCCAGGAACCAAGAGAGAAAGTTACAGCTTTTTGCCAGATGAAAGACAGTTCAGTGATCTGGCTGTAAGTATCCAGAGGGTTAACCTTCTGCACAAGATCCTTCTGCCTCACCACACTCCTCCCAGTCTAAGCAAGTGCTTAACCAACAGGATATTTAATATCAGGAAAAGTAGTTCTTCATGTGGAGTGTGTTGCCCCAAAAGAATTTTTTAAGTGTGTTTAAAATAGTCATGATGTTGACATAGAATGATGTTGATCTATGAGCCTTTCATTTGTCTTTGCTTTTACCTTTTTTATTGTCTTTCAGTGAACAAGACTTTAACTGCACTATTCAAATATACTCACTAAAAACTAGAAATTAAGGATATCACCAGTCAGAAGAGCTTTATTCAAATTTGTGTTCTATAGAGAAGACTAATGGAAAGATTAATTCTGTTTCATTTGTTTGTTTACTCTAATTACATAGTATTCTTTTTGAAAACAAATTTGAATGTAGAGAAGGCAGATACTTTGTAACATCTGGTTGAAAAAGGGTCATTCCTCCTCAGGATGATGCTAATGGCCTACCTCACAGAGGGGAGCAGAAGTACAGAAAAATACATTGGATAAAACCAGGCCGGTGAACTGGATGACGGGTGAATCTTTCTTCAAAGCAGAGGATTCCGCACACTATTTCTATGAAATTCTAATGTGGAACTACTGTTTCTAATAGACGATCCTTTTTCTTTTTCCCTGGCCATTCTTCCTGATAGGTTGTAATGATCAGGAACCAGTCATTACTCTTAGTTCACAGTGTGTTTTGAACATTAGCTTTCTTTTGCTTGTCTATATTGTTGGGAAATTTACTTGTTTTTGTCTTAAAATACCATATAAATAAATGCACTACATAAATATCAATTTTTTTTTCCTGACTAAACCATTACTGTCCTGAAAACAGTGAATTAGTCAATGAGGAGATGAAAGAAGAAAGGGAAGAGATATAAAGAGTTAGTTTCCCCTGATTTTCAAAGATAGTTTCATTGTTTTTCTTAGGTGGTAATTGTGAGGTCCACCACACTTGTAAACCTAGGGTAGCTTCAGCTCCTGTGGCATACAATAAGATGCCTTTTTGAAGTTAATCTAACTGCTTCAGCAGTTACATCCTATGAATCCTATACGAGATTTGCATTCTTTCTAGATTGACATAGTGACATGGCAAACATGCTGACTAGATAGTTACATTTGTCATTAGAAATTAGATTACTGTTTTAGAGTGAGAAATATTTCCCTGGATTTTAGCAGAAAGTCCTTAAACCATCAGTTCCAAGGTCTAAAAAAATGCACTAAAGGAAGTATTGTCCTTATCATGTCCAACTTTTTTCATTCTTTCCATACGCAACTGCTACTGTACTCTTTTGGAAGGAGAGTACTGATGTAGATGGATATTTGCTCTGACCAGAAGAGAGTTGTTAGATGTCAAATGCTGGCCTTTCTTTTCAGCCTGTATTGTTAAGGCCTTTTTGCATCCTCTGCTTCAAACCATAGTACAGTTTCAGGAATTGGTTTGGTTTCTATTATGCTCTTGTGATCCTCCTTGATCTCAGAGAGATGAAAGGCAATATGTGATGGCATTATTCACAGTTTGGACAGTTACTATTAGAAGTGCTTCAAAGCTGCGTGTAAGTTTGACGCTGTCCTGAGAACTTTTTTTTGTTCATGGTGTAAATATGGCTCAAAACAGCCCTAATTAAATGTAGTCATGATATATTATAAAAGAGTATTTTGCTCCAGAATGTAATCCAGAGCATATAAAAAATGCTTAGGATTAGATTGTGTAAATAATGTTTGCACTAAAACTTGACTTTTCAGCAGCTCATTCAGACCCAATTAAAGTTAGCAGAACCATTCTCACTCACTTTGATCGTTGTAGGATTGAATTCTGTTTCTGAGACTACAAAAGCTAAATGCTGGATGTAAATAGTCATTACATTTTGTGAAGGTAGAAATTGAGTCAATACTTGAAAAATGAAGGAGGAACAAAATGAAGGCTAGAGGCTATATATAATATGCCATAGGGAAAAAAATAATCCCTAAGCCTCCAGTGTTTGTTCATGGGCTGCAAAATCAGAGGAACCCTGTAGTAGTATCTCAAAAGATAAAAAATGCATTGTGAATCAGGATGAAAAGTTCTTGATCCTAATGGATAAATGGAAATAGCTAATAATATGAAAGTTTCATTATTAAAATTCAGAAAGAAAACCTGAACATCAAATAGATTCACACGTCCTTCTTCCTGAAGAGTGGTATCATGGATAATTATTGTGTTTAAAAAGTAAAAAAATTGGTTTTAATGGGTTAACAAAAAAATAGGTGCAACAAAAATAGAAAGGTCTATATATGTTTTGTGTGTTTGTGAAACTTGAAGCTTAAAGTAATTAATACGGATGCTTTGAAACAAACACTGGAAATAAAGTATGGAGAATACAAAAGTGTAAAAGATATCTTCGGATGAACTAATATGTGTTAAATCAACTGTATGAGATTTACACATATGTGTAAAGCCACATTGTTTACCTCCATATTTAGGAAATTACTTAATTTGGCTTTAGAAATAAATACAAATATAGCACACCTACAGCTGCTTGTATAGACTATACCATCAAAAACTGTCATTTTATTTGCTTTGTAATTCATCTGAGATTGTTGGTTTTTAATCCTAGTTAACAATATCGGTACAAACAGATCTAGTTTTAAGCCTTAGGTGATGGTAAATCTGTCATAAACTTTTCGTTAGGACTGTTTACAGGGTAGGTGTGGACAGAGGTTTCTTGAGCTTAGTGCTGTGAAAATGTCCAGGGAAAACATAGTGAAAGGGAGTGTTTGAAAATCAATTATGTTTTTATTTTTGTGGACAAAGCAAACATCAGCGTGGTATATTTTTATGATATGCCGTACATTCAGAGGGGTAAAAGATGGTCATAATGGTAGATCAGTTGTCTTTTTTTTTTCTTATTGTGCATATTTATACCTTTGATTTATACTTCTATATTTTTACTGATATTTCTTTTCAGCACTTAGGGCACTGACATACATTTTATAGGCTATGAAAGAAATAAAACCACTAGTAGTACTAAGTTAATAAATGGCAAACACTGGGCTAGGAAAATATTAGTGAGAAAAGTTTCAACATAAATATTAAGAGTAAAGAACTTTAATTGAGTTATGGTACAACTATAAAGCAAAAGGATTCAATCAGTGTACTGCTAAGTGATTCTTGTTCCAAAAAATTTGCTACAACTTTGGAGTGTTATTTCTCATGGGGAATTTTGTTCTGGTTTGGTTTTTTGTTTGTTTGCTTGGGGGGTTGTTTGGTTTTGCTTTTGCTTTTCCTTTTTTTTTTTTTTTCTTTTACAAACTATTTCATCAGAGAGGTAAAAATTCAACTAGGCAACATGGAGGCTTGGTCCAACATGTGATATTAGGGCTTGGATAATATTGACTGTTACTGTAAGACATTTAAATACTCAGGTAAATAATGGACACACCATTGTACACACTGATTAAGTTGATTGACATTTAAATTGTACAAGAAGTGGAAATCTACCTCTCTCCTACCTCTATGGGTTCTTTTACAAATAGAGGAGGAATAAAAATTTCCAAAATTTGCTATTTTCATATACCTGTATATACCAGCACTGTTGACTGGATTGTATCCCCAGTTGTGAAAAATTCCTATCTGAAAAATTAGAAATATAATTTGCATAGTGCAATTGAGAAGTAAATTTAAAGAGCACAAGGAGGAGTAATATCTATTTTCACTGCAAGTGTTCATTTAGATGTTGTACCTTTTTCATAGCTTTTCTTTTTGACCATTCTGCCCATTGCACCTGGACAATTGTAAAACTTCAATTGTTGTAGCTTTGTCTCTGCTAAGATGCAAACTTGTCAGCTTCTATGTTCAAATTGTACCAATGTCACATATTTAATTGATCACCTTTGGGATTTGATTTACTACAGTCTTCTTTCTGGAATGGATTTTTTTTTTTTAATGAAAATTGTGTGAATCAACCACTCAGTGGTTATTATTGGCATAAGAGTAATCACATCACTGAGGAGAGATAAATTAGTGAGTTGTGGATAACTGTAAACGTTAAAGAATGTGATACGTTTTATTTGTTTCATGCCTCTGCAGTTTATTTACATAGATTTCTTAACATATACAACTACCCAAGAGAGGAGGTATGATAAAATGGAAAATGTTATATATTTATCATGAATTGAAATGTCGAGATGAGGAAGAGTGGTTATCTGTTAATAATGAGGGCATAGAATTTTTTCATATTTATTAAATAAAGGAATGAAACACAAAACATACTGTAATGAAATAACAGGGAGGCAGGGAATCAATCATATGTAGGAATGCATCCCTTTTAAGACAAGAAAATAAAATCAAACATTATTTTTCAAAGCTTGGTCAGAATGGAAGCAAAAAGAGTGATCTTGGAGCCACCAAACTGTGTGACCACTACCTGAACTAACTTGCAAAATACCTGAAATATGATTCTTTTGTCTCTCAGAATTTCAAAGGCCTTGGAAGATCTTGTTCACCAATCTAAGGCCGTACAAAGTATTGTTTATGCAAACTACACAGCAAGGTATCCAAACAGCATCATTTCTCAGGGTCAGAAATCAGTACAATCTGAAATATTTTACGAATGGGAGAAAGATAGTGCAGTTTTATAAAGCAGATGTTTTCAAAAGAGTGAACCCCAGACTTTTTGCAGAAAGAACCTGAAGAAGAACCTGAATGACTGAGCCCTGTAAGTCAAGCCAAATTCTTCAGTGGAATTTACTTCCTGTGCAGGAGTGATTTGATTCTCTCACTTATCAGAATATATTGAAAAGATATGGTAAAAAACCTCAAGGACCTGTAAGAAAAACAAGTCATATACAGGTTGGGTTTGAAACAAAGTCTAGAGCTTGTTTTTATGAAAGAAAACTGAATTCTGCCTTAAGTGCTAAGGACACCAGTTAGCAATTAATTCTGTCACCCTTCTTCATTCCAACCATTATTTTAGTTTCCCATATATTCCATTACATCAGAAATAAACTGCATAATTGAAGCATATAGCATTATATAGAATTTACTTTTTTAACCCCAAATTTCAATGAAAATTACTCACCAATTCAGTTCAACACAAACAAGTTCGACAGAATCAGCCACCTACATCTGGACATAAAGTACTCAGTCAAAAACAGCATGGAAAGCTCTTCATGTTCCTTATGGCTTTAAGTATCGTAGGTTTTGTTTCCTACAATAAGAGAAAGGAGTCCTATAAATGTATAATTTATTATATTTGGGGATGTTAAGTGTAACTAAAGTCATCTTTTTATCCTATTCAGTTAGTTGAAAGTAAGGTCTATAAATGGGCATATCACCATTTTTTCAGTTTGGCAGTCTTTTATAATAACTTGGGTTTACTAACAATGTTGGAATAAAATTAGAGGAATTTGAGAAAGAGAGGTTACATCTTACTCAAAACCAAAACCCAAAAAGGACCTCCACAACCCACAAATACTGTTGATCTGATTTGTTTTAAATAAAACAGTGCAGCACAGCAACTCTAAAGGTGTTTTGAGTGTGATTGCTCTGCAGGTGGCCGTTCTGATATACAACTTGAAAAGATGTACTAAGTATGTAAGACAATTTAAAAGAGACTTCGCAAGAGTTATCATAACTAAAGTGATTTTATCAGTTCACTGTTTGACTTTGCTCATTCATGCAGGCTGCATTAGAGAAGGAATGGCTAACTCTAGATTCCACCCGTTTCCCTTCAAAAACACTCCTGCTCTCAAACCAGCTGCAGTGGCCAAAGGTAACATGTCACAGAAACAACTTACTCTTCAGTCTTTATCCATTCCTTAAGGATATGCTATTCTGGGGTGATTAATATGACAATTTAGTGACTTAAAAACACAATTACTTTTAGAAATCTCAGACTTCCTTCTCATCTCCAGATGCAATTTTTCTTTTAGATTTTCTTTCATTTGCTTATTTTTTTCTTTATTTTGGATTTATTTCAACACTTTACTTCACAGTAGCAGAAAAAAAGCTGATGTACTTCATCTGCACATTTGGCAATGGATTAAAAATTGCTAGTTGACAAACTACTTTAAAAATACTAAGATCTGCATTATATAACAACAGCTGAATGTTTTCAGAAAAGCTAAAGGTCATCGAACTGTAATGTCTGCTAGATATTTGATAAACTTTGAAGTTTTGGCTTTTTGTTTTTGTAGGGTTTTGTATTCTTATTACAAGCATAGTATTGCTAATGTTTCCTACAATTAAGAGAAAGGAGTCTTATAAATATATAATTTAGTGTACTTGGGGATGTTAAGTGTAACTAAAGTCATCTTTTTATCCTATTCAGTTAGTTGAAAGTAAGGTCTATAATGGGCATATCACCATTAAGAATCCTTTCAGTTATGGTGATAAGCTCTGCAAACCCTGGTGCAGGTTTTCCTGCACATTTTAAACTCAAACTTATGGGGGCAATCAGCTGCATTCCTTTTCTTCCTCTTAGAAGTTTTCTAGGCCTTCAGATTCCAGTGGACAATCAAATAGTTTGCCATTAGTACCACAAGAAGTTTGGCAGTGTGCTAACAGATCACATTCATACTCAGCAGAAAAAATCCATTTTCATAGCAGGTAAGTTAAATTATATTGTTTTAAATTGTATTTAGTTCTTTTGGATTTGACAAAAAATAAAAAGAAGAGGAGGCTATTTTCTGATGCTTTTGCTACTTTTGGTTAGTGTGATATTACTGGAGTTAAAATGTATTTACTTTCTAAAACCAAATATATTAAATTCAGTTGCTATTTTTCATTGGCCACCATAATTAGGAATATAAGAATATATATTTGTAGTTTTATTTATTTAGATTTGATTATGAATCATAAAACTTCTATTTTTTCATATAAGTTATGAAGGAGATGTTGAAATAGAGATCTTTAAGACTAGATAAAGATTAAAAGGGATTTCTTAAGCAGCTGCATTCTGTGAAAGGACTGAAATATGCTTCAAGTAATTGAAATGTAAACATTTCAAATTGATGGCAGACTTTTATTACTCTCCAAGATAAAACCTTCATGGAGTATTAGAATGGATTTTTTTTTTTTAATCATTTGCAAGCTTCAAAAGTGCCTTTAAAAGGCACAAACAAGTTGCAGAATAACAAAGGCTGCAAAATAGTGTAACCCCAGACCCTTTCTTATATTCTTGCCTTACAGTACTGCTCTTATATTTTGTTTCCAGGTCAGGGAGGGAAACAATGTCACAGCTTTCTAACTGGAAAGAAAAAAATGAATTTTTATTTATGTCTGAAAAAGAAGAGAAAATATCAGAAGAATGGTATGTTAAGCTCTTTTATTTACATAGTGACTTCCAAGAATATGTATAATATAGTTGACTGTTGTTGCTTGCTTTTTTAAAGTTCTACTTTTGAAGAATCTCTGTTTTCTACCAAAGTAAAAATTATTGTAATTATTTTTGTAAGTGTCTGGGAAACTATGTTAATAAGTTGCAATAATGTTAAGATAAGAATTGCAGCTATCTCTGTAACTCACAGAGTTTCGTACTATGGATCAGTACTACACACCAGTATTCTTTTTGAAATGTGTATTATACAATAACATGCAGCTGGTGTAACATAATACATGTGAAATATTTAGTAAGTTATTTTCTTCCCTTAGGGGTTTTAAGGATATTTCTACTGCACAGCTAATGCTGAAGAGGGCCTATAGAATGAAACCTAAAAAATACAATAATAAAAGTTTAGGTAAGTCAGCAGTTAAAATAATGGTTATATTGAAGTAATTTTTCCATTCTTAAAATTCTGTTTCTCTTTTAAAAATTTGCTTGTACAACATTAAACATTAATTTGAATAAAGATGGAGTGTGATTCAGTCAAAACAACTCAGTTTAAATCAACATATTTAGATTTTAAAAACCATTCTACTGGATTTTGAGGTTGTATATTTGACAGCTGTGGTAAACAGAAATTTTTTTTCTTCCTATTCATGTATCTTTTTTCTAGATGTGGAATTTGTATTTCTGCATGTTGTGCTTCTTGAATTTTCTTCATGGGAAAATCTTAGGTTAAAAAATTTGACTTAGGCAAGAACTATTTATGGAGACAACAGTTTGATGTATATGAAAATAAATAATTCAATTTTTAAAATTACATATTTACTGTGGAAATAGATAAAGCTTAACTAGCTTCTCATCCAGTTGTGTTCTGGTTCTTCTCAAATACTTATAATGTCGATGAACCTTTCTTAGAATCATTAATTGTTAATATGATATGCTAATAGAAATATTGCTGGCATATATTAATAAACATATTAGTCAAATACTGATAGTACAAGAAAGATTTAAACATTTAAGACCCTAGTTGACAATAGGATCTGACACTAAATAGTCTTTAGAAAATGCATCCTTATTTACTTATTTTTTTTGTCACAGGCTACACTCTACTTTGCAAAACTCTTCTGTATTAAGTGTTGAAAATATTGAAAGATGTTTTGCTCTTTGAGGGGAAAAAATCAGCCTATAGATATATTTATGCAAAGTTTTTTTTCTGTACATTTTTTCTGCTTTAAATACCATGCCTATGACTAAGACTATATATGATAAAAATGATCTATAGTTAAAAAAATAATTAAAGGGGTAGGTGACAAAAAGACATGTAATCAGCAAACCATGCTTTGTGGAAATGAGAGAATATGGATAAGAAGTTAAAGTTATTACCTTGAACTCTTCATAGCTTTCCATGGTGCCCTACCATGTTACCTTATTTAAACAAAAAATGTAATAAGTATCTGGTGCGCAGCTGGGTTTTTATGTATATATACCACTTTTTGCCCTCTGTATAATTTTTCAATGAATAAAACTTATTAGGTTATATCTTCTTTTCTCCATATGCTGTCTGTCTTATGTTAGTAATTAATCCAGTCCTAGAGGTCTGATTGAGCATTTCAAATTTGCTATTCTATTTTTGTTGTAGTTCTAATGGATTTCTTGGATATGTTTATGTTCACTTTGTTCAGATTATTCAATATGATGTATGGGTGTTGAGCTTTTTAATGTAATGCTTGGAATATTCTCAAAGTACATTGCTAGTTTAAAAAAAAAATCGAAAAAGCTTTTGCCCAATGTTTTTATAGTTTCAAATATTCTCCTCTTGACACTACCTCATATAGGGTTTTTTTTGTCTTTCTGACTGTTACATCAAGCACAAAAATAACCTACATATATAATTTGCCTGTGTGGGTTTCTCTCTCAGTCATTGAAATTACAGGGTTTTTTTCAGATGAATAGAGAGCATAGTTTCCAGTACCAAAAAAATGTGTCTGAAAATATTTCACTCCATCCCTATTCAGTAAAAAGGTTATCAAGCTGATTATTGTTTCTCATACACCACACTGATAGTCATTCCTTCCTTGGTCAGTAAGAAAGTTATTAATGGAAATTGGTAATGGAAATTATCAATCAAAACAAGTATTTTTATATTTAGTTTATCTTAAAGCTCTGATATTATGCTAAAAAATTATACTGATCAAATAGTCTCCATGTGAAAAGAATCTCCACATACATAATTAAGTTTTCCATCAGGTAAGGTACATCCTCTGAAAGTGGTGAGAGTAAATCAGGGTCTTTTTGATGATCTGGTGGAACAGAGGGACTTTTCAGCATTTAAACTGGAGTGGGTACACCTTATCCTGAGGTTAGCCAGCTCCAGATCAGGAAACTGTAATCAGACCCATTAGGCTGCCAGTATCTTTCCTAGATCTCTGTGTGGTACAGCTCATGCTAGGTTACTTTTAGCAATTTCAGTGTAACTAGGGAGAGACAGCTCACACTCTTAGGCAATTGCTTTGAGTTTAACCCTACTGAGGCAGAATTACAAGATTTTATTCCTTCTGATATTCAAAAGCAGATTGAATTCATTTGAATTAGTAGGTGTCAATATTGTCTTTTAATGTCCTTGTAGAAGTTACCATCCCATTGCCTTCATCTCCACTGAAATGAGGTTCATTTATCTTGTACTTAGTGGTGCTGTGTATGGAAAGTTTTAGCAATACTATTTCTGTTCTTTCTTTTGGATTTTCAGGTCTTTGGTGTTATAATTACAACTGTTTCCTTTTAGCTTTCTAATTTAAAGTAGTTGAAGTGTGCTAACTACAAGAAAATAACTTTCTTTGTGATAAACATTCATACCCACCAGAAAGTAAGTAACCAACAGCCACTTAAAAGTGGGAATTATAAGGTATAAAGAAGCAATTTTTGATGTTATATCTACTTGCACATCTGACTTGGAAGCAAAACTTTAAGCTTCGAGAAAATGCAAAGCAACAACAGTTCTAAAAATTCTAGATACAAGTAAATTATGAGCTCTTCACATTAAACCTGTAGCTTTTATGTTGAGATTACAGTACAATCCCAAACATTTTTTATATACTATTGATCATTCTTTGTAAGGATCTCATTACTTGCAGGTAATGATAAGGTATTGATGGATCTTCTCGGAACAAACTAGCTGTCAGAGTATGTTTTCTGGTTCCATATGCTGTCAAAGTCCTTTGCCTTAGACCTGAGATTCACAAATGCAAAGTGTTAAACCAGCTTGCATTCAGAGAGTTATGCAGTTAGTTGCTCTGTAATATTGTCAAGATGTCTGCTGGGTTGAAACCTGGACTGAACAATCCTGAACAGCTTTGATCCTTAATATATTCAGGTGTGGAAATTTATTCCTTTTTATTTTCCATATAAAACGTTAGTCTTCTACTAGTGCAACAGTGATGGTATCCATTTGATAATTATAGAAGTCCACATCTGAGTTAGTCATTTGCATTGTTTTATGGAAAGAAATGTCCTCTTGAAACATAATTCAAAAACAGGCTACTTGAGTCTCACTGTAAAAGCACTTACAGTTCTCCATTGCCTAGGCACAAAAGCTAGAGTGACTTGCTGAAGTACAAAGTTAGACTCTAGATATGTAGATGTAACTGAGAAGTATCTTACCTCATATGTCTGGCTACATATCTTCTTAGTAAAGAAAAAATATGGAAAACACCAGCAAGTGAACTGAATCATGTGGTTCATATTGCAAGGGAGAGAGAGCTTAAAATAGCATAGCCTTATAATAGGGAGTGATTCAGGTAAGGCTTATATTGCAGCAGACTAGTCCCACCAACTAATGGCCTTAAGGCCTGTATGCCCTAATCCACTACTGTTATGTATGCTTCTTCATATAGTTAAAGAAAGTTATGACACAAAATGTATGCTGTGTCTGCTTCAACTGTTTTTACTATACAGTAAGATAATACAAAAAGTGTGGGCAAGAAACCAACAAATTTGCAGCCAAGTAAAACTGGCGTAATGTCAGAAATATTGCTGTTAACCTAGGTGCATAATATTCTATAGAAATTCTAATTCAAAATCTAAATACAGCAGATATTATTGAGCCTCACTGTGCTTAAGTGGCTGTGACTCATAACAGTCTTAGCTTCCTAAAGATGTCTTGGCACAATAGTACCAAATTTCTTGCTTAACTTGGAATTTCCCTCATCTTGTGGATTTTATTAGCCTCTCAGTTAACTTCTTTTTCTTTTGAGATGGATGAAATCTTGTCTCTCCTACACTGATGTATAACTTCTTGTTTAACCTTTTAATCTTCAAAAAAAGTTGTCTTGTCAGTGGATCAGGCCCAGCTAGCATGGGTTTAGAAAAAGCAGGTCCTGCTTTGACCAACCTGATCTCATTTATGACCAAGTGACTCATCTGCTGGATGAAAGACTGTGGATGTTATCTACCTGGACTTCAGTAAGACCTTTGATACTTCCTCCCACAGCATCTCCTGGAGAATCTGGCTTGGACAGGTGCACTCTTTGCTGGATTAAGAACTGGCTGGCTGGCCAGGCCCACAGAGCAGTGGTGAATGGTGCTCCATGCAGTTGGCAATTGGTCGCTAGTGGGGTTCCCCAGAGATCAGAATTGAGGCTGGGCCTGTTCAAGCTCTTAATCCATGATTGGGATGGGGGTAGGGGGGCTGGAATTGAAGGCATCCTCAGTAAATTTGCAGATGACACTAGGTTGACCTGCTGGAGGGCAGAAAGGTCCTGCAAAAGTATCTGGACAGGCTGGATTGATGAGCCAAGGCCAATTGCGTGAAATTCTTCAAGGGGAAGTACTGGGTCCTGCACTTGGATCACAACTCCAGGCAATGCTGCAGATTTAGGAAACAGTGTCTGGAGAGCAACCCAAAGGAAAAGGACCTAGGGATGCTGGTTGACAGCAGCTGAACATGAGCCAGACTGTGCCTATGTGGCCAAGAAGGCCAATGGCATCCTGACCTGCATCAGCAATAATGTGGCCAGCAGGACCAGGGCAGGGATTGTCCCCCTGTACTGGGCACTGGTGAGGCCACACCTTGAGTGCTGTGTCCAGTGCTGGGCCTTTCACTGCAAGAAAGACATTGAGGTGCTGGAGAATGCCCAGAGAAGGTCAACAAGGCTGGGGGAAGGGTCTGGAGAACAAGTCCTTCAAGGAGTGGCTGAGGGAGCTGGGGTTGTCTAGCCTGGAGAAAAGGAATCTTAGGGTTGTATAGCTCTATACAACTGCCTGAAAGGAGGATGTAAACAGGTGAGGGTTGGTCTCTTCCCCCAGGCACCCAGCATCAGAACAGGAGGAAATGGCCTCAAGCAGTGCCAGGGGAGGTTCAGGTTGGATATCAGGTAGAATTTTTTTGTTGTTGAAAGTGTAGTTAAGCATTGGAACCGGCTCCCTAGGGAGAAGTGGAGTTACCATCCCTGGAAGTGTTCAGGGAATGACTGAAAAAGATACTTAGTGCTATGCTTTAGTTGACATGGTGGTGTTTGGTCAAACATTGTACTTAATGATCTTGGAGGTCTTTTCCAACCTTAATGATTCTATGATTCTATGGTAATACTTGATGCCACATAGATAGGAAAAAAATTTTCAAAAATATAAAAAGCTGAAGTGGACCTTGATCACTAGAACCAGAACACAATGATAAAGATATTTCATAGAAGTTAGCAGATATTTTTAGTTTGAGTTTGTAATTTTAGACAGCAATGCAATAATAGTTAAAAATTTTAATAAAAATCAGTAAAAAATTCAACCCACCTTCCTCAAATGCACAACCCCAAAACAGATACAACAGTCAGAATGAAAATTTGGGCCGTATTATTATTCCTTGCTACACATTACATGATTGAGCATTGATTTATATTTTCTTAGTAATAGAAAAAAGACTACTTTTGTTGTGATTGTCAATTCTGTGTAGAAGTATCTTCTGGAAACTCTAGCCATGGATGAGTTGTGGTTTTAATTGTTATGCCATTCAGAACAAAATCTGGCCTTTCTTCCAAATGAATTTACATTAGAGATAGGCATCTGTTGCTGGGTACAAATTTGTCTTATCTCTTTAAATCTGTCATGTTTTGTTTATGTTTTCCTAATTACAGGTATTGCACAACAGAAATGAATGGCAAACATTTTAATTTTTCAGTTTCACACATTAATGAGAAGTTTGGGAATGTGGTGCCAGATCATGCAGTAACTACTTCTTCCATATTGTTTCCATAACATATCTTGTGTTTCTCCAACTTAACTTCTTTATTTGGAGGCAGTTAAGGAATGTACATTGAATTACCTCCCTGATTTCTAGATTGAGAGCACAGATCATCATCTGATAAGCCACATTTAAATGAGTATGCCAGAATCCAGGAAGATATGTCTATGATTTTGAACTCTTGGACTCTTTCACAGTTCTTTGTGTGAAATCTAAAACATTTGATTGCATGTCATCAAAGCATACATGCAGTTCATTTCCCCAGCTCACTCAGAGGCTGAAAAGCTCTAGTATTATGAAGTAATCTATGTAATATTGCTTACATTTGGGACTAGACAAAGAAAAGGACTCATTTTTAATAACAGAAGAGTTGTAGGCAATGGTTGAGGTGATCCAGGTACAAATTCAAGTAGTCTGGCGCTGTGTTAAATCTGTGTAGATTCTTTGAGTTATTTTACAAAGATTCAAAGATAAATCTTCTGATGGAAATCTCTTGGAAGAGCAATTTCCATTGTTTGCCCTTCTTCCCAGTTCACAGAAGACTTTGCTGCTGCTATCTTTGTGCAAAAGTAAATGTTTGAGAAATCTAACTTGGGACTAATAACTGAGTGATTTCACCAAAAACCTTTAGTATAGTTTAACTTTCGACTTGGTGTTTTCATAGAATTGGCTGGGAGGTTGGATTCAGGAAAGCTATTTTTAAAACATTTTGGAACAATGTTAATAGACCTACATAGGAAAAAATACATTATTTCAGGAACTATTTTAAATTAATCAAAATTACTTTGGAAATTTTCAATTGCATTTTGTCTTAAGAGATTTTATTTGATTTTGTCACTCTTTCTTTGGTCTTCTATTGAAGAAAGACACTGGTTTTTGTAACTAGCATAAAGAAGTTAGAAGTCTTTTTGTCAACACTGTATGCTTGATGTTGGAAAAACTGCAATTATAAAAATTTTATTTGTACATTTTTATCTGTGTGCAGGACTTGTATGGCCATGTGTCTTAGAACTATACAACAGACAAAAATAGTTCATACTTAAAGTATTTTTATGGCTTCTGTTACCTAAAATTTCAAGGAAAACATTTAAAGTGTAATGTAACACAATCACAATTTCAAGGTATTTTAATCACAAGTCTTACTGTGATTCACTGTCCCAAACGTTTGCTACCCTGACGAGCACTAGTCTGATTCAAATTTTTTTTTTAGTTGGAAGGCTACTTTATCCATTTATATAGAGTGAAAGAATCTACAAACGTGGCAATACAGTTTGTGAACAAAATTATCCCATTATCAGAATCATTCTAATAATCTACCTTTGTAACTAATCATTGTTAATCATTATTTATTTTGCTTCTTGAATAGTTTCATTGAATTTAGCTATTAAAAATGAGTTAAAATTACTTTAAGTATGACATCCTCTGGCATAATCTGAAAGCTATAATCATCCTACAACCACATGAGAGAGGCTCTTAGCCATTTGAGATAACAAATTTTAGGGTATCACTGATTCTGCCTTGTGAAGAAGGCATGGCCTAATTTACTCCCTCCCCACGTGCCACAATCCCGTTATTAGTCAAGTTTGCTGCTTTGTGAGAGGTTAGCACCATTAAGAACATTCTGTCAACCACATGCTGCTGCAGTTTGTGCTGACCAAGAACACTGTAACATCTTGACGTGTCTTGCTAATGCATTATCTCGTAGAGTGTCACACCCCTTTAGAGATCTTCTCCAGGCTTGTAACTGATCTTCGCGTTCTCTGGGAAAAAGCTGAGCTCTTAGGATCCCTTTATGTTCCATTGGTCTGTAACTGAAATGTCTACTACAGCTGTAGAGGGCTAGTCAAAACCAACTTTAAAAATTGTTGTTGAAATTCCTAAGAAGTTGCCCACCATGTTAACAGGACATTCTGGTCATTCAGAAATAAGAAAACTGACAAACAAAAAAGCTGTTTGCTTTGCTGCAGTGTTATCATGGTCTTATAAACTCTCTCAATAAACACTAATGAGATCATGTAACAGAATGAAGCACCAGACCTAACTAGTAACTTCAATGTATTCTGTCTGAATGCTCTTTGAGTGTTTTCATTACCTGTTTTCCAGCTCTGTCTGTTCCAGCAGTGTCTCACATATTCATTTTTGCTACATGCACATTCTTTGAGAAAATTTAGATACTTTCATTTCTACTTTCTTGATAAGCTCCATTGCTTTTTTTCTCCTCATTACTAATTCCTACCATTTTCGGACAGTTTTTTAGTCATCTTTGTAGACAAGCTGCTTCTGCCTCATTGCTTCTCATATATTCCTGGGACTGAATATATCCATTTGGGCTACTGTGTTCTTTTAACTGTGTCAGATCTATTTCTTTTTCTGTTTTCTTTGGCATTCTGTTACTCATTCTGTTACCTTGCTCCGTGGCATACCTACAAAACTCTCTATACTTTGCTCATCATTGTGTATCTGCTTTTGTTTCTACAGTCTTTTCAGTCCTTACTTTTTTTTTTTTTCAGTATTATCACTGGTTTATTCTGCATTGTGCCCAGAATTTTCACATTCCTGGGAACACACTGTTTCCCTTAAACTCCTGTTTTACTCCTGTGCCAAGCAAAACTTCTTCCTTCACATTGTAAATAGCATGTGAAGATCCCCTCTCCTGACTTGTATGGCTTTTGCATCACTTTAGCTTTTGTTAATTAAACTTTTTTATTAATTAAACCTTTTTACCTTTTTTTTTTTTACTGGTCTAGGAACATGTGTTATATAGATTTATATACAATTATCTGCTCATCTTTACTTCTTTGCAAACTTTTAAAAGTAACAGTTAAGAAACTAATCAAGATTTCATACTTCAGCCTATAGACATCTGGGGTATTTTTTAATTTCAATTAGGATGGAAGATGGTAGATGACTTGCTAATTATCTACAAGTGTAACCTCAAAAAATAAGCTGCCTCCTGTTAACATTCTTTAGGTGTAAATGTCTTGATTTAGACTGTTGAATAATTTTGACCCAAAGCTTTTAGAAACACTGCTTGATATATATATCCTGTTAATATTTCTGCTTTAATTTCAAGCTTAAAATCCAGATTTTTAAAAAATATTTTCCTCAAATACATGCTTCAGAGTTTATTTTGAATTTGTAGATGAGTGAGCTGAAAGATCAACAGGGTTAAAATTGCAAAACAATGACTTTGATTCTCTGTTGCATGTGTACTTATATGGCTTTATTTTAGAAAGTGTAATCCTTTGTGAATGTAAAACCTACTTTTAGAGGTATTTTCATTTATTAAGTGACTAAAAGGTGAAAAACTGCTTGAAGGAATGAATGAGCCAGGTCTGACCTTTGATTTTAACTTGTTCTCGTCATCTAGACCCAGCTGTGCGCCTGGCGTTGTTCAAAAACAATGAAAATAAACATCTCTCTGTGAAACCACCAGGGAAGACACAGCCTATAAATGCTGGATACTTTGAAGGTATGAACAAGTATTTCATCTGATGCATATAAGCGTATATATCTTGCAATGTCTTTTAAGCAGGCCTACTTGAAATATAAAACAATATGCACAAATAGAAAAAGGCAGAAGTTTAAGGACCTTATCTGTTCCTGGGTATCTCAAGTCACAGCAGTGAAACGTTTTCGTTTCAATTCAATGTGGAGAGCAGGAGGTACTCCTAGAGCTTAATTCATAGGGAGATGGACCCTAACTGTTCATTTGTTCTATTATTAAATCTTCATCATGAAAAATGTCAAAGCATGTCAGAGAGATATAAAATACAATGTACTAGAACAAAACTTTATAAATTAAATATCACTTCAGATTCTTCATTTAATTGCCACCTTTTCCAAAGCTAGACATTAACTCCTAAAAGTCCTTAACATGTTTTTTGGAAAGCACTTTCATAAATGTTCCCCAGAAATCCACCATTTGGCAGAAGGCAAGGAAAGAATATTCAGCATGTAAATATGAAATTCTTTTTCATAAATATTTCACAAATATTTAAATACTGATGTAGCTCTTTTACTGTTGAAATTCATGTTAAAACACTGCTTGGTTTCCGTACAATAAGGCCAAGTCTATTTAAGAAGACAATCAGCTCCAGAGATATGGTTTTTATATTGTTTTTATTCTTCTTGCAACTCAATAGTGTACTCAGAACATTCTCACCTCTATCTTTTTATCTTTTTTAAAGACATAGTCATATGCTATCTGATTAAGTCCCAGTTTCACAAAGTAAAATTACAAATTATACTGTATTAGCATTTACTGTACAAGGATAAAAATTAGAATGTGTCTGGAACAGGTGTGAAATAAATCTGCGTGTACGTGAATTGCAATTCAGTCAATTAACTTAGCTGTATGGAAGCCTAAATTTGCCTCACATTCATGAGTCCATGCTCAAATTTGTTTGGAAACAATTCTTGGTGAAATCTGAAGAAGAAATATTTTTGCACTATTATTTGCCTTGGATCCAAGCATGAATTTACCTTGACTACAGAAAGTTTGTGCATACTGCACCTGATTGAGCATTCCCAGTATCTCATATATGTTTTTGTGGCATATGGTTGTATAGGTCAGAATGCATCTTATGCTGAGGAAACAGAACATGTAGGCTGCCTGTGAAAAAGTGAATGTCCAAGAATACAAACAACAGTAGGAATGCTCAAAACCATGTCAGAGATAAGTCTGATTACAAGTTCAGTACCCTAAAATCAGTGTAGGTTTAGCCTAGCTTTCCTGCCACCAGTTTATTTGCTTCTGTGTGAAAACATTCTCCTTTGATTTGAAAAGCTGATGTACGCATTCTAAATATTCTGGAAGTTGCTTTTTGAATTTATGGAGAGAAGGTAGATTGGATATCAAAAGGCAAGCCTAGTGGTGGCGTTCTTAATTATCTTTCATTTCAAGGACCATTTTGTTCCTCTACCAGGCTAGTAAAAAGAAACTTTTCCCACCACTTGTGACTGCTCACATGCAGTCTGCTGAGCCTTCAAGGAGACAGGCAACACTTTTCTGCTTGACCAGAGTATAAATTTGTCCTTCTGCCAGAGGCATTGCTACTTCAGACATTGGGTCCAGAAAATTCTAGGTTGTGAATTAGAGAGAGAGTGCACGACAGAGAATTTATTTATATGTATGTCAGGTATCATCAGACAGGAGTTTCTAAGTTTAGAATTAGTAACACTTTGCACCTGCATAATAGCTTCATGGAGTTGTGTTATCAGAGATGTCTTCTCTTGTTTCCCATTTCCCCTCTTACCTTTTAAATGTTTCTTTTGCCTGCAGTAGATCTCTTTGGGTCTGTTCGGCCATTGGAGTTCTTTCTGTAACAAGAAGGTGGAATGTTTTCACTCTATATCCATAAATCTTGTGGTCATTGTATTTTAAGTCGATAAAACCCAGACGTGTCTTTTGCATGGTTGAAATAAACTTCCTCCATTCAAGTCCTTTTACTTTCACAGACTCATACTGAGTCCTTGGGTAGGAAATTTGAAAAAAAAAAAGCACATTCTATATATTCCTTCTTTATTTCTTTAAATTGGGAAATGGAGGGGAGAAGTCAATGTCAACAGCAAAACAGCAAGTACACACGTGTTATCTGTTAAATAACAGAATCACTACTTTTGAAAGGGGATGCCCTAGGAAGTGAAACAATTAGAACAGTTTTAGATTTTCAAACTGGAACGCATCATGGTAATGAATATTTAAGAAGAAATCTAGTTAAAATGTATAATGAATGTCTTTTGTCTTCATTGTGGTTTTGTGTCCAAGAGTACAAAGAAGACAAAAACGAATAAAAGCATAAGGGTATAGAAAATAGTGAAAAGAAATGAAGTTAATATCTGATGCTTTTGTTTTCCTGAGATTATTTGCTCTGTCATAATTTGCCTTCTTATTTTCCTGCTACAAAAGTTTTCATAAGCTGATATGCAATATGCTGATAACAAATTTTGAAAACTTGTGCATAACTTCAATCCCATAGGATAATGTACACATATCTAAGTTGACATATATGTTGTAAGAAAATGCATTTTCAAAACTTGAGGTTTTTATTCATAAATATTCAAAATTTATTCATAAATTCTTATTAAATTTTGGATGAGTCATCATGCTTTACTCACTGATGTTGGACAAATCCCCACAAGGGAACATTATTTCACATTTGAATCACAGCAGCACACAGAATTTTGTCAGAAATAAACCCTTTTATAATACACACTCCATGCCAACAGCATGAGAAAATATTGTTCTCACAGAGAAGAGCTTACCATTTAAAAATACAAGCAGCATGTGAAGGCACAAACCATGGGAATGTAGTTCAATGCATTACTGTATATGTATCTGTATGTGTCAATACATTTACTTACAGTACATGTGTCTATACTCACACAAATATATATAAGCATATTCCATGAGTATAAGTAGGTATAATAATTCAATAAATGTAGTACTTTTGACTTTTTATTTGTATACTTTGAAAGGGAAGTAAATTATGAACAATTACTCTTTGGTGTAATTACTGGTATCAATATGCATTCTGTAGTCCTAACATTTTCTGTCAAATGCAGTTTCAGTGTTTCTTTAAAATTAATTTCATGCACGTGGTCATTGTATTATAAAAGTATTAGTTAATTAAAATATATTTGAATCTTTATTGTGACATTAACTTGAGTAGGTTGTAAAGTAAGCCATAGAATATGCAAGTATGAGTATGAAGATGGACGAAGGCCTGACTTGATGTACTCCTGATGATTTGCTGGATGTTTCCTGGGACTGTGTATAATACACTGCTTTCTTTGGTGACATAAGGGTATGCTTCCGTCATGGTTGTTGAGTTTCATTTAGGGCCAGGTATCTGACAAACAAAATATGCCTTCTTTAATGAATATTCTTGGAGATATTTTGTGGTTTGTAGATGGTGACATTTCAAAGATCTCAAAATTTTAGAAACTTTATAAGGCACACAGATAATTGTCATAATTTCCTATTTTGCATCAAAGTATGTTTTTCAGAAAGCTTTATGACTGCTTGTCCTCTTTTTGTCTGGAGGCTATTTCAGTTGTTAATTTAATGTAAAATAGTCTTAACTGTTTTGGGCAAAGTACATCAGCAACTGAAGGAAAAATCTATCCTTGACTCGTCTTGGGAAGTTCCAAGTAGTCCTGGCTGAACGTGTAACAGAGCACCTCTGCCATCTGTGGGTTCCTAATTACAGGATCTGTAATTTCATTTACATAGAGGAAGGATACTTTTCTAGCCAACAGTGTGAATACTTAGTCCCAGTACAGCAGCTGAAAACTAAAGCATGAGCCCTAAGGCAAATTTTTTTGCTACAAGCTTTGAAAACAGTGTGTGTCTTTTTGGGTCCTCTTTAATCCAGTTTCCTCAACGGTTTTGGTGGGTTATCCAAACAATTTTTGTTCAGTGGAATGGGAAGCTGAATTCCAGTCTGTAGAGCAAGTTGGGAGAATGCAGTAGGATCAGCTAAAAATCCATTCAAACTATCCAAGTATTATTTGGATATGATTCATTTATTTCACAGAATTTCATAGACTGTGCTCTATTTAATTTTGTAGGTTGAGTGATTTATTGGCATATATAGTATATTTATTTTTAGTTATGTCCATATCCATCACTGACACATCTATACCATACACTTCATAGCGAAAACAGTCCAATGTGACTTCACCTAAAAATGTGAACAATGATTTATGCCTGGAAGTTTAACTATATTAAAAGTGCACTGGGCTATGTTGACAAGATATGTTTGCTGTAGTTTGGGAACCTGTAGTTCTAATTGGCAGTAGTGTGTTTCCTGTCATTTTATGCTCATGGTGACCAAGGAAAATGTGATGGGTATAGTGTTAAGACCAATTTCACCAATATAAATTTGATAATGAATAGATTATACTTTCTCAGGTGACTTTTAATTATGCCAATATTTATTTATTTTTGTTGAAATTGTCAGTAGAAATAACATTTATTTTTCAAGAATAAGAAGTAAAGTGAGCTTGTGATTATGTCATATGATTGGAAGATAACTATCAAAGAATCCACTTAGTCATCTGTTTTTCTGCTTTCTAATAGCTCCAAATTATGAAACTCCTTATACTCTCAAGCGAAAATTATTGCAAAACATTCTTATAGATTATTATTATTAGTGATAATTGAAAGTGCAAATGTGAGACTTTGGAAAGCTGGAATTTAAGGTTAGCTATTAGTTAATTCTATGAGTTCATTAAAATATTGTTGCACTTGATCAACATAGTTTCCTAGATTTTCTGTATTGTAAAATATGAATACATTAAAAAAAAAACATATGTGATATTTAATAGAATTTATATTGATGCAAATCACTGATGCTTGACAAATCGCATCTACATGAGAGTTAAGAGAAGGTACTGAGGCTGGAATGCTAATATTCATCTTTATATGGGCTTTAAATATTTTTTCATTTGTTATTTAAGAGCATTTAAAAAGACACCGAACTATAAGTAATCATTTGTGTTAGTTGTTTTCATCTTTTAGAAATTACCTATTTGTAATAGAGAAATATTAATGGCATCTACTCCCGGGAATCACAGTGTTTGTAAATATCCATTTCTAAAGTAAGTCATCTTTCATTGATCTGTTGTCTCAAAAGGAGTAATAACAGCATTTGAAATCTGGCCTTGCTGCAATTCTATGAGTTGAATGCCATGTTTACAGTAAAATGTAGCTATTACATGTCTCCCAGGCTCTAAATCTGTATGCCACATTAGGGAAGCAGTTTCTAATTCATACAGCACGGACAAAAATGACAAAATAATGCATTTTCAGAGAATGTAAGATCTGTCCTGAAATGTAATGAAAATGTGTTACAGAAGCTTGCAGTGCAGAAGGGGATCTATCTTTTAAAATCATAATTCTATGGCTTTGTTTCCTATTATTTAGTTTGAGCTCACACAACAGAACTCTTGGATTGAAATATTTTCTCATTTTAAGGAATTAATGGCTCTCCACCAGCCCTTCAACATGTAAAATGAGTAGGTTACTTGTGTCCAGTACATCCAAAAAGAGCCAGGATAAAATAAACATAAGGAGTTGGATATCTTGGAAAAAATCTGTCATGGGTTTGGGTTAATCATCTCCAGAAGAAATTCAACTTGATGCCTGAAATGTAAGACTTCTTGGAGAAAGCAGTAAAGCCTGAGGCAGTGTTGATCTGAAGGAGTGCTCTCCATGGGTCAGAGCTGCTCTGCTGGCAGAGTGCAAACCCAGTTCACAACAGCGGTGCACTGAAAACTTGTAAAGGACTGCAGGGGCCTTACAGTGCACGCACTCAAGCTTCGGTTACATAGTTCTACTGGTACAGTTTCTTATTATAAAATAAAACTGAAAAATAAAATCTGTGCCTAATTTTCCAGCCTCCTGTCTGTCAGTGATAGTGTAAGATTTTTTCAGTATTCATGGAATGAAGCAATCCTGATTTGATGTTTAAAAAAAAATACGTAAAACATAATTTATATGCATTTATGCAGTGCACTTCAGTGTCTGAGTATTTATAAATGATCTAGACATATGAAATATTTATTAATATTCTTGCTTTTCACATTCAATTACAAAAAAAAAAATATTCTACTTGCCTGAAGTTCCTAGACAGGAGGTACTTGCCATAGATATATACCAACCAATAATATGAGTTCTTATTGTGGTTCTAGTCTTCAGGGTTCCTGTATTCGTATATTCAAACTTTCTGACTGCATATTTCACCTGCCTGTGTACTTTCTCTTTGTTCCTGACTCTGCTATTTTCCAGACTGTTGTAATTTGTGGTGGCATAAGGATTTTATTAGTGCATAGATATGAATGTGGTCTCTAAGCTAGTGAGTGTATTTGTTTGTTCCAATAAACTTCCAAAACTAGGATTTTATACAATGTAGAGGTGGTTACCTGTACTTTCATAACATAGTAATTTACCAGTTTTTATCAACCTAAAAGGAACTGCACACACACAAAAAACCCCCAACATCTTACTGTTCTTTTGCTAATAACTACCCAGTGATGACTTCAGTAGGAGAGAGATTTCACCAAAAATGTCATCAGAGGTTAAGAACTACTTTTTCTCATTGAATAAGATGATATAATAGTTCAGATAATTTTATTTGCATCTCTTTCAATTTTGCCTTTCTTTTTTCTCCTTTTTTTGATATTTTATTTCCAAAATCTTTCTAGTGTGATATCTGCAGCTCAGCCAGTGTAAATGTAAAAAAGTTGATTCCACATTCAGATCCACAGCTTTTAATACTGCATAAGGCAAGCATTTTAGTTGAATAGATCCCTGAGTACCGAAGCATTTCAAATCCTTTTTCATTTGACCATTCAGTGACCTGATAACTATTTCCTGTCCCTAAGTAAGGTCATGACCCAGGTCTTAGAGTGCAAAAGACAGATAATTTTAGCAACAAGTTAAATCCAAATGGATTTGGTTGGAGGGATAAGGGAGAATAGGTTTGGTTAATTTCCTTTAAAACAAAGTGTTGCAAAACTTGTATTTAGCATGTCCTGTTAAAAGTAATTGTTGAATTTGTTGCTGTCCTGTTTGGATGCCTGGGGACTGTGGTCTATATTGAGGTGGTTTGTTTATTTGCTTTGCTTTCACTGAACAGTAACCAATACATTTTTTTTACACTTCAAAAAACAATTGCTAATGAAGATGTCATTAAAAGTGCATATTCAGATATATTCAAAGTGCTTTCCAAAATGAGTGTTTCAAGCATTAAATCATATTACCGTGCAAATGGTTTTTAAACATAGGCCACAGACTGTGTCTGTAAAGTGTCACGAATGTTACATTGCACAAATGTTCCTCTTGCAAAAGAATTTTTATTTGGTATGATGATATGAATAGGGAATATAATGTAGTCTTAGAAATATTTTATAGGTACAAATCTTGCTTCAATTGGATTCCATGGCACATTTTAAATCACCATTAAAGGAGTGTTTCCTCTAGCTATGGATTTTAATAGTTGCATTATTCTAAGCACTTTCAGAGATGAAGTAAAAGGAAGGCCTTCACACCAGAGCTTTTAATTATTTGAAAATGTAATTTATTAAAGTTTGCTTTAACTAAATTTCTTTTTTTTCCTATTCTGTAATGGGAACTGTGGTGTTATGGAGAATTAGTGTTATCAATGAGGTCAGAGATCTACACAATTCCAAAGAGGCCATTTTCACAAGTTTAGTGTTAAACACACATTGAATTATCTTTCTGTTTTTATAAATAACAGTGTTATTGTTCAGTTACATTTTTCAAGCAAAATATCAAAACAACACTCTCAAATTGAAATAGAGGAATCTAAAATTTTCAGCTGTTCAATACTAGCTCTACAGCAAAGTTCTATAGCCTTTATAGATTTCATGTAATCCAGAATTGAATGTATGGTGGACCTATAATTTTACAAGGAATTCTAAGTAACTCAAGTATTTTAATGAAAATGTACCATTGTGCATTGATACCTGTGTAACTTTTGTGGTGTGTTATTTCTGTAATGTAAATTTGCCTAATTCAGAACTTTGCAGTTCAATTCTTATCAAAACATATTAGTAATTTCTGGAAATGTGTAGGTTTGTGCTAGTTTGATGTATGCACTCAGATATTTTATCTGGCTTGTGAGTATAAAAAAGGTAGAATTACTGCATTTTGCAGTTATATTATTTTTTCTCATATTGGTAAGAAAGGCTGCATTTCAAGATAGTATCTTTGAATACAATTTTGTTTGCGTGACATTCTAGAATTGTTCTCTCTTTGCAGGTTTATTGTCAGGTTCCCAATCCAGCATGGTTGTAGCTTTATAAATTAGCACATTTATAGAATGTTGTAGATAACCTAGTCCACACAATAAGATAAAGAAATCCAAGTACTCAGATGAAAGAACTTCACTTTCACAATCATCATTAAGCAAGTATATTATGAATAACTGTGGTTTCTAAGTACACAATGAGTATCAGGCTTACTAAGACCCTGACTGTGGAAAGACATTTCTCTAAAACACATGCAGGCTTTTTGTTTTCAATAAGAAGCAAGCTCAGCAGTTTTCACATGAAGAGACCAATGATATCTCTTGTGAAACATAGAATGTGACTTTTAAAAAGGAGGAATTTAAACTTTGCTGTGTATTTTTAAGTTAAATTTACTGAGTATTTGCTATAGTACCTGATATATATTTTGTAATTGAGAAATTAGCAGTGAATGCAAAAAGAAAAGAAGCTATGTGCCAGTAAGCCAGAAAGTTCTGATTTAACCTACCAATGACCTGGCTTTGTTTGTTCAGATGACAGTTCTAAAAGTGTGCAGAGAATATTCCCTTTTAATACAGTTATTTGCCGCAAGCCGTGACCTCACTGCCTGTCGGGGAGCAGGTCTGAATTGGCCCTTTCTCTGATATCGTGACATTGCTTCTGTTGCCTCGATTGTGACCTCTGATTGCATGATACCCCTGAGAGTTCAATTTAATAAGCGTGACTCCTGACTCTTAGCCAGGTCTGCCTTCTTAGGTTTTGTCAGACTCTACTGGTAGTCTGGTCTACATATGCTAAAACACTGCATAGGCTGTCATCATACTCTGTGAGTTGTGTGCACTGTATTCGAAATTCTCTTTCAAACATCTTTCACTTACTGCAAACGCAAATGTTTATAAAATCTTTCTTGGAATAAATTTTAGAACTTGTTTCTTTCACATTTATGGCTGCTTGGGATTTTTGGGGTTTATACCTTTGTATAGATAGTTACTATGCTTTCACTAAATTACTAAGCATGTATGTTATCCAGGTATCATAGTGATTTCTTGCTTCCAAATTTTATTTCCCCTTTTAGAGTGTTGAATATTTTTATGACTTCCCATACAGTACGTTTGTTCATTATAGAAATATTAGGGGCAAATCCCTTTTTCTCATTGTATAATTAGTACAGTCACACAAGACAGTACTGATGAGCATCCAGAGCACTGTAAGGTGTAGTGACCCAGGACCTGTTTGGAATCTGTTTGGAATCCAGGAGAAGGTGAGTAGAATTAAGACATTTTAAATACCATTGAAAATAAGTTATCTTGGGTTTAGTGACAATTTTGCTACATCACTGCATTCTTTTCTCCTGTTTTCCTCCTCTTCTAGTCAGAATGCTGAAGAAGAGTCTATTCTGAGACCTGGATGCCTCGAGGGTGATGATGCTATTCAGATATTTCTCCAGTTTTAGTACCCCTTGATGCAGTCACTGAACCAGAATATGGAGAAGTTTAAAGATTGAAAGAAAGTTTCAAGAACTGTGGTACAAGTTACAGACAAGTTTCTGTATTTCCTTATGTGCATTTTCTGTATTCTCATTGAAGATATGTACTCATTTTTCTAACCTCTGTATCAGTACCAATAACTTGGTGCTTCTAAAAAATTTATCATTTCAGAAGAGCAGAAAAATCTTGCTGAACAAAATAATGCTTTGGGCTTACTTTTGTAGTTGCATTAAAATTTTTCTGTAAATATTGCCATTTAATACTTCTTTATTTCTTTAAATGCTTTAAAGAATTCTGTTACCCTTTTCAATCAGATTAATTTTATTAAAAATTTTTATTTTTTATGAAAACGATATTAGGATCTTTCCTATAAAACAAGTTCTATATAAGGCAGAAAGTTGGTATTTTCTTGTTACACTCAAACTTGGCAGTGAAATTCTATTCCTTCTTCTTCATGACAGTGACTGTTTACAGTAAAGTAAAATCAAGTAAAATTTCGGTTTGGCCAGGGTTTGCTTTGTTTTGGTTTGGTTTTTGTTTGTTTGTTTGGTTGGTTTTTTTGGTTGACAAATTCTCATGTAAAATTATGCAATTTTAATAACTCAATTTAGTCTCTAAGATTTTAAAAGTCATAGTATAATCATCTGTTTTCTTCTTCTGGAGTAAATAGTATAAGATTAGCTACTGAATTTCCTTAATCTTAAGTGAGAGTTTGCCTACCTAATTAAAATTTATGGGATTTCACTCTTCTCTGGATCAGACCTTAATGCTCTGTAAATTCCTGTGCTATTGGCAGGAGATTAGATCATCAGCTGCAAACAAGCAAAGTTACAAGTGAACAACTGTTTTAACCTGTTGTTAGACAACTGGTAAAACAAATTACACTTTTAAATTAATTAGTTATGGCTGTCTTAAAAGCTATTGCAAATATAAACAGAATGCATATGAGGCAACTTCACCTATTTGGAATCATCGTGGTATTTAGGTTGTTCCCTCCTTTTCAAACAAATTTTGTATGTGTGTATATAGAAATACGCATGTAAAGTTAGTGAGTAGGAGAGTTTGGTAGTAAGTTTAGATGAAAAGTTTAGCAAAAAGAAAATAATTTAAATACACCTACAGTAAGCATAAACTATTTTAACTCAAGATAAGGGACAGTTAAATTATATTCAATTCATATTCTATATTAAATAAAACTGGGGAGTTTGTTTTCATCTTTGAACTGAAAAAGAATTTGAATAAAGTTCTAAACAAAATTCTGTAAAAGAACAGGAGGAGTCAGGGCTAATTTTTTCCTTTTTCAGCTGATTTCTTCATTCAGTAGGTAAATCATTCAACCCTTCTCTGCATGGATAGAGAAAATCTGTGCCATTACAACTATAACTGATCCAAAGTCAATATAATTAAGTCAGTTCCATACCTGGGGATACATTGAATATGTGTTGGTTTCTCTATAATTATATACAGTGTTTTGACTTTTGTTTGTTTTCATGTGTTTACCAGCTGAAAATTGCAGTTTAATTAATGAAGAAATCTGTATGAATACTAAGCTATCTGAGACATATGTGTTGAGAATTAACCTGGGGCAACTCATAGGCAAATTGTGGTTTTCTTTTGCTTTTTTTTTGCCTGACCTTCTTTACAAATGGAAGGTTGGGTTTTTTAATAGATCTACAAGACACTGGAATTTCATATTGTTTATTGTCTTCCATGATGTATCAACCAATTAAATATAACTCAATAAAAAGAATTAGTACTTTTATGTCTGTATTTATTTATAGACACTCATAAATTTAGTGTTTATGGTTGGTTTTTAAGCTGGATATAAATATATAAGAATTACAATTGGAAATTAACTAATTTTAGATGTAGAGTCTTAAGAAAAGGAAAACTCTGAGTCTGAGACTTTTTTTTCCATTTAATTCAATGAACATTAAATCAAGTCTTGTTTGTACAACATTTGGCATAATGATAGGCCTGATCTTCAGTGCTACCTCTTGGTTTTGCTATGAAGTGAGTTAAACAGCAGCCTTGCACTCAGTGTAGACTTTGTGTGTGTATTTGACAATGGAGAATAGTTCTGCTGTTACACGTTACTGTGCTGACAGAGCTGTGAATTGTTGTCACAGTATGTTAACCAAACACCAATAGCTATTTCAAGTCAACATCAGACATTAAGCCAGAAATAGTTCTGCTCAAACAAAAAAAAACCCTTTTAAATTGAAAAATATATAATATTTTGATCTATTGTATATATACATATTAAGTATATGATATAGATAGAATGGATAATCAATCCAGAGGCATTCATAACTAAACTACATATTGACATTAGTACAATAATTTCATTATCTCACTTTCAGTATTACTCTGCATTAACTACCAATCATGCGTGGTATGTGGGCACATCATATGTGTTGATCAGCATGAGTTCTTAAAACTATTATTATTATTATTATTATTACTATTATTATTATTATTATTATTCAGATAACTTTCTAGAAAATACGTGTATTCTCAAGAGTAAACATAGTAAAGATGTTTTTAAAATGAAATATCTGAAGCTGTGACGCAAAAAAGTTTTAATTCACAGAAAGTATGAGACAATTATCAATGTGATGTAAGTCAGGTTTACTGACTATAGTCATTCTGCTCCCAAGTAATGATGGTTTTTTTGTTCCTTTTAGTACTTGGCATATGTATCTTCTTGTCACATAGAAGCCTCCAATTTTTATTTTGAACAAAAGTTTTGTTGGGTTTGAATTTTTCTGTCCTTCTCTTGTACTTTTACACTCTTCACTACAAACAAAACCTACCTTAATGGCTGTCACACTCAATAAAATTGATTGTATTGTGTAGGTTTTGCCCTCTTTATAGTGAAACAACATAGTAGTTAGACCTCCTTCACTCTTACAAAATGTTCCTTTGTACTTGTTATTTTGAGAATTCCTTTGGAAGATCTTATGTCTTAAATAATTTTACTTGATTTATTGAATTTAGAGAAAGATATTCCTCTGGTTTGGACTACATATAAAGTGGTATCTCTTCTTGCTTGGAAATGCCATTTCATCACTGAGGAACTAAACACTTGTGTGGAAGTTCTTGATTACTTCTGTCATTTAATTTTAAGAAGTGGGAATGGATAGAAATAAAATCTATCAAAATATTCTGTAAAGAAAGGGCGGGGAGTTATGTTATGCATGTGTTACTTTTCTCCTCAGCGGTAAAAAATCCTCTATTCAGTAGAGAACATCCATCATTAGGAAGTTTATTAATTCCCAAATTTTATGAGAAAAACTAGAGATAAGTTGTACTAGGCAGATTTGAAATTAGAGACAAGAAACTATGTGAGAGTGTAGGCACTAAGGATAAACAAAATAGGCTCAATCCACCTCCATTTTATTTATGCCTTACATTTACTGATGGATAACTAAGCACTGAAATACTGAACATATTATTTCAAAGTATTTTTTCACTCTTCTTGATTTCTTCGGTTCTTCAAGAGCCTTGACTATCCAAAGAACTCTTGGTAACTCTTGGCTGTACTCCAGATTCCCTTCTCAGCAGTGCTGTTGATGAAATTTGCCTGTGCAGAGTGGCCGAAGCGGGTGTTGTATAGACTACAGAACACTGTGTTCACAGACGGCTACACAAAAGAGTGATGTGAAGTTATGGTATAGCAAAGTCTTTTGTGTTCTTTTTGAATTTTTAAACACCTGAGTGGATCCTAAAGTGTGCTGATTGCAGGTGGAAGTAGTTTACATCAGGAACTCTTCTCTTTCCATGTGGATAGAGTATCACCTCTAGTTTCTTCATTTTTGGTTTTGGCAGTGATGTTTTTGGGATTCTTTCTTAAGAACCAAGTTAGTTTTTCAAACATAAAGCAATTCCATATTCATAAACTAGCAAAAAAATTTGAACTGTTGCTTCATTTCAATTGTTTAAAAGTTGAGGCAGCTTCATGTACATACCAGGTGAAAAAATTTTAGGTTTATACATCAATGCAGAAAAGTGTTATATGTCTTAGGAAATATCTCAATTTGCTGCTTGTTATGAAGAAAATTATAGAAGATAAATAAGAAATTGTATTTAGCATAAATGGAGGAGTACAGGAAATGATAGCAGTCCATAAAAGTTCCAAGAATTGGTCAAATTGGAAGGACCAGTGTTTAATGATGGCTTGATGTCAGTGCTTGGCAAATGAGCCTTATGAAACAATTCAAGTGGAAATGTACCATGTTACAAGAGTAGAAGATGTGAGCATTTTAAGGTAGAGTGGTAGTTTTCAATGTATTTGTATGGTCAGAGGGTTGCAATAGAAGTTAAGTAATCAGGACATACTGGACTTTGATACTACTGGAATATGAATAGAGAGAAATAACTTTAAATTATGTGTTTTTAAAGTACACCATTGAGGGTGAAATAAGACTTAGATTTGCCTCAGTGTGGGAGAAAGAAAACATTGAGTTTAAACAGTAAGCTAGGGACAGATAAATAGTAGTGGTGTTCTGCAGCGGCAGGAACAAGTAGCAAAATAGAAAATAATGGGAAGGTATAAGTATGAAATCCTGTTTTCCTTGAATTCAAAAGCTGAAATTTGTACTTTTTCAGTGGTTTAGGAATCTCATTGAAAGGATTCAGCTTTTGCATAATCTAATAATAAGACATCAAAGAGAGAACACAGCACAGTCTAAAATATAACTGCTGAAATAGAATTAACTAGTTGGTGAAGATATTAGAGAAGAAAAGGAGATTTGCAGATCAAATAATAATATAGGCCTTATTTGTAGTTTGAAAAAAATACGAAATACCTGGTAAAATGGGAAAAAGGGCTCAAGTTTCAGGAAAAAAACCCTCTTTTTTACTTTTGTTCCTTTCAGTAGCTACTTCTATAATTTTTAAAAGACATTCTCTAGTACATTGATCAGTACTCCCATGTTCAAAACTCCTTATTGATTGATAATTGATAAAGTATTTGATAAAGCATTTTTAAGCATCAAAAATTATGTAGGTCATAACCTGAGACAGTATTCTTGTGCTGAAAGTCTATTTCAACTTTTATTCAGCTGTGAACTCACTCAGACACTACTATAAATATATTTATTTCATTCATTCTGGTCCTAGAGATGGAAGTCAATATAGTCAGAAGTCACTCAGATGAAAAAAATACCTTCTGAAGTTAACTAATATGTTAAAAGAAAATATTTTTAAGGTAGAAATGTATGCACCCCATTATCTGAAAATTCCAGACCTGAGTTGTAGATGAACATAATCTGAGGATGCTTAAGCTTCAGTAAGAACTCTGTACCAATTTCTGCCACGTGATGCTGCCAACCGTCTGGAAGTCACATATATATTTCTACTATAATGTATTCACAGAATACCTGTAAGCATGCTAAAGACCACTCTAAATACCATTCTTTTTCCAAAACCCCTTGGGGCCTGTTGTGATTGCTCTGTAATGGATGGCAGTATTTAGTGACTCCTGAGAAAGTACACTTCTGATAAATGTTTTAAGTTCTCTGTGGAAAAAAAGAAATTCCTCTAATTTGTCTTACATTCTAGTACACGGGTGGGTTTTGGGGATGAAGGGCAGTGGGAGTTGTAATTTTTAAATTATTGTTGTTCTCCCGCCTGTTTCCAAATACTTCACTTTTTTGCCTTAATAGCAAGAAGAACTCGTCTTTCTTTCTGTTCTGTGTGTATTATACAGACTGTGTCAGAAATAAAGCCTTGTTGTTGTTGTTGTAACATGGGAAAAATGCAATTAAAAAGTTGGGGTTTAGATTTGGGATTTCAAGGTAATTTATAAATGTGTAATACACACATTATATAACTGTATAGAAGACAGTAGAAATTATAAAGCCTCACAGGGTAGATAATTTTAATTTTCAATAAAAAGATTTTCTTTTAGATTTTGTGCATTCATACACATACTTACATATGTCCTCATATTATATCTTTCTGACCAGTAATTTATGCCACAATACTGAGAAAAATGTAATATATTAATTGTATAGACAATAATTTTATACCCAAGTTCAGCTTCTTAATTCCTGTGTTAAGAACACCAATTCCAGAATGCATATTGAGAAAATTAACTCTGGTCACAGATTTTTTTGTTAAGGGAGGAAAACTTAGAATGCTGAAGAATTTCCAAGCCCTTCTTTCACATTGTAGGTCCTATTGTACTCCCTATGAAGCAAGGTTTAAAATGATATAAATGACCTTCTAAACACAAGATTTGAAAGGTTCAATACAGTGCAAGCTTCTCTATATATTTATCAAGAAGCATGACATATTAAAGTTAGACCTTTTATCTTCCCATCATCAACAAATCGATTTGGAAAAAAAATTACAGTGTTGAATCAGGTTCTTTAGCATTCTCTTGCATATGAATTGATGAAGAGTGGAATAACTGTCATTTGCAACAACCAGAATTGGTGTTTTCCTGGCACGGAAGTTGAGTTCACCCTGAATGCAGACATTGTGTAACCATCTTCCTTCCTTTTGTACGCTGGCTTGTTAACAACACTTGTCCTGGCACTGGGGACTGTGGGTTTCAAGTACCCCTTATCCTGATGAGATTTGAATCTCCAGCTTCTACATGCCAAGCTATTCCCTTGGCTGTGTTTCAGTTTTCTTTCAACAGTGACAGCTACAGCTGAGAGCACAAGATCTATATCTTGCGGGAAAGAAAGAAAACTGACTTCATGTAGAATTTAGAGCACTTCACCTGAAGTAGTTCATAGATCCTTTGCCCTTCTCCTTTACCTCACTTAACAGATTATGCAGAGATAGTCTAATTTAAACTCCATAATAGCATCCATTTTTTAAACTGATCATGGATCGTACTGTTTCAGACCTCAGTCAGCAAACAGATTTGACTGATGAAGGATGACATTTTTCTGGATAGCAAAATGCAGGTTCTTACAGGTTTGGATGTGAATTTGATGACCCAGAAAAGAATTTATTTCTCTCCTAGAATATGCAGTTCCAAAGATATTTCAGATGCCAGGGCTTTTCTAAATTATCCCTATTTATATGCTCAAATTTTGTAGGAAATTGCCAGTAGGTGGCCCTGACTGCTGCATTGTATCTGGCCTCAGTACACAGTATCTGTGTGGATGATTATTTGGCAACACCTAAAAATCATTACTGCATTAATGCCAAATGTAACACAATTCCAATCTTCAATTATTAACATGTGTGTCATGAAAAAAAAAAAGGTCAAAAAGATTGAAGTCTTAGAACGATAATCTAATGAGGGTATGATACCTTAAATACCTCTGAAATTAATTTGGGTTTTGATGCCTTCTTTGATGTATTTCTGTTTTCTTTGATAGTCTTAGAGTTGTCCACATTTAACAATTAAAGATTATGGGTCTGATCCATTTCAAAGATGCAGAAAGCTTACAGCTCTTTGGAACTTCTATGAGTGTTAATACTTCTACAAAATCAGGTCCAGGTTTTTAAAAAAACACATTGCCCTAATGTAAGAAAGCCACCAAGCAAATGTATGTTAATGATACTGGTACACCAGTTTCTTGAATGCATGATGGTCATAAGTGGAATAGAAAAGTGATAATGCAATGTTTTAATTCATAACATGGGGTTTTTTTGGTAAGAATTAAAAAGCTAGATATTGCTTTTAAAAAGCAAGGATATGAGTATTTTCCAAATAAGAAAATAGAATACAGATGTCTGCAACTTTGTAAACAAATTATTGAAGATCATCTGCCCATTTCAGAAAAAAAAAGTCACTATTACTGCTAATATGAACAAGAATATTCTGTCTAATAGCATATATAATTTTAAGGAAGAAAACCTATTGTTTACACTTTTATCTTGGTGACATTTTTGTTTCAGTCATGTTTCAATAATCAACATGAAAAAATAAAAATAAATTAAAATAAAATTTTATTAAATAAAACCAGCTGTGTTTCAAACATAATTAAATCAAAAATTGAAACTGCAACTAAGGAAAATTATTAAAAAATAATTTTGGAAAATAAATTACCAAGTTAAAGATATTGATAATTTTTGTAAGCTTTATTGCAGCTTATTGTGGTTCATCTTCTTTCAGCCATCACTGACAGACAGACTCAGACATGAACTTCTAATACTGGTTTATCCCCTATATTGATTTGCCTTTTAGTAGAGAAAAAGATAAAAACACTCTAGTGAATGCATTAATAATACAAATCATTTTAATTGCAAGACATATTTATCCTTAGAAAGATAGTAACACTGGGCCAGCTTTTCTGTAAATACAGATAAGAAAAAAGCCTGTGTTTTCTTGGGAGATTATTCCTCATTGGAGAACATATGCAGAGGGCTTAATCTCCAGATGACGTGCTCTCAGGAAGTCACTCACAATGTGTCTTGCTCCTGTTATAAATCAGCATCTGTCTTTGAATGAAGAGTTGTAAGGATATCAGTGTAGTTGTGGACTTGGAACCCATAAATTTTCAAAATGTAAAGGTTAGATAACTGTACTCCTGAACCAGGAAGGACATATAAATTTAGAAAAAAAAATAAATAATTCCCACTTTAATAAAGGAAACTGATGAACAGCATGATTATCAGTCTTTTAATATTTGGCACTGATTAAGTAATCACTGCTTGACTTTTTTAGTCAGCCCTCGTACCCTCATTTGCTAGATATAGTGACTGTCCATCCAAGATTTTCATTTTCAGTTTTCCTAAGGAGCTAAATGAGAGTTCTTTACATCAACTAAGGATAAATTTTTCTGCCTAAGTTCTAGTCTGTGAGTGACTAACAAGACATATATGACTTTATATTCTGGACCAGGACCTTGCCTTGAACACATTCAGCCTAAGGAATGGATTTGGTTTGAATAGAGATTCCCTATACTAAGACACAAAAAAAAAAAAAAAAAAAAAAAAAAAAAAAAAAAAAAAAAAAAAAAAAAAAAAAAAAAAAATTTAAAAATAAAAAAAAAAAAAGTGTNAACTATGGCACTTCTGATATCTCTGTCCCCACCCCCTGCCATCTCTTTGCAGTTACTGAAAGTTAAATCATCCATTGTGAGCAAATGGACTTGATGTTAAGTGGTCTTTGCTGGTTCAAGTGTTCCTGCATTTTACTAAAAACGTTCTAGTAGCTGCCATATTCACCTATCAGTGAGGAAAGCAGAATCTTTGAAAGAAAAAATACAAAGGAGTAATTAGCAACAGGGATGATAACTCACTGTGATCTGAAATGACATCTAAGAGAAAAACAAAACAC
>VXBB01008346.1:255239-283447 GCA_013399915.1 Illadopsis cleaveri
AAAAAAAAGAAAAAAGTTTCAAATGTCTAATAAAAGCCCTGAGTTGAAGGTGCTAAAAAGATATAACCTATAAAGTTGATGTAGGAGGGTAGAAAATGAAAAATTATTCTACTGCATGAATGTTTCCATGCAACAATGATGGCTCCTCTTCACACTCTTCCAGTTCTGGCCTCATCTTCCTGATGCTTCTAACCATGTCTGTTATTCAGCAGAATGGTCCAAAAACTGAAAGATCTCAAGAATTGTACTGTTGTTTTTTGGTGTTTTTTTTTTTTCCCCAAATCTATCTTTAGATGTCTTTATGATCCAAAAGTAGGTAGTAATTTCTGAAAAATAATATCATAGATGCAATTGCTTTAGAATCCAAACCAGAAATTGCCATTAAAATCTCTTAAATGTTTTAACGGATCATATCAGTAGGTCAGATAAGAGTAATAAGATTGCTGTGTGTCGACTCTTGCATGTAACAGTGATTTGGTTTTTAACCTTATAGATTGCTAGGTGGAATTGTAAGTATAAATGATTGCATATTTTTAATTATGGAGATAGCACAATAGGCAACATTCATGGCAGCTGTGACAAGGAACTTCTGTACGATATATAGTTCTGTTTGAATTTCATAAAAAAAGGATAGATTTATTTCCCAATTAAATAAATTTATTCAGAAGGCTAATATTACATCTCAAAAGAGAAAGCAAACCATAAAATTAAAACTAATATAAAAGTATTTCTTAAATATATCTGAAGAAATTTTAAATAGTTGGACTACATGAAAATGAAGTAATTGCCTTTTTTCTTTTCCAAGAAGCGATAGGTTCCAAGTTTATCTAGGAAATCTTTAAAAAAAAGTGTTTTAAAATGTATCTTTCTTCCTCCCCAGGTAAAAAATATTCTCAGCTGGATACTACTTTAGATGAGAAATTACAGAGAAAAGACTTCACATACCAATGGCTTCGTGCACAGCTTTTGGATTATGAAGCAGCCAGTTCCAGAGATACGAAGTGGTGAGGTCATCGCTTTTAGATTTGATTTTTTTTAAAATTTTAAATTTGTCTTGTAAAGTGAAACCGAAGTTAATGGTTCTAAAACAAACATGACTTTGCAGCTAGCAGACAGTACACCAAATTTCCAGGTCCCAAATATAACACCCTTTAGAACTAGTTTAGTAGTTGTTGTATAGATGCTTCTTCCACATTGAAATTGAAATATAAAATGTTCAGAATCTTATCATTGATAACTACTTAGTTTTACTTTAGCAATGCAGTGGGTTTTAGACTGTAAAGAGTGTAGAAAAAAATGCTTATTCATCATATATTTTATAATGTAATTGATATATATTGTGGTTTTATGTAATTAAATCAACTGTAACATTAGCTATATTGTTAGGTTTGATTAAGGAAGTAAAAAAATACTTTTTTTGAAACTAAATAGTGTGTATTTATATTTTGTCTTCAAAACATAAAGCCAGCTTTATACTACATTGTACTAAAATGTTGTAAACATGTTCCTTCTATGTTCAGTTTTGGTTATTAAACAGGTAAAATGTCAATACAATTAAGGGAAAGGTTCATATTGCCTAAACTAACATGAAGACCTGGTACGTGTATTTTGGTCAAAAATTCAATATAAGGCATTAGTATCTTAATGAAGTCATTAGTAGACACAGTGCCAAGCATCTCTAAGAAAACCAAACAAAGTGTCACTAGGCAAGCAATAGGTTTAGTATATTAATTTTATCGTTTTTATTAAAAATATATTTATAATTAAATGGGCTGCAAAATGGTCTGTCTTGTGCAGAAAAATATGCCACATATCCTGCTTGTATCAATGACTGTGGAAACTCTATGAAAAACATGTTTCTTAGGAAATATTTATCTGGCTTTGCAGAAATATTTATCTTTCAGTCATGGTCCGCAATAGAGAAATACTTAAAGTATTTGTTTAAGATAACTTTCATGACTTTTAATTTGAATGAAAACCCTGGAATACAACATGTAATAATATTTGAAAGTAAGAAGACACAGAAATTTATAGAAGAGTTTTCTTAAATATTATTGTGCTACATCTGCAGGTGTATGCTATGCCTAGTATTTGTACTAACTTTTTTAAGGATCATGATATCATTTTTTAATGTGCCAAAAGTCTAACTGATCTCCATTTAAACTTCATTGGTAGATAATTTAGAATAGGTGATATATTTATTCAACTGAAAATAATTTTATTCCTACAAAAGTAATATGAAAACTGGCTTTTCTACAATTTATGTCAACACGTACAAGAAGTCATGCTCGTTAGAATAGTTTAACTTAATATTCTAGCCTTTGAATAAACAATTTTTAATTTTTTTTTAATTAAGTACAAAAAATTAATAGTAATTGCTCTGATACTTTACTTTTTCAGTTAATATTAATTTCTCTGATACACTCTAATCATGGAATTATTTTAAATAATTTAGCAGGATTGTTTCCTGAAAAGATTCTGTGCAGGTATTTTAGTGAGCCCAGTACAGTGGGACTTGCTGAAATTTCTATTCTACATTTTTTTCCAGCTGTCGTTTTCTACCCGAGTTGGATCCTGCAATCTGCGACAATAGACGAGTACAACTTGTGGTAAGAACTTGTTTCGTTGTGGGATTTTGCAGAATTCAGGTATTTCCAATCTCTACCTGGTGTTAAAACAGGAGAATTTTTTGATTAATATAATTCTGTAGTGCTATCTCTGTTTGGCAATCAAGTCATCCCCTGATGGTGATGAGAAGAAAATTTTTTAGCACAAAACCCCATGTAGGTGCATTGGGTTCTGGCTTCGTGGTCTGGCACTGAGTTTGTTTTTAAGACATCAAATACTACTGTGTGTTTTTTAAAGCTTCTAAATCTGCATTTTCAAAAAAAGTTGAAAAAAATTAAATATGGTTCAGTACCAACTACTTTAATTACTGAAAACATATATTCATGTCAACTGAACAACTTTAAATATTCTCGAATTCTGCATATAACATAACTAAATCATTCTAATGTGCCTTCAGTGTCATTTATTGAAATACAGTAAGTTGGAATTGTATATTAATATGGTGACATTATTGAAAACATTGCATGAACTCAGACTTATTCCAACAATTTCTTTTTAATAATTTTTTAGATCTTAAAATGCCCTCTGCTGTTTTCATGGTTCACTCTTTTTGTAGCATTTTAAAAAAATTGGATTTTCTGAAATAGGTGGTCGGCAGGGAAATATGAGCAATTTAACAATTTGATGATTTAAAAAATTGAAAGACTGTGTCAGAGATACCCAAAAATTCCTTTAATAGCAAGCAGTTGTGATGCCTACAGGCCAATGTATACTCACTCCATTTCTATATATATAGACTTCACATTTTAATGCCAAGTTAGCCATGTTCTTATTGATGAAATTTTGTACAGTTTAAAAAATTGGGCAGAAATTTAGAAGCTAGACAGAATTAGTATTTTATACTCATATACATGATGTAAAATATTGCATAAAAAGTATTTCTCAGTGAGATGATGTGTTAGGTGCCTCATTTTGTTCTCTGAGTAATCTTGCCCCTTTCTAGCCTCTTCATTCTTTAGCTTCACAACCCACTAAATTTACATATTTTGGAAATGATTCCATAAACTCTCATAAAATTCACCTTTGAAAAAAGTACTTTTAAGCCGTACATGTTACTATTACTGTTTACTTTAAGACAGATTTTGTCAAATACTTTTCTCTGGCAAGTGTGTCCAATTCTTAGGTTCTTCTAAAATTTAAAGGGCTGAAATGAACCCAATGACTGTTGTAGGATTTGATTGCAGCACCAATAGTTATTTGTTAGGTGGAGTCTAAAACAATAATTTGAGCAAATCATAATTTAATAATTTTATCTAAATCACATATTATGTAATTACTGGTAAGGTAAGGTAGATTGTATGTTATTTACACTAAGCAGTTCTCTCCACAAAGTACTACTGCAATCCCACAATAGTATTATGTGGTGTGCCCACATAACTGGCAGAGTTATGGAATTGTCACAGCCTGTGCCACATAATAACATAGCTGTTCTACATGAATGAAATACAGAGAAAAATGCAATAGAGGGTTCAAAAAATAGAAAATGGAATAAAATGTATCTCTAATGCAGAAAGCAGTACTATACAGGCAGTGAAATAATGATGTGGTTTGTACACACAGATGCTGGAGAATTTTGGTTTTAAAATTTATATGAGTTCTCTCTTAAAGGTTGAAATGTGAACATGCTGCTACTGCTTTCGCACTGTAGTTTACGTAAAAGCTATGAAATCATGATAAAAATCAAGTTAACAGCTGGAATCATTATCAAAAAAATTCTTGTAAACTGAAAGAAAGTGGAAAAATATATATTAAAAGCAAAGAGAGAGAGCAAGCATTAGAAGAGGAAAGCATTCCTGGGCATTTCCAGTAGTTTATTCCTATGCCATATGCTCAATCATGAAGTTTTCTGATGTGCTAGACAATCCCTGCTTTTTATGTGTTCCATAAGCCTGCATTCTGAAAGTTTTGTGTAGTTTTCTAAATTATATTTGTGCACATTCCAGTAATTTATGACTTTTTTTTTCATTGCATTGCACGAAATTGCATTTCAATGGTTCCATATAAACAATAAAGTCTTCTCACTGGGGATTATTGCTTTGTAGTAACCTGCAGTAAATCCAAAACCTTACTATGTTAATCTTGGTAATTTTGATGATTTTTCTCACTAGTCATACCACAGAAGTGCTTAGAAAAGCATGCTGACTTACAGTTTAAACTATTTTAAATTAATACGATGTTGTGGAATAGCAGGTAAGATAGATCTCCTGATTCTTTTTGTATGAAGTTTAGGTTACCTACAGGGTTAACCCCTTCACTGTTGGTCAGTATCTCCAATCATTTAGATGTAATTTGAATTTGAAAGCACCTTTTATCTCTGAAGGTATCAAAAATTTCTTGATAATTTTACCTAGAAACAGACAAATATACAGATGCAAAGCTGTGTTCAAGGCAAAGATTCCTCCTGATTGATATTGATTTTCAATTAATTAATAACAAAGCTTTGTGGTGATAAAGGAAATGACAAAAAGTCTGAATAGTTAGCTATGGTGATCACCCCAGATGGAAGTCCAGTACTACAGTCTGTGAAAAACTGTGCCAGCATCTTAAATTTCTTCCAAATTGTGGTTCTAAGTCATAAACAAAAAAGGGAAGGTTTTACTTAGCTTCAGAGGACTTTCAGTCAGCTTCTTTAAAAAGCCAAAATTAAGTTTGCTCCAGTGATTAATACAACCTTAAATATTACTCTGACTGTAATTGGGTGAAAACACTTATCTTTATTTGAAATAAAGTTACAAGTATTTTACATCAGAGATCAAGACAGCCCTGTTAAAATCTATCATATAATCCTGAATATTGTTGTCTACAAGATGATGAAGACTTAGTTTCTATGATGGTAGGGATTGGATAACAATACCATGGAAAGGCTAGCTGTATAAAATTCTGTGGCCTCCTGGGTCTTTGGGAATTGGGACATTAAAAAAACTTTTGTTGTTTGTTGAAACAGGTTAGATAGAAATAAGAATGAGCACTTCCATTGGTTTGAATCTCTTTGAGCATCACAATCATTGCATTATTTCTACTAATGAAAGACTAAAAGCTTTCAGTTTAAAGATTTTGTACATGGGAAGCTTTCACAAGCTTAAAGCAATTGTAAATATTAAGGCCCAAAAACTAAAAATAATTGGCAGGGTAAAGCATTTTTTTTTCAAAGTTTCTTGGCACTGCTTTGAAAGAGAAGAGAAAATAAAATATTGATGTTAACAGCAATAATAAATATTAGCTGTGCTAAGCAAAACTTTAAATTCCTTGTCATTAAACATATAAAAGGTAGGCCTCAGAAAACAAGGGATAAACTTTCTGTGTGGACAATACAAAGGGTATGCAATCACTAAGGAAGAGTGTAAAATCTCTGTATCTTTGGAGCTTTTGGTTTGAAAATGCATGGACTTTTTAATAAATTTTACATTAAACAGTGACTGAGTAGAGACAAGGAAATGAAACAGGTCTCCATTTCATCTGAGTTCTCTAAGTTAAACTGGACTACAAAGCCTGTCTGCATTGGTGCAGTGCTGCTTTTGGTACAGTGAGGTAGTTTGAACAGGAAGTCTGGAAATCGTCTCCTCCAGAATGCCCTACAACTTCATAGTAACAGCACTTTCCTGAGAAAAAGGGAGCTGTGGGCTTTAGCCCCCTGAGGGAGGAGTTGAGACCCAGTCTCTCGATACCTGGCTGAGCAGTCTTGCTACTACTATGTTAGGCAGAAGTTTTGTGACATTAGCACTAGCAGAGTCTTTCCTTTTCTGTAATTTGTTTGTTTTTATGTTAAAAAATAAATACCCAGTTAGACACCTAACTTCTGAAAGACACCTAGCTCTTCAGCCCAGAGACAGGAAGGACTTCATCTGCTTTTCTGGACTTCACTTCTGAAGGTCCAGAGACTGGAAAAGTATATCCTTATGTTCAGTACTTCCATCCACTGACTCTACACTGGGGATTTTGTAGACTCTTCATCAACAGTGTCTGATTTTTCCCCATCATTGTTACTGGCCCTGAGTATCTAGTTGTTGTTAGAGGCGGCTTTTGGTGCTGAATAGCTTTTCATTACAATCCTCAGTAAATGTGAAGCTCTTTCTGCAAAAATAGCAATCCGCAATTTACAGTATCTTCCAGGTTGATTTTTAAACTTTGCCCTACATGTTCCCAAAACTGCGCTGCTAAAGTGAAATATGATTTTCATTTTTCTTTTGTCATATTTGTGGGCAGGTAACATGCCTCATGCCAAAACATACCACCACTGGATGTTAGAAGTTTATAATTAATATAATACTCTTGCCTAAAGTATAATTAAAATGCTGTCTGATGGTTATGGTTAATTAGCAAAAACCTAAAAGATTAAATTACTCACTGGGCCCATGACTGATTGAAGTGATACATATCCTGGATAAAGCATAAATATTACAGGAAATAATCCAATATGACATCTCTGACATTCAACTATAACTTAAATTATAGACTGGTCAGTAAATGATCTTAAGCTGTTTAAGGTTTCATCAGCCCTCTGCAAGATTGATTTTCTTCAAAATTACTGTACTAAAATGTTTTCTTTTGTTGTTGCATTGACTCAGATCACAAACCACAATTTTAAGATCGGCTCTTATTTACAAAAATGCTTTGACATAGTGCATTTGTTCAGCCTAAGCAACAAAAAAGGATTGTGGTATCATTTTGAAGAAGGTTGTTTGACAGACCCTGTTTGTTTATTTGGAGTAATGTGAGCTACATTCAGAAAATGTTATATTTTGTTTCATGATTGTGTACATTCTCTCCCACTGCTTCCAGGCAAGCCCTGTAAGCAGAGAAGACATGGATTTAGACCTTGTTTCCATGGCTGGTGGAAATGCTTTGACTGAGAACAGAGAAAAAAATAAGCCGCCACACAGACACTCAGCAACATCCTCAAGTAAGTTATGGTTCTTCTAAATATAATTTAAAATGCTAGGTAGAACTGAGCATGCTTGGAGTCCTTAATAATACATGCTGCTTATCTTCTTGCTTCTTTTTTATCTAAAGGCTTTTCATACGTTTACTACAGTTCTGTTTAAAACTTTATATCAATAGACTTTCCTGTTGTGATTTTAATGGGAAATTCCCTGTGATGTATTGTAGGTCTTCTCATGTCTGAGTCTTGAGAAGATTTTCTTTTCCCTAAACTATGAAAAAGACTTTTTTTAATCTTCCTCTTATTTTTTTTCCAAAAGAGTTTTGAAAAATGCATGTTTTGTTACCTGAGCACCTGAACACATATCACAAATCAAGGCACAGATTTCTGTCATGTTAATTACCAGTTACGCTGTAGTATATGATCCCACTGAACTTTTTATAGCTCAGTAGTGGAGGACCCTTTTAAAGCCTTATATTTTTACCACTCTAATACCATAGAGGGTAACAAAAGAATCTATGTATATAAAAAAACCCCCTTGAATGTCATAAAATTATAGAATTTTAAGTTTCGTGTCTTATTTTGTGTAATAAAACTGAAGAAATGTTAATATATTTCTGATATGACATACTATATTTTTCTATTTGAGTACAATTTTTTTTCAAATGAATAAAAACATAAACCTCCCAAAAGCACATTACAGAAAATATAAGCCGTATTAAATAACTTTGGCAAGATAATCAAAATTCCTGAAACTTTTTAAGTAATTAAGTTTCTTGAAATGTTGTCAAAATAGGAATCAGGTATTTAATAAAATTTATATATATAAATTGCTGAATTTACATTTTGATTGTTTTCATATATGCTGAATTTCCACTTTCAATTAAAAAATTAAAATTCAAGAAAAACATGTAAAAATACTTGAAATCTCTATTTTTCTGACATACTTTGTAAAGGCTTTAGAAAAAAGATTTATTTACATTACTTCACCACAAGCAAAAAATGATAATGATTCAATATGTTTGTGCTTATTAATTTGATTTGCATTCCTAAAATTAGATTACATAAAATTTATCATCATAGTCTAAGTTAATTGTACCAATGGAGAAAAAATGTAATTCTGTCTTTGTGCCTGCTATCTTAGAAAAGAATGAATTGTGTCCTTAGTTGTCTTGTTTTTCTCCATTGGTTAGTGATGAAGCCACACCATTTAAATAAGATGAGATTCTTAACTGCTACAATTCTGAATTTAGGAAACTCCAAACTACTGATGTTAATGACAAAATTATCATTATATTCATATATCCAAAATAGAATGTGTCCATATCTTGAATAATTGAGTTAAATAATATACACTGCATTCATATTAGTGTATAACTTGTTTAGACTGTAACCTATATTGTAACTCCATCCAAAAATAAATTAATATGAACTCTTTCGACATGTAAAACTTGCCTGTGCAGATTTTGGAAAAGAAAAAAGTGTCATTGCATTATATCTTCAAGAAGGAGAGAGTAGGAAAGGAGCAGGAAAGAACAACCAACTGGAAGTCATAAATGTGAGGGGTGAGGGTGGAAAGAGAGAGACTTTACAATGTCTGCTAATATAGGTATACTTTCAAAAAATACACATCTTCTACACCATACCTTCATATTCATTCTTAGTAGTCCAGGAACTAAGGAAAAAAAAGCCCAGGTCTTATGTCTTTTTAAATATGTTTCTGCATATGTGTCTATACAAATTTTATCATCATGGATTTAGGAAATTAAACAGTGATGATACATTCAATTGTATCACTTATGATATATAAAACCAAACATTACTGTCACCGTGGTTCATTTCATATGCAGTATAGAAACATGTTTATTACATTATTTCTGTTTGGCAAAGACTGTTACTTTTCAATGATCAGAATAAATCATTAGCCTCATGATACCCTTAATCTGAAAACATTATAAATTTACCTTTACTGAGACTGTATTTGTTTTAAAATGCTTTCTTGTTTATAGTCTTTCTTGGTTTTGCCTTCTGAAATATTAAATGAAGATGCCTAAGAACTGTTTCAGTGATTTAATAGGTGTATTCCCTTTGAGTTAACCTGCAGTTGTATCACAGATCATTATGAAGATGCTGTGACCTTAGAGATGCACTCATTTCAATAAATTCTTAAATCAAGCTCTTGTACCGTTTTTTCAGGAGATCTCAACCTCAATGATTTGACAAGCTTTAATTAACAAAATGTTACTGAGTTCACTTTCCAACATTCATAGTTGTGGTTGTTTCTCAGAATTCAATTTTTGTTAGGAATCAAGAGCTGTTATTTAGGAGTATCATACGTGTTCCTTGTATACGTCTTGTAATTTAGAAATTGTACCAATAAATTGTTTAGATTTTACAGGCTAAAAAGTAAAGTAGAAATACAAAATAAAGGATTCTTAAATAAATTTACTGAAAAAACTCCTCTCAAATTCATATGATACTGAAATAAAATACCTTTTATATATATAGGGAAATGTATGAATTATCATGTCTTTGTGAAGACAAAACATACAACTCTTCAAAGTTATTATCTTTTAATTCACAGAGGATTTTTGAAAGGCTAAGTCAAGATTTTAAGAAATATTTTTGTGAACTTCCCAACTTTTATGTTCTTTCTATAGATCTTTTTTTTTTCCAAAGGCAGGTTCTTTGAATTCTGGATTAAACAATTTTAAGTTTTTTTAAAACACAAATTTCCTATTTCTTCTGAAAAATTTGGATGGGATAGATTAATCCGAAACTAACTTAATTCCTTGACGAAGCTGAAATAATTAAGTAATAAAAAGAATGCTTTTCACATAGTATATCTCAATTTAAGGAAAGCATTTGTTTACTTGAAAGTATTTGATTTTCTTCCCTGTTACATGTTCAAAGGGAAAACTAACTGTTCATTAAATTGACCAAATGTTTAAAAAAAATGTATAACCTTAAGAAAGACTAGCCATTGTTCAGCTGGAGTAAATAGTTATGTCTAATTTAGGACTTTGCTTCTGATAATGGCCAGTATGTTATGATCTAAGAACATACTTATGTTCTAGAAGGAATATAATATTCCTTCATAGTTATAGCTTTTTGCTCTCTAGTAACTATTTTTTCTTTTCTATTTCTTGAGGTTATTTTTTGGGTGGAGCTGGTTGGGGGCAGGGAGGTCTGAGGATTCTTTATAATTTTCATTAACTCCATAAACATTGGTGTGAATTTCTGGTTGTATTTTTTGTTTTAATGCTTTCCTGAACACTAGTACTGTAGTCAGCATTAAGTTGCAAGATGGGCATAGAAATATTTTGCAAGAATTAGAAGTTAAGCATTTTTTATACCCAGCTAGAAAGTGTGGGGTTTTTGTGTATCCTAATATCCAATTTGTCAGTAGGTCATGACAATCTACCTTCTATCATCCTAATCTGTTTCTGGCCAACCAATGTTGGACATATAGATGAGTCTCCTACATATTTACATTGTCTAACTGTCATCACATTTTCGTGGGGTTTTTTTCTCTGCAAATTTAAACTTTATTTTCATTTTATATGCCTTGGGAACTGCAATCTCCTGACCAAAATTTGAAAGTGAAATTCAATGAGAGCTGTGCCTCTAACTGTTATTTAAAACACTGCCCAGAATTCTTAATTCTTCTCTTCCCTGAATTCTAGCTTTTCAGGAAACCTCTGATATCAGTAAAACTGCTTTTCAGGGGAAAAAAATTAAACAAATTAGAACCTGAACCTTGTTAATCTTTTATTAGCCTTACATGGACCCTTAAGTTAATATATTACCCTTAAAAGTTCAGAAAATGGACCTATGTATATCTCCATTAAAAAAAAAAAATACCAGTTCTAGTTCTTCAGTAAATTCAAACTTTATATTCTGCTAGACTGTGAAAATAACATAATTATGCCTTTCTTACAGTGAAAAGTCTTCCAACTCAGAAAAACACAGTAACTTTTATTTCACTCTCTTTTTAGATCTTACTCAATTCTTTTTGCTTGTGACAGAACCCCCACTTTGATTTTTTTTTCCTCCCTTTCTTTCATAATGAGAGTTGTTAGAAACCCTTCTACTTTGTTATAAGCAGTGTATGGTACAGCTTCACTTTAAAAAAATCCTGCTTTCCTGTTTCTTTCTTCTTAGCATCACTATTGTCTATATATTCTAGTTCAAGGACTGCTGTCTTTCATTTAGGATTTGTAAACTCTCTCTGTGTAATAAGCATCTCATTTTTAAGCTGTCCATGAATTTGCTCATATTTTACTGAGAGGTTTCTTGTGCATATTTCTTTCATACATACATATTTTTTTATGTATTGGTTAACTATCAAACAACATATACCTAATCTTTTTGAACAGATGACAGAAAGATGCTGCTTAATTCACTTTGAGGTTCCAAAATTTAAAAAATACCTAAATGCAGATTTTAAAAGGCGTGTGGAACTTGCTTTCATTGAATTTAACAGTCTAGGGAGAAAAAATGATACATGATCTCATGTAATTTCATCATCTGTGTTTTCAATTATGAAACTAATTCAAGAACAGATACACAGAGGCATAGTCTGAATTTTAAGTGCTTAATTTTACAGCTTCATACTCTTCTACTAGGGTTTGGGAGTTCTTCAGTGTGGGGTTTTTTTGAAGAGAAACCAGCTTCAAAAAAGAATTCTGTTTCAAGATATTGGCTTATAGTTCACTTAAATATCCACTTAGAACCATGGAACCATTAGACCAACAATAAGGATTTCTGGTTTATGATTTGAGTAAATAATAACAGTTTTATTTCCTCTGCTGTGGAACATTTGCTAAGTACATTCGAAAATATTTCTCAAGTCAGTGCATTGAAAGGTCCAGTAATTTGTGTTGGGGTACTTCAGATTGTTGCAGTGGATGATAAAGATGTATCTCTAACATCTTCTTTCCCAAGGCACTCTTTCTTTCCTTGGTTTTTTCCTTCTAATTTGTCTCTTTTTCATTGCTGTTTTTTTCCACACCTGTATTCTGTAATCCTTTCTTTTACTATGAGTGGTTCTTGTTTCTGTCCTCAACTTACTGCAGCATAAGCTTCCTCTCCCATCCACTCTTCCTTCCCTCATATGCCATCAAGTCTTCTGTTTGTTTCTATAGATCCCGGTCTGATTACTTTTTTCCTCCCAGTCTCTGTTTCTTTTTGAATCCAGATTATTCCTCACAGTATTCCTCAGATTCATCATCTAGTTTAGACCTCCTCCAAATATGGTGTGGTTTAGTGTACTGTTTAGGTGGATCTTGAGTCCAGTCTCTTAATTTATTTATTCTTTGTCTTCTTCCTTATTATTACTTGTATTTTCACATCTTTTAATTATGTTAATTCTTAGCATTATGAACCATCTAATGGCCCGTAATCCATCTTCTTTATTCTTACATGGTTCTCCTTTACCAGTTCACAGTTTTCTTCTTCCTCATGTTTTTCTCCCTGCTCTGTATCAGTCTCTTTGTCAAGTCATCCTAGTCTCTTGTGCCAGCTGTGCCAGGACATTGTTTACCAAGTTAGCTTTAGTTTCTCTCTCCCTGATTCTGAGTCAGTCTCATTTCTCCCTTGGATTTTAGCTGCAGTCCTTTGCCTCTTCTCTCAGTCTTCTTGTAGGAGTTTTGATCCTTATCCTCTTCATGGTTCTTGTAGCTATTGTCCATCTGCCACAGACAGCATGAAACGAGCAGGCTTTTAAGTTCCTTGATTTAGCATGATCCTCAACATTATCTTTAGGAATAGCCTTGCTTACTTTACCATGTAATATCATGGTAAAGTATGCTTCCATACTGACTGGTATTTTAGTGAATAGAGCCCAAAAGATCAAGAATTCCTTCTCTGATCACGGAAAAACTTCAGTTTGTATATACTTGTTCCAAATTTGGACATATCCTGAAAGGAAGTCTCTGTTATTTGGCAGATTTCATGTCTCCTTTGCAAAGGGCAACACAGATATTATATTTTACACATTTTCTTAGAAGTGACCAACATTTTGGAAAATTTCAGGCAGACACTCAATTTCATCCTAAATGGCCAGAATTGGGGAAATAGATAAGGTGCTGAGACACAAAATAAATATTGAGCTTTAATAAGAAGTGGTGCTGAAAGTCTTTTTTGTGGTTATAAAAGAGTTGTATTTTACAGGAATGTATTTGAAGCACCAGGTTTATTATGTTTATTTTTAAATGTGTGGAATGGTACTTAATAAATGTTTATAATATAGTCATGTAAATGGTTCTCTCTTTCAACTCCATGTGACTGAGTCACATTTTAGAGTTCAGATTATTCAAGTATGTAATTGTCAGCATGATGTAGTTAGAAGAGCATCAATGTTTGAAAAATAAAGAAATTTAAGTTCATTTTTTCTGTAAAATTTTAGAACAGTCTCTAGTCCTACCAACATGAATTCATGCAGATTTACAAATTCACTATTTAGAAACAAAAAAATCACTATTTACTTAAAAAAAAAATTGATCATGAATATATTCTTTCTTCAAATCTCCATAGAAAAAGGAGAGATATCTTTACATATCATGCAGTATTTCATATAAATTGATCCCCAGACTTTTCAATGCTATTTTAAAAAAATTTAGAAATTAAAAAATATAATGTAAAATTGCAGCAAATAAAATATTTTTATGCTAACAATGCATCTAAAAAAATTTCAAACTTCAAGATAGCCATAGGTAAAATTTTTAAAAATTTAAGTTTTCTGGTATTGTAACATTTATCTTTTTCACAGACCTGCTGAACCTACCTTCTTTTCAGAGCTTAAATTGATGTAAATCCTTTGCTGCTAAGGATTCGTTCTGGTCACTTTCATTAAAATGTTGAGGTTTTTTTCTCCATGCCTTCTTATGCTGTATTTGCTTTTAAGTAATACAATATGGTAAGGACTTTGGAATAAATTATATCTCCAGACACACAACGTTAGGTGGATCGATAAATGTCCTATGACGTCTACTATGCATCACAAAATTTCTATCGTAACCTTTTTAACAAAGCTTTTCTTCTTGGACACCAAGAATTTCATTCAAAACATTTTACATATTGCATTACTTATCAAAACAGTGGATATATAAACCTTGACATTTTTTAAAAGACCCAGGCTTTAACAAAAAAAAGACCAGAACAAATCGATAGCAGAAAACAGATTAAACAACCAAAAAAGTGACTGCTTAGAAATAGAAGCATTTGACAGTACCCCAAGACAAGTTTTCAGCACGTACTCAAAATAGTTTCTTGATATATACAGGCATCTGAAAGTCTCTCAGACCATACTGGAGCTTCATACCTTAAATTGTTACAAGTAAATGAATGTACAGTAAATAAGTGATAGAACCTGTCTTCCAAAGCCTGCTTTAGTATAGGAGAAATTAAATTGCTTTTCTTGGCTAGGATTTGTTCCCACATCAGTGGGTGTTAGAATAACCATGTACCATATTAAATTTTACTTAATATACTTGCCAGGTTCTATTTAATTTTAGTGCAAGTAATGGCAATAATAATAATAGTTGTCAAAAATAGCAGTATTGTATATAGTAAACCAAATGTCATTTTCTAATTAATTATTTGTAAACATGTTAGTTTACATTTAATATATGCCTAATTCTATTTAGTAAAGATACTAAAGATAGTATCTTGAAATGATGTGAATCTCTGTAGTTGCCTTTGGGCAAAGCTCACTACAAATACAGTTAAAGAACAATATATGAAATAAAATTATTGTGATTATGCTTACAATTATTCCTAAATCATAAATGCATATGTGGATACTTGTGTGTGTGTGTATGTATGCATATTAATGAAATATTTGCCTCTTTAGCAAAATATGACTGTAAATGTCACCTTTATTTTACCAATTAAGAAATTATGATAGTAGTAATTTGATTCACTCATATGCTAGTATGTGAACCATTCATTTGCAGGACACTTTGCAGTTTAGGGGAAAATGGAGACACTGCAAATCCAAGCATGTCATAAAAACTGTTCACATCATTAATAATGCTGTAAGAGAAATATGTAAGGTCTCAAAAATAAACACAACTATAATTTAAAAAATATAATAAGGGTTCATTTTTATGTGTTTTGGGGATTTTCAGAAGGTTGGGTTTGTTTTCTGGTTTGTGGATTTTTTTTTTTAACAAGATTATGTTTTTAAGGAACATTTCTACATTCAGTCTATTAATTCAAGATGCCATTGTCATCCCTTACCAGACTCTTGTCTTCTCTCATTCCCTTGATCCTAACAAAATTCTAACGATTTCCTAATGGAGGTGTCTTTATTGAGTATTTCTATTTTTGTGTATTTAAGGAAAAAAAATTGCCTGTTTGAAAATCAGAATCCGAAAATCTGTAAACACAGGTATTGACAACAAATTCACTGAGATTTTTTTGGTTTATATGCAATTTTTTCTTTTTTACTTCTTGCAAGATTCTACCTAGGTGCTTACTTTACACTTAAGTGCAAAGGTGCTTTTACTTGAGCACATGTAAAATATTCATACCTAGATTTTCACTGGAATAGCAAAGGACTTGAAGTAAAAGTAAGCATAGTAATTTGTGAGCATATGTATGCTCAGTCAGGTAAGTCCTATATTTGCAGCATATTCCATTCATTATTGGAATATCATTATTGGATTAGATATTAGGAAAAATTTTTTCACTGAAGAGGTTGTCAAGCATTGGAACAGGCTGACCACAGAAGTGGTGGAATCACCATCCCTGAAAATGTTCATAAAACATGTGGATGTGATGCTTAGAGGCATGGTTTAGTGGTGGACTTGGCAGTGCTGTGTTAATGATTGCACTCCATGATCTCAGAGGTCCTTTCCAACCTTCATGAATCTATGATTCTATTCTTATTTTTTCTTTAAGCTTTCTGTTTGGTCTTGCATTAAACTCTAGGAGAAAGTTGAGAAAATAATGATCCTTTCTCATATTTGACTAATACCTTCATTATAAATGAGATTTCTTTGCTTTAGGACACAATTTTTCAATCACAAATATTATTTAAGCCACTAACAGTTACAATAGCCACTAGTGTTACATCTGAGCAATAGCTGTGATATGAATAGGAGTAAGCAAACTGCACTATGCTGGTGTGATTTATCTGTCCTTGAGAGTTCTTCTTGAGGGAATAGGCTGTTGGTTCTCCATGCCAGCTCTGTCTTTCATCATTCCAGTTAGACTGATAACTGAAACAGCAGCATTGATGATAATACCCATCTCTTAGTACTATTTAGTAGGTATCAAAAGTGCTTTAGCAGAAGTGCAAACATATTTCTGCCCATTTCAAAGATGGAAAGATGGGACATACAAAGGGAATGATTTACAACAAACCCCTCTGTAGATATTTCATTCGTAATTAGTTGATCATTCTCTACAATGGATTTATTTTCTTTAGCTGAATAATGCTGAGAACTGTGTAAAGGGTGGAAAGAAAGAATACAGAGTTAGTCTGTGCTTCAATTCAGTTTGTCTAGGTCACAATTGTATAGGAAAGTTTAAAGCAGATGCTACGAAGTCTGACAAGACTAGATTAAAAAAAAAATGAGACCCATAACTGTCAGACTTTGGGAGATCCTCTGATTTGTTAAAACTGCATGCAGCTAGTCTTTGGGATTTGTTAATGGAATAATAATACATATTTCATACTCATGTAAGGACAATATATTCCTTTCAATGCATTGTATATAATTACAAGTGGAGAGGAAAAAACCCTACATGTACAGATTACTGAAATCCATCATGAAAATACTATTTCACAGTGCACATAAATTCATAAACGAGTGAGGTTGTTAGTCCAGAAATAATCCAGACTAGGCAGTTAGGATTACAGGAAGTTATAGTCTCCCTGTATTGACTGTATCACTACTAGACTAGTTTTCAAATTCATTATTGATAGGCTCTTTCTAGCAGCTGTTTTTATTCTGTTTTAAAAATAATGTAATAAAATGTATTTTTTGTCAAAATATAGAAAAAAAATTGGTATGTCTTGTTTGCCTATATTGTGGATACCATGTTGAAGATGAGTGCACAGAAAAAGCAGAAGTTAGCCCCAGTTTTGTTTTCCTCTTTAAATATGCAATAGCTATTTCCTTTTTGGTTTTTATTTTAACAAAAAATTCCAGTCCTATTTTTGTTTAACAATGTTTTCATTTTCGTAAAATATTTCTTTAAATTAAAGGCATGCAATTTAAAAAATATTACTACCATGTTCGATTTATTTTGAAGTTTCACTAATTAACCACTTAATTTACTAATTTGAGGGTTTCAGTCTTCAGTGAATTTGTCACGGTTCCCAGGCAAAATAATTAATGGAAAGTTTACTGCTTGATTAAATATTTTCTTTGCTCTTTAACAAAAGCCTTTCTGTACTATAGAGATCTGCTGCCATTTGAGGTGTTAAATAAAATAATCCAAAGGCAAGGAAACTGGGAATGCCATAAAGGCAAAATATCAGAATTTTAAATCTTTAGGAGATACATCTAGAGTAAAATATATATTTTAAGAAAAAAACAATTGACTACATCTGCAGAGCCATAAGAAGATGAATGGAGATAATGTTAAAAATACTTGAAAGCTCTTGGTTGCCAAAGGAGAGAACTGTTTAGTAAGATACATTTGCAATAATTTAAGAATTCATAAGAAAGGGCTGTAGGCTGGGAAAACCTCCTGACATTTAGATCTAGCAGGCTACAGGAAAGCATCCATGAGAAAACAAAGAAACTTTTACTCTTTGAAATTTATAGCTGCATTTTATATATTGGTACATAGAATGATATTCTACTTTTTGTCACTATGTATTGTGAGAAATTTATTTTTTCTATTGAGAAGTACAAAAAATTAAAAATATCAAAAATACTGCAGTTATGTAGGTAATAATATTTTCCTTTGGTAAGTGGCAAAAAGTTGTTCATAAAATATTATTTGATAAGCTCTCATGTTAATTATATATATACTCACAGACATGAACTGCTGTATTGTGAACATCATATCAGTCTCTTGCAAATTTTGGGTTGTCTTCCACAGATGTTTTCTTTCTTACAGATGTCAAAGAAAGATATTATCAGGTGTAAAGTGTTCATTTATGTTAAATAAATATTATATCTTTGGTCATGCCTTCTGGTTATTTTATTTAAATAATTTTTGAAGAGTTTTTAGAAACTATTGTCTAAATTATTCTAGCATCTGTATGCATGACAATGAAAGTGATTGTTTCACATATTCCTATATGTTCTTAAATTTTTCTGTGGCACCATCCAGCATCTCAGTTTAAGTATTCCTGGGCTTTGAAAAAAAGAAATCCCTCTTTTATTTGGTCTAATTTAACCACAAAAACTTCGTAATTAGATATATCTTCTGAACTAGTTCTTCATCCACTTGAAGAATAAGTTTGTGTCAAAAGCATTGAGTATCTCTGTAAGTGTTAAAGTTCAAAATGGACAGATAATGGCACTTCTAAAAATATGATAATTTTGTTTAGTAATTTTACTGTCTTTTTGGATAAGGAGATTTTTTTTTAAGTACTGCCTTGTGAAACTACTTGTGTTACTTTTAAACAGTGAGACATACATAACTATAAAAATTGTGTGCTGTCAAATTAGACGAAGAGATATTATTGTGTTGAAAAGAATATGGTACAGTGAAATTTAGAGAGTTTTGGTTGGTTGGTTTTTAATTTCATGTCTGTTTTGTTGTTTAGAAAAGAATATTTCTACTCCAGAAAAATCATGTTTGGGTCCATCTCATAGAGAACGGATATCATTTCGAGACCATGCAGTGCAGCTAAGCGGAGGATGGGGAGCAGGCAAAAAAAGGCAAAAGCTTAAAAATATTAGCTGAATACTGGAGATAACTTAACTAGTTGATTTAATCAAGTTTGGAGAGCATATGAAAAGCTGTTTATTTTTAAGCCTCTGAATATCAATTGTTGGATTTTCATTTATTGCCAATAAACCAGTTTCAGTTAACTACTTTTGACTTATTTTATTATACATGGTTAGAGTGGTTTGAGTTTCATGGGATTTTTTGGTTGAAGTATTTTATACCTGTCAGTAAGTTATCATAGTTTGTGTTTTCAATTGCTTATATGTTCATGTGGTATAGACTGCAGAACTGATTAACTCTACAAGGTTTGTTGTACAGTGACTAAGTTTAGACTTGCTTATAAGAACTGGATGAGAAGTCCAAATGTAATAAGGGTTCATGTTCATGTGATGTATGTCACATATTGAAACACTGAATTCTCATTTTCTCACAAAATAAAATACATGCTTGCAAACTCTGTTGTGAGCTATAACAGACGGCAATGCCATTCTTAGAGAAGTCTGTTTAGAATATTTTACTGAACCAGTACACAAATGATGAGCATGCACTTTTATTAGGAATATGGGTAATCCTCTAGATCTTTCATAATAAATTATTGTCATAATAGGATAGAGCAACCTGTTACGGTTTTATACTTTCAAATATTTCTGTTTCCTAAAGGATTAAAAAAAAATAAAAATTCTCATTTTGTTCTGGGATAGTGTAAAATTAGATCTATATGTCACTGTTAACCCGACTTAATTTTTTCACATAGACAGGCTCCTTCAGACTCATGTGTAAATGTTTTGTGGTTCAAAGAAATCTAGAGAAAAAGAAATACTGTTTCAACTGCTCATAGGTATCTAACTCATTACTTCTCGTCAGTGCTTTGTCCTTCAGCACACAGGACAGAAAATGTTCCTTGATTTCAAAGCTTAACATTATTTTAATATTTTCCACTTTGAGAGTATAAGTTGCTAATTGGATCCAAAAAAAGGCTGTCTTTGGTATTTCCTTGTCTGTTTTTGTAAGCCACAACCCCCTGCAGATGGAGAAAGAGGTGGAAGGGGTAATGGGGCTTGAAACTTCAGTCAGTAAAGAACATAAATTCTTGCACGGTGGCTGTTTTTAAAATGTACTTAAATTAACATGTAATGTTTTTTTGTAAAGTGTTTTTTTATGCTAAATACATATCTAACTATGAGTTAAAAGCATTTATCTCCATTTTAGTGAATACTTGCATTCATTTTCAGATAAAAAGATGGCTGATCTCATGGAAAACCTCCAGTAAATAATTTTGCTTGTTTGAACCACTGTCCTGTTCTTATTATTGCTTTACTTTTGAAAAGTCAGTGCACCCTGTTTGGGAAAAGTTTTCTTTGCCTTTCTGGGGAATTATGGCCAGGTTGCTTAACCTGACTATAGAAATGCTGTGGTTGTCAACAGGGTATAAAATGTCAGTAGATGTTTATCTTATCTAGTTAATTTCCAAATGTACGAAGTTAGTGTTCAGCTTGGTTTCAGGATCTTCAATATAATGACTTTTAAATGTCACCAACAAATACTGGAGCTTTTGTGATTTTGCTTTTAACATCAAGGTTATAATTTGTAGGAAAAACTTTGTTATATCAAAATGTCTGCCGCTACACCTGACTGTGTGTAGCCACTGTTACAGGTATTAACTAAAAATCAAAATACAAAATCAAGAGGTTCATAGCTTAACACTTCTTGCAGATTGCTCCCTCTATTTGTCTAGAGTATCCATAATATATGGCACATTACCAAAGCTGTAAATAAGGGATATTTCAGATTTTATACTTCTTTCTATATCTGTGTCTTCTTTATCTGTGTCTCCATCTATATCGAAAAAAATATCCACTGTATAAAAATTATCATACCTAATCTCTTTGTTTTCAAGGTGTTTCTGAATGAAAAATATCTCCCAGCCTAAATAAAATGGTTTGGCAACATGTTTTAAGGCCTTTTACTTTGCAAAGATAAATGGTAGCTTTTTAATATACAGTTTACTAAATTATAAATTGGAGTGACAATATTCACTGACAAGTCTTTTGGGTTCATAATATGCTTAGATTGCGTAAGTTAAGTAATACACGCAACATAAATTAAGGTATAAAATAGGCCCAAACATGTTGCTGCTTTCATTATATAACATTGCAATGTGTAATAAGATGAGGTCTTATTGTATCCAACACATTTTTCTCAGAATCACAGTGTTCAAAGTAGAGTATGCCTGACCAAATACAGAAAAACATGCAAGGTGCAACTTCTGTTCAAACTAGCAGAAAGACTTTTATTGCCTTCAGAGATAAGGTGAAGCCTTGAACATGCCTTGGTGTTCATAGTCATGTCTTAGGGTACCTAAGGTCAGAGGTAACACAGATGATACCTGTGGTGGATATTTATGACATTAATTTTTCAAGCGCTACTCTGCAAACAGTTTTATGGGACTTTTGGGGATTCTATTTTAGTTAGCTCTTTTTCATTTCGTTGAGTTTTGGGGTTTTCCCACTTTTCTTTGTCCCTTCCACACCTACCCCCTGATGCAGTAATTTCCATTTAGGACAAGAACATATTCTTAAAAGTAAGTTTCTCTGTTAATCTGTTCTGATGTTGGAGTGGCTGTGAGTCAGTGACAATCCAGCAAAACTTACATCACAGAACCCTGAAACTGCATTCCTGGATACCCTGCTGCCTTTGCAGTGCTTCAGACTTCTTCCAGACTTGCTAGCATCATCTCCTCGACCCTTTTTTCTGTTCCCTGAAGATCCTGTAACACGAAGGAGGAAGGACTTCGTATAAATGAGCTGTTTAAAAAAAAAAAAATCTCCCTTTTATGTATGAAGCTTGAGACTCAGGAATGTAGAAAAGCATTCATTTGAAACAAAGAATAAAACAGCAAGGTGCATTTATGTGTTGAACCGTTTCTGGGTATTACTCACCGAAGCAAATTGAAGAGCTTTCTACGAGCTCTCCTGAGTAGATGCCTGAACTGTCTTCTCCTGTGCAACTTACCTGGAGGTGTGCTCAGTAGTTCTTTAAACCCGCTGTTGTTTCAACTGGGGCATCAGGAAAAACACCTACAGCAACAGGAGAAGAAAAAAAAAAAAAAAAGCTCCCCCCAACCCATAGTCTNCCAAAAAAAAAAGAAAAAAAAAAAAAAAAAAAAAAAAAAAGCTCCCCCAAACGCATAGTCTGCATGTTAACGAGGTGCTAATGTCATATCACCCATACCTGAATGACAAAAGTCTGTGAGAAAATGTTTTTTGCTGAATAAAGGGCAGATTTACCTTCTTCAGACACAGTACCCATGCTGACACTAGAAATAATTGCTCAAAGGCATTTTGTGTTTTAACAGGTATGTAAATAGCCAATGTATAGCATAGACATTGCTTTGGTGCAGGGTGAGTTGGTGTTACATTTTGACTTAGTAAATCGTTGTCTTTAATTATTAATAATCCTGTTATTTGAACATGCATTAATTAAAGGCGTGTCCACTGTACATAGTGTTCACATTTTTAAAAAGCTTGCCACAGGTGGCATCCAAATCTGGCGTCAGACACATGCCTGTAAAACTGTCTCTTGGTCTTCCGTTACAATTGTTAAAAACACAATGAGAAATATAAGGGATCTCTTTGATTTTAATTTCAGATTCTCATGATAATGGCAATATATGTGAAAGTACAGTCTTTCCTTGATACATGCTGCCATTCTTTCTATTAGCATTCATGGAGGCCAGACTAATGTTCTGTGATACTGTGCAATCTTAATATGCTTTTCTTTTGTCAGAAAAACACATATGAAAAGTAGCTATTACCACATGGCTCCAAAAAAGCAAGAATGGAACTCTTAATTATGTTATAAAAGATTGAATTGCCTGATGTTACATCTGAGTTCCAAGCAGTTTGTACTTAGCTGTACTAGCTGGAGAAAAAAACCCACCAAACAAACCAACCCCCAGCAACCTGGGGTTCAATTGTTTTGTTTATTTCTTTCAATAGACATAAGTGAAAAACGAATTAACTATTATAGCAGTTGTGAAATAGTTGTGTTTGAACATTAATCTGTGTCAGTTGTTGCAGTTTTTAGAGCCTGTGCGAGAAATGTGTATCTGTACATTCATATACACTTTCATACATACTTTTGCATACACTTACATATATCTATATCTACATAGATATGAGATTGGGATGTCAACTGGTCACGGATGTAGGTGTGGTTCAGTAGGAATGGGACACCTCTCTTCACACACAAAGCCTGAAAAATATGCCAAGTGTAGGGGAGGAGACAGGTATGGCCTGTAAGTAACAGTATACATACAGTAAAGTAGGGTTGGGTGTTGTGGAGAACTGCTCTCCTGGTTTTCAAGGTAGATGATGGACAGAAATATGCTGACCACATGCCCTTGGCTACGTTCTGGTGCCAAGTTGTGCTGAAAGTTTGTTAGCAATAAAATACCTGTCGGAGAGATGTTCATGAAGTTCCATGATGCCAAATGAACAAGGACTGGATTATCGAAAGAGATTTTAAGTGGAAGTACTGTCTAACTTCCCCAGACTGACCACCCTTATGAAGACTGGAACTTGAAATTAATGACACTATGAGCTACAGTGTTATTTACAGGTTATTTACACGAGTGGATTGTCCTTTATGAGCACTTCCTCCAGTCGTTTTGATGACAGATGCTGACACAACAGGTTAGTACCTAACTAGCTGCCGAGGACTAGTGTATTCGTCCCCTGGTCTTCATTCGAATGTTAAATAGATTTGTTTGGAGTTAGTAACCTTTTCTTAGTTGATTGATTGTTACTTATATAGCGCGCTTTTTTTCCTGTATAACATTAAATAAGCCAAATACCTAGGAAGATATAAAATACTTCTGACTGAGATGCAATTGATAGCTCTTTAACAATAAATCAGGTAAGAACATTTTATGTGGGTAACATCAACTGCCGATTTCACAAATCTAAGAAGTGATAAAAACCACGTTTGTTAATAGCTAAGGGTCGAGTTTTCTTTATTCCTAACTTACTCATTTGTTCAATTGCGCTTATACAAAGAACCAGAGGTTAGCAAAACTTTTTTTGCCAGGCGCTACTTCAATTCTGAGTGCAAATAAGCACCACCAAGTAGTTGAGCCACAGCCAAGGTGTTCCACATATATCCTGAGATGGAAGACAGCTTTTTAGGAGAGAGTGCTATAACTAGTTAAATTCTAATAAAGAGTAAATGCCTCTATTTCAAATCGGCACAATTTTCTGTGCTTGTGAGCCGTGATCTGAAAAAAAAAAAAAAAAAAAAAAAAAAAAAAAAAAAAAAAAAAAAAAAAAAAAAAAGGGAAAAGTCCACAAAAAAAAGGGGGTTGGTTNGGGCTGTGTATTCCTGCTACATTCCGATCATAAGATGAGAGTTGTCCTGTCCAAATAGTTTTGTCACCATTACCGGGTAGGGGAGGCTCGAGAGTTTATTCATTGCAAGAACACAGCTCAGCCGTAAGCTTGGCTCGTTTGTCTAATACGTTGCTATTCGTGTGATTGAATACAGTTCTTCAGCAGTTTTTCTTTAAATGATGGTGTCCTGTAGCATTAAAAAAGATTGGGATTAGAAAAACGCGGCTAGGCGATAAGAGAATAAAAATATCGGCCTCGCAGTCTCAAGAAGTGGCAGTTTTTGGTGGCTTTTTCTCTTGCCTCGCAGTTTACTTTTTGATTTGCAGGTTCTGTGAGAGGTGCGGCTGCGGCCGGTGCCAGCTCGGAGCGGCTGCTTGCGTCCCGCTCCGGAGCGACGCCGAGGGGCTGTGTCTGGGAATCCAGCACAGATCCTGCTTCCATTCCACCAGCGACAGCTTCATTCTCCAGTGCGGGACCAGCCGCATGGATTTCTATGCGGCATTTGACCGAATTTTTTTTTTTTTTAAAGCATCAAACAAACAAAACAAAAATAGCAAAAAGCTGCATTTTACACAGCTCTTTCAGGTTTGTGCCGTTTTCATTCGCATTTAATTTCAGATAATGACTCGGGAAATTGTTGCCTTTCGTGTAATGTGCAGTCTGGCCGTGTGCCGGGTTAAGCTCAGAGCCTCGGCCAGGGCGATGTGGGAACGACTTGTCCCTGCTCAGGAGAAATGCACTGGCTGTGGTGGCAAATGGTCGAAGTAGGGGACCTGTTTCATCTGGTGGGCACCTCTTGCCCTGCGAACAGGAGGCGAGGCAAAGATTCAAGCTTGCTCTACTCTGCCCTATGTCATCTCCTCACTGCCCGTTGCTGCCTGATACATTCTAGAAAGAGCCAGCACACAAACGGACTAGGAAAAATGTCCCTCCTGGTGACATATGCCGGGTATGGGATTTGTCAGGAAAAGTGAAATATTTCGAGGCAATTTGTAATACAGTGGATTAATTTGGATTGCCCGGGGTAGAAACAAAAAGAAGACTGTCTCCAACCAAAGGCTGGGGGCTAGCTTTATTTGCCAATATCAATATTTGTGTGGAAAGCTTAAAATATGTTGTTTTTCCAAGAGCTGAAGTTTTAAAAGTGGGGGGAGAAGGAGAAGAAGGAGGCCCGTGGATGAAATATTAGCAGCATATCGGTTAACCACTAAGTTCTTTTTTGTATCCATCTAGCCGTTTCTGGTAAGAAGGGCAGAGAGTCTAAAGGCTCGGGGATAGATGCTCCTTAATGCAGGCTAGCGTTTCAAAAGATACAGGCAGCTCTCAGCAAATGACAAAATAAGGCTGAGACTGTACAGAGGTGGTGCTGAAAGACCGGAATAAAATTGCTCTGTGGCTTTCAGCATCGCTGAATTACACATTTTTAATCGCATCTAGCACACTTCGCATTGGGGGGGAAAAAAGCAAACGAGGTAGCCCTGAAAACCGGCAGTCCTTGTCAAAGCAGCTCAATGCATCCATTTGTTCGTACCTCCAACTTGAACAGGGATCTATTTCTTAGACCCTGCCCCTTCTGTCTCACACCTTCCTTTACCTCCGTGCTTAGAAACCACAATGTCGAGCCATATTTCATGCCTTAGAAGAAATCAATTCATCTGAGATGACAAGGCAGCCGCGCCACACACTCTCCAGGCCTCTTGACATGTTCAGAGCCTCGGGTCGCTCCGGTAATGTAGCCCTTATATTTTCGGAATTGTCCCAGTAGCAATCGAACTGCCATCAGGGAAAGCTGGATAACTTGCAAAGGGAGGCTTCACTTTTAATTTACTCCCTTGCATAGGTACGCTAATGCTCAGTGCCCGACAGCCCAGCGGATGGGAGAGCAAAAGGGGAAATTTAGACAGAACTAGCTGCCAGCTCCTTTGGGGGACATCCCACTCCTTGGAAATAAATTCCAGGGGTAAGGGTGAGAGGAGAAGCAAATGTTCACCCGTAAAAACCTCATAGCCTGCTTTTTCACGTCTAGGTTTTTCTTCTAAGGCGTCTGTTTCTGTGATATGAAGAATGGTTTGTCTTTTGCCTTGCGAATATGTCTATAATTTGTTGGAAAGCTTGGCAGAGGGGGAGAGGGCGAGGATTTGGCTTCTGAAGAGCCGCTCCGGCTGCTGGAGCCCGGCTCGGCCGAAGCCGCCAGAAGCTTTGTCCCCCGGTGAGGGCGGGGGGACAGCCGCCCCCTGGGGCTGCAGACAGCTGCTCCGTGCCTGCCTTACCTGGCATCCCGAGTAGAAGTCAGATCCTGCTCATGGTCGAGGTGCGGCGGCAGGGGGGGAGTGGAGAGGAATGATTGTCTATCGGACCTGAGAAGCATCTTTAGGAGCAAAGCTCTTCTTTCTGGTGGTGCCACACTGCACCGTGGGGCTTTGAGTCCCACGACCCAATTTTCAAATCCTTTCTAAACTTGATAAAGGGCTACAATAGCAGTCCGATGAAGCATAGATTAAATTCGTGTAGGATTTGTTTTTATAACACATATGTAAGTAGGATTCATTATAATTTGAACTAGATCAAGATAAGAGATTAATGCTTTCATAGAGCATCTCTGCTGAGATTTCCTATGAGGCTGAGATTAAATCAATACACTAAATATTATCCCATTCCATTTTGAGTTTAAAAAAAAAGAAAAAAGAAAAAAAAGTTTAAGAAGGGTCACTACCTGTTGCAAGTAGAAAATTGTCGAGGTTTGTCCAGCCCTAACACCAGTCCTTCTTTTCTAATTGGGTAACTTTCCCATTCGCCAAATTTCATGCCTGTCCCCTGAGTATGCCTTTGAGGCACATGGAATCTTCATTTTATCTGTGCAGGTGTCATACAGGATTATCTCCTGAACAGCTGAGGTACTACTGTTAAAGCGCCAACTGCAGGAACCGTGAAATGGTTGCTGTCACTACGTTCGGGCTGTTTTGTGGACTAGACCTGGAAATGTCTGAACCTCGAGGCTGGCTGGGAAAGTGGGAAAGGCTCCAGACTCGGGCCCAGCCTAATGAGAGGTGACACCACTTTCCCTGTCCGAGGTGAGCGGGGCTCAACAGACCCGTCCGCTGCCCACGCAGAATTAACATTAAGTTACCGAGTAGAAGTGTAGTCGATTTGCTCCTACACTGTCACTGGTCTCTGAACCTACAGATCCCAGGTTTCTGGTAAAGTCACTCCAAACAGTGTCAATTAAACATTTCCTCTCCGAACGGAAAATCTTGAAGCTATCCACGTACACCAGAACCGATTTGTGTTTGCTCAGGTGAACAAAACCTGCCTGTTAGGAAGAAAGTTCGTTAAAGGGGGCTTGGACTGGGACCTTTTGCAGCCTAGCTGCGGAAATCCGAAACACAATCTTTATTTTCAGGGATTAAAATAGTGATGCTTCACATGCCCCAGCACCCCTCTCCCCGCCCCAC
>VXBB01008346.1:283884-294271 GCA_013399915.1 Illadopsis cleaveri
TCAGGTCGGTTCCCAGGACCGAGTGGCAGAGACCGAGAGGCTAATTTCTCAGAGCATCCCTCCAGAGCCTGGGCCCATCTCATGCAATAAAATCTCCGCGTCTGAACATGAAATGAGCTCCTAGATAAAGCCTTAGCAAAGAAAGAAGAAAGCTTGTGGAAATACCGAACCATTTAAACACCTGTTTTTCAAGACAGACAATTCTCTTCGCGTTTCACACACCCTCCCCCTCACCACAACCCCCTCACCCCCGGCGGCTATTGGGGTGCTTGATCCCGTTCAAGAAGACATATACGCTTCCCTTGGTCCCCTATAACCATCCCTCAGCCGCCCCTCACTGCGGGGCCAGCCTCCCGCGGAGACACCCAGCCCTTATCTTCAGAGCTTCCTTCACCTTCCATTTTCCCAGACAACTGCAGTGTGCCTATGTGGAAGGAATTTAATTGTACCCCTAAAATTCGTTTAGCCGAGTCCCATGCAGCGCGAATTTCCTGCCATTCAATCCTTAAATAAATTTCGTGCTTTAACTCCTCTGGACGGAAGTGTTGGTGTATAAAAAACAAAATAAAATCTTCTTTCTGTTCTACTATCCATAGTTAAAAACCGATATTAGAAATGGGGAGGAGGGACGGGAGGGGATAAAGATTCCGGGTCATTTGAAAGGGAGATCATCGCCCGTATTGCTGCCGTTCTCACTTTATTTAAACAAACGCAAGGGTGAGAGGAGATGCCTTCAACATGCAGAGCCCTGTTTCGGCTGGAACTGCCATCACGAGCAGCAGCGGCTGCAGACCCAGAAACGGAGGTCCCAACAGCAGTCGCACATTTCTCTTCACAAATTCTGTTCGGCAGCGAGACGCTTGAAATTTATGCAGGATCCTCGTTCCTACGCTTGGTCTGCAACTTCTGATGTCAGGAAGGGAAAGAATGGCAGGACGGCGGGGGTAAGGCAGGCTGCAGTCCCCGCAGGAGAGCTCGGCGGTACCCCGGAGCTTCCCGCGGTGTGCGCGCCCGGCTCGTCCCGGTGGACAGGCTTCCCCCAAGGAGCTCCTATGCACTGCAGGGGCGAGCTCCTTCACACCACCTCTGGTCACGAAACGTCTCTCCGTCACACATAACACCCTTCCACAGAAGGTTTGGGAGATACTCCATCTCTGGAAACACAGCGGCACATCTGCATGCAGCTCTTAATAACGGAGCTGCCTGGCGGAGGGAGTAGGTCCCTGAAGAAAGATGCTTTTCAAAGCTGTCTCACCTCAGCACAGAATTTTTTTTTTTCCCTTTGCCGCTTTCTCCCCCGGGATCTGTCCAACTCCTCTCAAATGGCTTTAGCCCGCTGAAGTCAGCTTTCTGTTTTAAGGCTTTTGAGGAGAACGAATGCCATACGTGGCGCCAATTCTCCCCTAGGTTACATCTCTCCTTCCCTTTGAAGTTCACTGGGTTGCACAGAGGTAAATGAGAGTAGAATTTGGTCCCTGGAGCTAACAGGGATGTGGAATCACTCTGATTTTTATTTATTTATTTAGTATTTCCTGTTGGGGAAGGATGGACTTTAAGACCCGGTTAAAGTTGGTATCGCACTCTATATTTAATACTCAGGTATTGTAAATATATATATTCATATATATAAATGCCGGCGCTAATCTCGGCCGGGAGAGCTTCGCAAAGACGGGGCAGTAAGGGAGAGGAGTCCCCGCTGGGGGGAGGATGCTGCAGGAGGGTCGCGTTTTCTCAGAGGAGCGGGGGTGAGGAGCACAGAGGACACGGCAGCCCGTCCCCAGCTCGGTCCCCAGATGAGGCCGGTGCTTCCAAGGCCCCGCGGGTCAGCCGCCGCCGCCCGGGTGTCCCGATCCTCCCGGGAGAGAAGGGGTGCCGGGCTGCCGGGGTGCGGAGCAGCTCGGTGGGGAGCGAGGACTGCCGCCGCTGGGGCGGCTCCTCCGCCAGCGGGACACGCACAGCGCCGCGGAGGAAACTCCGCTCCCTCCAGCCTCCGGAGAAAGAGCCCTGCTGCTCTTGGCAGCTCTTGGAGGGTTTACGGTCATAGGAGATGCTCCTTATCCTCGGCTTTCCTGGAGTTTAATAGTTGTCTTTACAGAGGGACATTTATTGGGATAAAAGTGGATTGCAGTCTGCAAAAACTTTGCATGTGTCTTTCATTTAAAAGACATCCAGATCTTCATTTTTTCCCTCTCCCTCTCTCTCCCTCTCGCTGTCTCTCCTGTCTCTCTTCCTCCCCTGCCCCCTCTCCCCCTTTACTTTTTCCCCCTTTCCCAAGGCATTTAGTGCTTTTAAGGCACAGTTTAAAAAACGCTGCCGAAGCTCCAGCACACGGAGGTGCGGGGGCAGGGAGAGGACCTATTTCCTCGGGTCCGGAGCAGGCGTTGTTCCAGAAGGTGCAAGGAGAAAACTTGTCGTTTTTCATGAGAAATCCGGGGACGGGAACTGCCCTTGGAGCGGCTCCTGGGGCTGTCTCCAGCCTCTCTCCTGGGACAGGCAGAGCTGGCCTCCCCCGCACCTGGCCACTCACCGCGGGCACTTCCATTCCTCTTCACCCGGCCTCACGAAAACCGCTTCCACCTCTCCGTCCCGCCAAGGCGACACTCCTACACCGCAAAAACACCCGTCCCACCGCAAGTCCCCGAGCACCACCTCTGCTCTTTGTCACGGGGGGTGACAGCAGCCCCGGCTCGGTGACGGCGGCAGGTAACGCTGGCAATAGGGACGGAGACGTGAGGAGATGTGCCCGATCTGACAGCTGACAGGGAAGGGCAGATTGTGCGTGTGGCGGATGGTGCCCACAGCTACTCGACAGTGGTACCTGAAAAAAACATCCCTCTACCCCTTTCGCCGAGAAAGTATCGAATTAGAGACCGGCTGAAGAAGGAAGGGAAGCTGCCTGCCGGGAAATATGCTGGACCCGAACCGGCCTTCCCTTCACCTTTGACTGGGTTCACAAGAAAGGTCTCTAAGCCGCTCCACAGCCCCGGCTGTCCAGCGCTGCACTGGTGCTTCAGCCGCTCATTAAAGCCTCGCTTCTTCTCCCCTCCCCGCCCCAGCGAGGGAAGGGCCCACCGAATTGTGTTCTAAAATAGCCTCAGTAGAAAAGACTAGCGCGGGCCCACGATGCTGAAATCTTCATGTGAAGTGATTGCAATCTCGGGTTTGCTTTACTTCATCGAGTACTCCTTTTACGGGGAAGCACGGAAGACCTTTTCTGTAATTCGTGCCTTTTCGAAATAGTCCACTATCTCTCTCGCCTGTGTTTTAAATCTTATCAATGTACGAAAGGAACAAGGAATTCAACACTTCAAAGCTCACACTTTGGGTGAAAACCGCCCGCTTTCCCAATATCCATAGGAATGCATGCATATATGGCTAATTTCTTTTTCTTTTTATCATCTAAGACTTAAAAAAATACTTTATTTTAGAAACAATATTATTTTTCAATTATAATATTTCAGGAGATTTAAAATAAAGGTCCGTTTAAACCAACCACTTCGCAGATACACACACATCCCCAAACACACACTCAGAGGCAGAGTGGTTGAGATCTGTTTCATAGCAGACAAATTCTCTTATAGGCCAGTTTCAGATGTGAGAGGGTTCTAGTTTTAAGTTTCTCGTTTTTCCATTCCCTCTACACAAACAACTGTCTATAATATTTCTTTCTCTGTTTATCTCTAGGACAAAACTTCTGAGCTGTTTAGTAAAGAAGGAACACCGGTTCTTAATTTTACAGCTTCAGAGAACAGGACTGCAGCTACCGACGTATCAGTCAAATCGATTAAAGAAGATCCTTTACTCGAGGGTATGTGCCCCTGAAATTACCTCGCTCTAAGCCTCTCAGGGAGCCGGGGGGAGAGGGAGGGAAGCGAGGGATTACTCTTTCCAAGATCCCTGGAGAAATGAGAATAGGTTGCAGAGGGAAAATGTCCTTTTCATTTGTCCTCCCTCCCCTCCCTCCCATTCTCCCCTCACCCTATCCGACTGCTTGTGTCTGTCTGAAATAGATTTGTCTGTCGAAAACGGGCCTGGAACTCCCTCCTGTGTTGGGATTAGGTCTTGGGGGACCTGGGGTGGAGTTAGACTACTTGCTTATTTTCATATTCATTAGAAATGGGAGGTTGCACAAGAAGTCCTGCTGAGCTTCAAGATATAAGAGCAACTTCGGGTTCGCCTTTCAAGACAAGACAAATCAAAGGCTCAGAGGCAAAACAGCTCCCTAAGCACTGAACGCCTCTTCCTTTCTCTATCCTTCCCTCCCATCCACTCACTCCCTTCCTTGCTCACAGTCCAGCCTCTGTCTAGGGAAGAGGCTCTCAAACAGCCTTAGATGATTATGGATTTTCTGAGCGAGAAGTTTGCCCTGAAGAGCCAGCCGAGCAAGAACAGTGACTTTTATATGGGAGCAGGAGGCAGTTTGGAGCACGTTATGGAAACTTTGGACAATGAGTCCTTTTATAGCAAAACGTCAGGCAGCAAATGCGTACAACAGGCCTTCAACCCTCTGCAGAGAGCCGAGCATCATGTGAGGCTGGAGAGAACATCACCCTGCCAGGACAACAGCGGTGAGTCCTCATCCCAGGGTTATTCCCCCTCCTAGAGATGTACGGGGGAGGGCAAGGATTCTCCCGCCCAGAGAGCCCCCCAAAGGCAGCTGTGCAGCCTTCGGATCTGGCCATGCGAGGGGCTGTCAGCTCGTAGTAAAATAACAATAATTGTAACAATACTACTGTTATACTACTACTACTATTAAAAAAAGCCGGGAGAAGGCAAACGCCTACTTTGAAGAGCTCTTTTCCTTTCAGTGCAGCCTTTCAGCTCCTGCCTTCCCCACCGGCCCCGGCCCGGGTCTCCCGGCTGGCCGAGAGCGCAGCTCCGGGCACGCTGGCACAGCCCGTCCGTCCCCGGGGCAGCCCGCCCGGCGGAACCACGGGCCGGCGGGTCCCGGAGGGTGCTGCAGGACACGGCCACCCCCGGCACCCCCTGAGCGGCCCCTGGTCCCCCTCCGGCCGCTCCCTGGCCACCCCCGGCCCCTCTGCGAGCCGCGGCGTTTGCGCCCAGCAAACCCCCGGGAAAAAGCATCGCCGGATGTCGGTGCCGGAGGGAGCCTGGACACGGCCGGCTCTGCGGTGCCGATTCAGAGAGGGAACGGAAGGTCTCTCGGTCAGCTTTGCTTCCTTCAAATATTGTCCTGCGACGGTAGCGGGGCTCTCTGCCGTGTTTCCAAATGGTGCGGAAAGGCGACTCTTCCGAAAACCACGTCGGTCATCCAAAGAGTAGTGTTAAACATTTTATCAAGTATTAAAATTTTTTAGCTTATAGGCAAGGAGAATGTGGAATATTTTCTTTTTAAAACATTTTAAATCTTTCTCATTATTCCAACATGATGAAAATAGCTGTAGAAAAAAAATTTAATTTTTTCCTAGAAAAATTGGAAACCACGGTTAAGATCAGCTGCAATAAGAAGACTAACAACATCGTATGTTTTTTGACTTCATATAGTCATTGAAGTATATATTTTTTTTGAGAAAGTTCTTTTATTTGTATGAAAAAATGTAAGAAATATTGATAGATTTCTTCAAGTGTAATTTAAAAAAGAAAAACCTATAGAAAATTGATTTATATATTGGAGTTTTTTTAATTAGCTAATTTATTGTGTGCCTCGAGGGCTTTGGGGCATTTCTTATCTATGTATGTGTTGACGGTAAGTATCTAAAAATTGTTTCATTACAATCAGCTCGAATTGAAAGAAAAGAAATTACTGAGAATGTGAGAAAATCTCAAAGCAAGCTTATTATGTTACATATCATCTTTGTAAGTTTTAATTTCTGTAGAGTTTGAATCTTTTTTCCACCTTTTTCTTAGAAAAGAAAAAAGATTTTTTGAATCCTTTATCTTATCTCATTACTTTTCCAGTGATGTGCGATAAGTAAAAAATATTGAAAAGTAGGACATGTTTTAATTTCTTATTAAGAAGCTACTACAGAATATTTCTTATCTCTACCACTCAAGTTTTACCTAAAGACAAATAGTTCCTGCAATCCTTTTACAAAGTATATGATATTTTGATACTCTTTTAATAAGTTAATATTTTGCAGAAATGCCCTGTATTTTGTAGCCATAATAAACCTCATTGGAAACAATTCGACTTCACAAATCCAAAAAAATCTATACGGAATTTATTGAATTTTAAAAGTGAATTTAATTTTTGGTTTCATTTGCTTCTTAATTTGTCAGTTTACACCTATTGAGTTTACTTCACTGTTAGTTTGTATTTTCATAGAAATAGAGGTTTTTACATTTGCTTCCAAGTTGAAAGGCACATTTGTCAATAGCTTTGTGCCGCTTCTGTGAAAATCTGTTTTGGGCTAAGATTCCTTATCTGTACAACTCTAGCTGATGCTGATTTCATGGATTGTTAACTACTTTAACGGCAGTAGCGGCAGAGTGAAAATATCCAAGTCTCTTGCATAGTCTCCTTACTCTGTAAGTTTTCAGATGATATTTTCAGATATAATTTTCAGTTAAAATTCAATGTGATTTAGCACTTTTATTCTATCTGTAGTTGATATTACAAATTCCCATTCCATGATCTCATATAGAAATTAACACCGCCACGGTGGAATCTTGTTCCTTGTGAAACTGTTTTATATGAACTCCTGAATCTAAACACCTCTCCTTCCCCCCTGATCATTTATTAACCAGCTGTTAACCCACCTTGTATGCAGTGAACTACGGGATTACTAAAGTGGAAGGACAGCCTCTTCACACAGAGCTGAGCAGGCCCATGGATAATTGCAACAATCTCAGGATGTCTCCAGTGAAAGGGCTGCAGGAGAAGGGGGACCTGGATGAACTTGGTGATAAGTGTGACAGCAATGTCTCCAGCAGTAAGAAGAGGAGACACAGAACAACTTTCACCAGTTTGCAGCTGGAGGAACTGGAGAAAGTATTCCAGAAAACTCACTACCCCGATGTCTATGTAAGAGAACAGCTAGCTCTGAGAACGGAGCTCACTGAGGCCCGAGTCCAGGTAGGAACCAGATTTCAGCATTTCTATGACAAATTGTGCATTGCAGGAATGAGCAAATTACACTCTTGGGGATTGTACAAAAGCCCGTAAAGCTAAAGTAAACTGCTCGTTTTGCCTCATTTCTTTATGGACATGAGCTGTTATGCTCATGTAGTGCTAAAATAACTTGTTATTTTTAAAATAGCTTGTGTTGCAGTTCTGGACACTTGCTTAGAGGATGAGAAAACAACATCAATAGTAAAGTTGTCTTGATCTCTTATAGAATTCCAGGCAGTGAAAACATAAATTGTTACATGTAAAGATCCCATTAAAGACTTGTAGTTCAGACTGATGACAACGCAGAACTCAGGTGCAGAGAATTCTCTGTGTGTTATGGCATGAAAATTACAGTCTAAAAATTCCTTGTTTCTTTCTAAAGAGTGTGCAGTGAAACTGCACATACATAAATGTGTTTAAATATCTATATATCTGTATACCTATATTTACATAGATACATGTGTTTGTGTGTTTTGTGCCTCTATAAAACAAGGGCATAATCCTTTCATCTTTTCTGTATAGAATGATTTTAGAAATCCCAAAATTAGGAGGTATAATTTCTGCTTTTTAAACTTTCATAAGTGATGAATAATGTTATTCTAGTTTTTGGAACGAAGCATACTGGTGACCACATAGCGCATTTTTTGAGTATCATAACTGTGTACAAATGTGATTCATTCAGTATATGCTCATATAGAAATCTCAATAATATTTATGGCTTTTGATGTGCAATGGTGAGAAAAGAAGCTAAATATCCAGGAAATGCAGACTTTCCCTTGTTTAGAGGTCTTCTGTTAGAAAAGGGTGTGAGCCACATTTTACAAGTTTATTTTAATTTTAGATATCTTCCCTGTTCTGGTAATAATCATTATTTCATTTTAGAGAATAACAGTCCTCTTGATTCTTACAGACTGGGATTAATTTTTTAATTTAGTGACTTGAATATGATAACAACTTCACAACTTGTAATTAAACACATACTCACACATGCATATAGAGAAATAGACGTCAGTACACATGCATACAAACTGAAATTAAATCAGAAACACTTTCAGAAATAAAGTCAGCTAATTAATTTTATAAAGAAGTGTTCTTTTCATGTCTATTCAAGCAGGCATCACATTTGCTGTTGTCATCAGAAAACAGAGTCCAAAACTGTGTGTTCAGTTATGTCCATGTGATATCAGCAATGCTGATTGAATTTGTTTCAGTGGCTTTTAACTCTTTAGGCTCTGTGCAATCCCTCTCCTGAATTTGGTACAGCTTTCCAAGTATGACTTCCATTCATTGAGATTTAACCTTGGCTTTGAAAAAGGAAGGTAGCATAATGTTAAAACAGTGTTCTACCAAATGCATAATTCTAGAATACGGAGAACTACTTCAAGAACAAATTAATAGTGAGAACAGGGAGGGGAAAATTGAACTAAAGTGTGTCATCTGACTTTTTATCACACTTTTTTCTAAGATTTGGAGAGTTTGCATGGTAAGAGCATTAAAAAGAAGACAGTAAACGAAAAATTTATGTCTATATCAGACTTTCACAGAGTATCTATTTCTATTTTATTTAAACATGTTCTTACTTTTCTTAAAAGATAACTGATCTTTGCATTTCTCATATGCTAAATATGAAAGGACATGTTGATCATTTCTATCCAGAGTAGCAAGAGTATTCCATCACAAGATTAAGCAATTTGCAAGGCCTTACGTCATTAAAGGCAAGCATCTGGCAATTCAAGGATAACAAGCAGCAGATTTCTGCATTGCTTTGTGGAGGAAAATGGTTACTTTATCTCTGCCAAGAGTAAGTTTCTAGTAAAGTAGTGTAAACAGAAACATTCTGAGGGATTGTCAAAGGAAAAAAACTATGTGCTTTTTCTCATTTACTTCTATGAATTCAAGCAAATTGTTTGATTTAATGTAGCAGAGTGATCAGCTGGGTACCTTACCCACATTTCCCTTCACCACCATTTCATCAACATCCAATTTAATATTTGTCCTGCACACATGCAGAGAGAGCCAACCTGAACCTAATTTATCTAAGTTGTTCTCTTTCCTGCTGCATGTCAGTCCAGTAATTGGTACCCATTTTAAGAAGATTGTCAAGGTCTTTTTCCAAGGAAAGAACTTCATGACTAAATTTTCTTATTGTGTCCTTGATGCCTCCTGTGAAGACAGGAGATTTTTTTTTTTTGCCTTCCCTTTTCTTTTTGCTGAACCTCAGACATCATAAATAGCACAAATTTACCACTAAGGCTCCTAACAATATATACTCAGGACTTAGATACATGAGCCTTGCTTTGACTGCTGAATCTTTTAAAAGATTGCACATACTACACCTCCCACAAGTCCTTGGGAATCAAAATGAGCAAAATTATGGCCTAGTTGCTTAAGCAGTATCAAAAGACAGTTGCGTTCTCCAAAGATCAATGCAAGAATGGAATTATAAAACAAACAGTGCTATTTTAAATATCCCACAATATGGAATCAGAAAAGATCCCTCAAAATTCAGAAAGTATCTATTAAAAAACACCATTCAAGTATGTATATATCAAAATGAATTAATGAGCAATTTAGCAGAATGACTAACCAAGGCTATTGTGTCCTTTAAAAAAATAAATTGTTCAGTTAAACGTGTGACTTCTTAAAAAAGTCTAGGTGAGTTTGCTTACACCAGAACAATAGTGATTGATTGGATATTACTCTTATACGGTGTTACTTTTCTTAGTAATCCCCTTTATTCATCAGGATAATTCCTAACCAGTCCAAATTAAACTGTCTGAAAGACAAAAGTAAATTATTAAGACCATAGGACAATGACAGTTATCAGTAACAGAAAGAAATGGGCATGAAATGGGTTTTTGATATAATACTTGACACAGAACAGACCAAGGGGTATAAAGAAATTTAGGTATAAAATCTAAATTATTCCATTGTCTAAAGTGCAGTTCTTTTGTCTTCCATTATAAGAAACAGATATCACCTAACACCAATGTGAAAAAAAAAAAAATCACAATAGTTCAAAAAGTGTCCATGACATGGTGACTTTTTATTATCTTCCTGGCCTTTTAGCCTTCCTTACAGGAATCTTTCCTGCTGTGCAGACTACTGTTCTTGTGCCAATTTTTCCTGTCTTTTTATTACTGCACTTGATAAAGATTAGGGACACCTCTAGGAGGTAGATTATGGGTAGTCATAGCAAGTCCGTGGGCATGGGAATTTAAGAGAATGGTTTTTTACTTGCTACTGACTGATCTTTCTCAGGCTGTTTTTTTGTTTGTTTGTTTGTTTGGGGTTTTTTTTGTTTTTGTTTTTTTT
>VXBB01008346.1:294347-350664 GCA_013399915.1 Illadopsis cleaveri
TTTTAGTTTTTTTTGGGTTTGTTTTTTGTTTGTTGTTTTTTTTTGAGATAATATAAATGAAAGAAATATGTACATTTAAAATAGCCAGCAATAAGTTAAGCAGGTGTGACATTTCCAAGATTGAAACAGTAAAAAATAAATTTTCAGGTGGAGAACTTCTCTTTTGTAGATAAACAGAAATTTTCAAAGCCACTGTCCAAAATCTCTTATTTTCCTAAAACCCTTTGTACAGTACGTAATTTTGTTTACCCTGATGACTCTTTCCTTGTATACTATAGGTTTGGTTCCAGAATCGAAGAGCAAAATGGAGAAAAAGAGAACGCTATGGTCAGATCCAGCAAGCTAAGAGCCACTTTGCTGCCACCTATGACATATCTGTTCTTCCAAGGACTGACAGCTACCCTCAGGTATGGCAAAGACTGAGCAGTACTTTGATTCTACATTTGGCAGCCGCCTTAATAGCTCTGGTTCTGTAAACTTTGCTAAAATGGGGTATAAACTATCTGATCTCTAGACAGCTTCCTTTTGAGGTGTTGAACATGCGCCATTTCTTTATGGACCTCAACAGACCATGAAATAGGACAAGTCTCCTACTAGCATGGAACTGTAATGTAGCCATGAAGAATCAGAACTGAATGGATATTGCTGGAGGAGAGAGGCAGAGGGACAGGACAGCTCTCTCAGACCGTTGTAGTTGGTTTAATTTTCTTTTTCCGTTCCCTGTTAGTAAATAGTAAGGTATACTGTGTAATAAGGTCCTCTGTCTCTGTTCTCCAGTCCCTTGGTTTACTGCTTTGCCTCAATCTCTGCTTTTGTTTGTCTCCTTGCTTGTTTTAGCATATTGAATACTTTTATTCTGGAGCCTTTTTTTTTTTCTTTTTCATGTCTCTGGCTTCACATTGCCTTTACCACATAAGTAATTAAAAAGAAAAAGGCACCATGCAAAGCAAAAAATCTTGCATGGTTCTTTTCCACTACTGGTGTTCTGGTGCTCTTCAGCTTCATTAGGTGGCGGGGTCTCTGCCCACCTTAAGAATATGTTCATATTCTATGTGAGCTGGCTTTGGTCATGCTCTAAATTGGCTGAATGAAGAGTTCCTCAAGGTCAGAGAAGAGTGGCTGGAAATTGACCCAGCAGAGAAGGGCCTGTGGGCACTGGTTGACAGCAGCTGAACATGAGCCAGTGTGTGCCCAGGTAGCCCAAAAGCCCAATGGCAAGCTGTCCTGTAGCACAGGACCAGGGCAGGGAGAAAAGGAGGTGCAGGGGAGACCTTATCACTCTCTACAACTGCATGAAATAAGATTGTAGCAAGATGGGCTCTGGTCTCTTCTCCCAGGGAATAAGTGACAGGTCAAGAGGACATAACCTCAAGCTGAGCTGGGGAGATTCAGGTCAGACATTAGGAAGAATTCTTTCACTGAAATGGTGGTTAAACATCAGAGTGGTGGAGTCACCATCCCTGGAAGTGTTCAGGAATTGACTGGAAATGGCAGTTAGTGCTATGCTTTAGTTGACATGGCAGCTTTTGGTCAAATGTTTGACCTGATGATCTTGGAGTTCTTTTCCAACCTCAGTGATTCTATGATTCTATGAATGTGATTAGCTGTGAACCAGGGGTCTTCAGCTCATGTGTCATCCACTCAGTTTAACGTGCTTTACCTCTGAAGAGGTTGTATATTACTAGGTTTGGTGCCAGGGCCAGAACTGGCTTGTGTTCCAGCAGCTCAGAAAATGGACACAACCATTTCAGCTGTGCTGGCACTTGTACATCTGTCTGGTTTTATTTCAAAATGTAGCAGGGCAATAACCCAAATTGCATTACCAACTGCTGCATGACTCTTTGTTTAGGTAGGTGGACACAATCTTAGATAGGGCCAGGTACATTCATAAAGACATAGATATGCATTCACTCACAGATCTCATTCAAGGCGTCCAACTCTCCTTTGAAGGTCTTTCTGATTTACCTATAGCATCATAACAGGTGATACAAGGATCAGTGCTGAAGCTTTGGGATTTCTAGACTAAATTTGTGTCTGCCAGTTTGTCTTGTATTTTTGGTAGGATTCTATCTACACATTTTCCTAAATGACTAAAGTTTCATTAGTATAAGATAATGGAATAATATAAGTCATTGATAAGCACTTCAAATGATTGTCCTAAAATCAATGTTTTTCAAAAATCTCACATTTTTAAACTATATGATAATATCATCTATAAAATTCTAACCCGGTAAAATATCAATTCTGTACTTTCAGATTGTTAAAAAGATTGATTCACTGCATTTCTGCTTATATTCTTGTCAAAAAATATCTGCTAGACAGATGGCACTGCTAAGCTCCAGCCTGACAAATATTTCCATCACTAATTAATAGATTCTTAAAAACAGGAGATTGAAATGCCAATGCTGGTCCCACAGTCCTTGATCAAGCATCTCTAAAATGTGTAGAAATACCAAACGTGTGGTCATTCACCTACAACCACAGACTAACAGACTGCAGGTAAACAGAGAGGCACTAATGCGTAATCGAGTCTGCTCATCTGCAAGAGAAGGCTGCCTTGTGCTCTTCTGTACCTCAAGAACAGGGACAAGGGGCTAAATGAAGGTGTGAATGCACTTTACATTGTCTATTTCAGCTGAGTGCTTGCACGAATAGCTTGGCTACGTGATAAAAAAAGAGGTAGCCCACTCCTCAGAGAAAAAGTTGGCTACTTTTCTGTATATAGGTAGGTATCCAGACAATTATCACAGAACATTTAGTAAATAATCATATTCTTGCTAACCTGGTGGTAATTCTTCATAACTGTCACATTCTTAAATCCTCTCCTTCAGTAAAACCACATCTCTATCGTATGTATAACATTTCCAGTGAGAATGCCTGAGACAATGAAAATCTGTTTTAAAAACACATTGACTACTAACATCACTGCATTCACATCTTTTGAACTAGATGTTCATTATTAAGTGCTTCACTTATGGAAAATAAATATACAGTGCCTGACTTGTTATGAATTCATGAATCTATCCCACAACTCAGGCAGAGAAGGTATTTAAAATAGTTTCATTTTAATGCTATAAATTGATTTCCCCAAAATTCCTTTATTTCGTTGTAGTTAATGTAAGAAAAAAAAAATCCTTTTTTCCTTTACTTTTATTCCCATACCACACCACCACAGGCATTTCTCTTGTGACAATGAAGTAGGCCAATATTACACAAGCTTACCCATACTTTTAAATAAATAATTTTTCTTGTGGATTGTGGAACACAGATCTCTAGATCTTATTTAAGAATTAACACAGAGAAAAGCAGACTCCCTGTTGCTGAAAAAAATGTAGGTTGAATGTTGGAAAAGGATGAAATCAAGCTGAGAAGTTTACAGCTTTATGGCAGAAAGAGCAGGAAAAAGTATGAATTTCTGGTGTGCATTATAAGGATTTGCAGCCTGCAGATTTTCTGTTTTGAGTCCAACCATGGATATGTTGAGAAAACACATCTTGGGTGCATTCCAGGAGAAGCATCAGTCTCTTGCAGTCAACAGAGGGTGTTGTGGAGACTTCTGCTTAGTCTCTTCACCAATTATCTTCACCAAATGCAAATTAACAACATAATGCTGCTATGCTGCATTGTGTGACTTCATAAACCTGAAATGTTTTTCCTGTTAGAAAATGAATCTTTCAACTCATTTCAGACAGAAGGTTGGCTCTGTATCAGAGAAAGGGTGAGGCTGGAAGTGGCCTCAGAAAGTGGTCTGGTCCGACACCTATCTCTATTATCTAGTCTAATTTTGCTATTAAATTCCACATTTTTATCTTCACAATAATAACATATTAGATGTTTTGGTAGACCATAATTCTTTGCTTTGCTCTTTCAGTCTAATCTTAATTATTTTTACAGTATATTGACTTTAGATATTGATTTTTTGGTTTGGTTGAGGTTTTATTTGCTTTGTTTTTTGTTTGTTTTTTAATTGCTCATCTACCTGCCAAGAAATTGAATGTCTCCTAAATTGACCAAGTTCTGCATGCATATATCTTCCATTAATTATACTGTCAAAACCTGAGTTACAGAGGAGGGCAGTTTGTACAATATTCTAGTGCAATCATCTATTATTCAGATGGTTTTTTTCAAGGTTTTAACAACATTGTGCCAAAAATCAGATTTTTCTGGGAAAATTTTATGCAGAGTGATTTTCTTTCATTTTAGTAAAAGTTTTCAGTTTCATTACTTTCAGTGTTTGAACTTCAAGATTCTCTTGCAGATGCAACACATTGTGGTCTAAGCCAGCTTAAGTGCATTCAGGAAAACACATATTCTAGACAGTTTTAGCTTAACTAGCAATATCCTACTGATGATGTGAAAGTGAAGGTGACACATCTTAACATTAGTGGGGAAATGAATGCAGATTCCCTTCATGGGGAAATTTACTTTGTTTCACCAGAGTGAATGTTAGTAAACAAGCCATACTTGATTTGATCACTTAAATACAGTGTAGAGTGTTGTTAAATATGTCTCAGGATGTCTGAGGCACTGTTGAAGTGTTGATGAAGAGGATTTAAAAGAAGGATTCATCCTTCATTTTAGGCAGCCATGGTCAGATAAGTATTAGACGTTTGTGTTTAGGAAATTTAACCAAAGGAACTTTTATTCCAGACATGGGTTCCCTTTACCGCTGTCAAAAATCTGATCAATTAAATTTTTTATTCCTAAAACATAAGGTGTAAAATAGGTAAGATGATCTCTAAACATTTTTTTTTATTCTGATACCTGGTTCAGCTGCAGTCATCTGTAGTTATCTTACGCAGATGTATAAATGATATGTTGGAAGAGGAACAATTAAAAGCCTGCTTAGCTTTGTTCTTCTCTTACCTTATTGGTCTTTATTTTACTCCTTCTGCCACTCTGTGTTAGTGGGGAGAATCAAGTACAAAGGGTACTTGACCTCATCAGATTCAATGATTACCTATGAGAACTAACAAGAAAACCTGAGACAAAATTTCATTTTACCCCCTCCTCATTTACGCAAACAAGAGCCTATACTATAATCACACAGACTTCCAGTTTTCCCTGCGTGAATCAAATTGATAAAGCTGTTATTTTTATAAATAAGTGCATCACTATGTAAATAAACATTAAATTGTATCATTGAAAAGCAGATAAAAAAGGTCAATATTTTTCTCCCACCTAGGCTCTTTTGTTTCTTGGCATCTTTCCTCCTTCTTACTTGTTCTTTGAATCATGTTCATTTGTTGTAATTTTTATTCTAAGTTCTTTTAAAAAGATTAATTTTGTCACACCACTCTACTTTCCCTCTTAATATCACATGTAAAATGTTTAGGTTTTTAAAATTTTCTTGAAAATGCAGGCAAGACTTGGATAGGATAGAATTTAATTTTTTGTTTCAATTGAAAAAACTCAATCTAGTGCAGGTGGGAATCCTAAGACAACAAAAGCTTTTCAGGGAACCTGTGATATAGAAGGCATAGAAAGAAAGGAAAATGTTGAAATCTTAGAAACAGAAGGAAGAGGCTGAAGTTTGCATTCCATCCACCAGAATGATAAATCAAATTAATATGTTGAACAGCATGGCATCACATGATGCGTTGGCAGTCAAAGAGTGTCGAAGTGGTATCAACATACATGTGTTAAGTACTAAGTCCTTGCATCATCATTATAGTTTGCTCTAGCCTTAGTACATATGGCTAATCCTCATTAGCAATAATCAAAGTTACATGCTTGAATTAAATGTTCATGTGGAATGTATTAGACACCACATGTTATATGACTTAAAATTTCTTTTAACTGTAGTAGATGTATAAATGACAGTTAATCACAATAGTTCATTAAGGCTATGGGTACACTGATTAAACAGGAGTAGATGTGGCAGACATATCTGAGCTAGCTTCAAAGAAGTTTTATCACACCCTCATGCTGTCTAGCCGTGACAGTATGGAGCTCAGGCTGAGCCACTACCTGCATGGTTTGTGTCTTGCTGCATGTGTGCTCACTTGCCTTGATGTGACTGATCTGCCTACAAGAGTGAAGTGACACTTCTAGTCTTTCTGGGTGTCTGTTCCACACAAAGCAACTTATGCACTGCATTTTTATTTTTTCTTGGTAATAAACCACCACTGTATGTGGTCCTTCTCATAGTCTCAACATTCAGTTTGTTGCTCTGTGGGGTTTATTTGTGAAACATGTATTTCTTTAAGTGTGAGTGACTTTACTGGGGCTTAATGATATGGCAAATTCTTTTCTTTTTTTCTAAGGTACACAAAATTATTAATAGCATTTTTCAAAATATGAAATATTGTCTTTAACTGTATCATAGAGTTGAAATATAATTAATCTATATTGTAACTGGCCTCGAGATTGCAGTAGGGAGAATTTACAGTTTACAAAACATCCCATACGAGAATGAAAGCGTGATGACTTTTCAAATCCTACATTATTTTGAAGCTTAGCAAACTTGTTTAACTGTGAAATCTAATGGTCAGATTTTTATTTTGTTCACCGTGTGTAAGCCAAATGTGGACTGAAAGGGTCTATCACATATTTTAAAACTGTATCATTAAACCTCTCACTAACATGTGCTAATTAGCATTTTATTTGTATCTGAAAATTGTGTCTAGATATAAATGTGAAAATACAATTAGTGTGATGAAGCATTGGGACAAGTTGCCCATACAAATTAACAATCCCTCCAGCTGGAGTGACTCAAAACATGGCTGAATGGGCCTCGAGTAACCTTATCTAAATTCAAGAGTAGCTGAAAGCAAGGATTTAGAAAAAAAATCCCAGAGGTTCTTTTCAGTTTAAATTTTCCTGAGAATCTACAAGCTTGGGAAGTACAGGCAAATTTCTACCTGTGTTTTGGATGTTCTAAAGAGGTACCGAGGAAAAAAAAAAAGTGGAAAGTTAGAGACCAAATTAATTGTGCTGATGGACTAGGAATGACCAACAGATACAAGCTGTGAACTAGTACTTTTGAGCAGTTTAACAGCTATTGCATTTAATCTCCTTAAAGTAGCTCCTTGTGCTAGCACAGATTTGATATTTTCTAGCAGTTCAAGGAGAGGAGTGACAACAATTTAGCAAATCAGTCTGACATTCACATGTTTTCTATAATTACATAAATTCTTAACTCTTCATTTAGTGCCACTCTTGTTTTCCACAGAGTAAATGTGTCATTTCTAATTACTTACTAGAGTAATTATAATAACATTCAGCACGCACAACATTTGTTATGTAATATAATAATAACATCTCTTGATATTTAGAGATCTTAAGAGATTAGAATTTTGTTTCCCCTGTGAAGCACTAGAACAGGTGTACTCAAATAGAAGCTGTGTGTGCTCACAGGGATGTCTGCTGGAGACGGTCTCTAGTCTGGATAGGCTGGTGACTGGAATAACATGAGTCAAGAGTTTGGTGATGGGAGAACAAAGCCAGGGAAGTGATAGTAAAACTCCTAGAAAAATTTGATATTTGTGTGATTTCTCCAGGGGCTGCATAGAAAGACTGAAGCTCAAGGAGCTCAGAAGTTTAATAGAAAAAAAGCAATGACACCAAGCACCAATTACCTCAGCTCATTTTCCTCTGCAGTGTCTAACAGGGTCATGTGCCTAGGAAATTATATCATAAACCTGTTAACAACCATAACTCTCCAGTTATGTTCTTGTCACAGCTATGAAATCCTATTTCTTTTTCTATCAGGAAGGGTGTGTATGCATGTGTATGTGTGCATAAAACATACAGCAGGTAAATACATTGAAGGGCTCTGGTAATTTCATGGTAACCACAAGAGCAAAGCTCAAGTTGTTTGTGATGTTAACAGAAACCAGAGATGTGTTGTATGTATGGCCTCATTCACAGTCTCTGAATTGCCTTTTATATAGTTCATGGATCACACAAGATTTTGAGAAGAAAAATATTTTCTTTAAATTCAGGTACATAATGTTACTTTTCCTTCTAACATACCAGAAGAAGGTCTGATCATTTTGACTTATTGTGAAACATTACTGTATTTATTTTTAATACAGGAATACCTTCCGCACCTAAATTTCACTACAAGATATTTATGTTGTAAATCCTTGTAAAGAAACAAAAATTTAATACCAAATGTGAAGCCACTCAACTAACTAAAATGAAAATTGATATGACTGAAACATTGTTTTGGAAAGCATAACTGCTTCTTGAGAGAAGATGCAAAGCTTTCCTAGTGGCATTCCTGAAGTTAAGTTTAATAATTTGGACTCCTTTCTCTAAGAAAGAAACCTAGGGCACTCCTTTAAAAGTTTTAGAAATTAATAGCTTTTTCACATATTTCTTAAAAATATTGGCATATTTTAGGATTCGCAGCTAAATTCGGTTCTCATTAGCACCTGTGCAATCTCACTGATCCTAAATTGAAAGGGATTTGTCTAGGATAAAAATATCTGCAAAATTGGTGGTACTAGACTTAGTTTACTGCAAACCAAACTACTCAAAATATGGAAAGAAAGAGTGATTTTGTGATTCCTCCAGACCACATAGGTTATTGGGCACTTTCTAACTGAGCCTCTGAACCTTTTGAAGACTTCCCATCATGACTGTATTAAAGGCAAACTGGTTCATGTTTGTATTTAAACTTTTTTTTTTTTTTTTAAATTCCTCCCATAATTATATCTGTGCTGCCTGGATGACTGCAGCAGTTGGCATAGTATTTTTTAGAAAGAAATTTCAGTAAGATAGATGACACTTTGTTGCATGTAAGTTAGCCTTGGAGATTATGAGCTCCTTCAGAAATAGCTCATGTATTAGACACTGCATAGATTAACTTGTTTCTCCCTGGGGAAATTTGCCTGATTTTAAGTCAAGACTGGCTCAGGTAGGTTAATTAAGGAATAAAAAGGCAGCTGGGAATCATGTCAAACTGTAGAGAACCTCCCATGGGCTGACGTTTGAGTCTTCTGAAAAGTGATTATGGGAGGAGGCAACTGGAAAGTTCTGAAACTTCTTCTAGATTTCCTCATATAGACTTCAGGAGGCCCACAAGAAGGAGGAAAAATCTTCCGTATCCATTCTCAGACACCTTACTCCCTCCATTGCCTCCCAGCAGACCACCTGAAATATGCAGGAGCAGAAGCCTGAGGTGTGCCCAGCTGTGTGGGGGTGTGTGTGTGTGGAAAGGCATGTCCATGAGTGTGTGTGGAACTACAACTGCACGAATGTCTGTGCAAACAAGCTGAGCAGACCCCGAGTTTGGGGAGATGTGTTGCTACCATGATTTTTCCCCAGGCTTTCACAGGAAACTGAAATGGAGCATTTTCTGGATTATTATCTTGCTGTTGGAATTCCCAAGAAGCCCAGATTAGTTTGTCAGCTCCTGATGACCTTGCTAATACAACAGTTTAAAATATTAACTTTTAAAATAAGACTATTTCATCCTTCCTATCTGCACTAGATCTCAGCTAGATGAGTTCAGTGAACTATAATTTATCGCTTTAGCTTGTTGATGGTTTGGTATGTGCTGTTGCAGAGTGAAAGGACAATGGGAGAAAACACAACTCTTCAGCCTTAGAAACATGTTTTCATTCTGTGTGTGCGTGTGTGTGCGTATGTGTTTTTTAGTCATAATTCATTACTTCCCCTGACCTCTACTTTGACAGAAAAAAATCAATCAGCTAGAGAGATAACCTTTATATCTTAAAGTCAAAATTCCTTTGTCTATGGATTTGGAATCTGAATGTAAAATTAAGTTTGAAGTGGGAATTCACTTTTCAGTGCTAACTGAAGAGTAATTGAGTTACTCCAACATATCTCAGAGAACAAAGACATGTGGGCTTAATCACAGTGCATCAGGGCAAGGATACACTGAACAGACAACAGATTTTTAGAGTGAAGACAAATTTAGCAAAGGAAAACAAATAAGGAAGGATATAGTCACTGGCTGACAAGATCTGTACTGTGAATGGGGGTTAAAAATGTCTTGCCTGATGTGATTTGTACATTAAAAAAATCAACATTCAGGAAAGATATATACAGGTAAAAGTGGAGGAGACATACAAAGCTGTATACTGTGTAATGATGTGTGCAAAGGAGGAATGACTGGGGAAGTTTGAGTATGTCAGAAATTATATCATATACATGTAGTACTGATAGAGAGAGAGTGTAGAGAGTTTGGAAAAACAGAAGAGCAGTTGATGAGTGCGAAGTTTGGTCAAATCAAAGGGAACAGAGCAGGAATGAAGGACCATGCAGTCTGAGACAACAACAAGAGCTGACTTAGGTCTTAAAAATCTTCCTGTCTGTTCATCTAGTAACAAACAAGTGAAAATACCTATCCATAAATAGCATCTATACATGGATGGTAAAAGGCCTGAGACTCAGAATGAAGCTCTAAGTGACTGCCAAGTATAGAAAGGATTATACATCAAAGCTTGAATCCATGGTTACTCCAGACATTGCTGGTAACCACAAAGTTTGTGTCCTAGTCTGTCATGCAGCGTTTTCCGGGGATGCACAGTGCAGCTTGTTAAGGCTGAATACTGAAACAGAAATGCCCTAAAGTATAGTTTCACATAAAAAATCATCAAAAGAAATTTTATATCAAACCTATCTTTTAAACAAATTTAAGAAAAGGTCTTGAATGTATCATCAGAAATTCCTGTGTTTTAGGGTTTCATTTGTTTTAAAGTAATTACACAAGGCTTCTCATTATTAAATTTTTCAAATACTTGTTGGGCTTTGTTGCTTGAGAAATCTGAATTGGTTTGTTCTGTTCACTCTTTTCCTACCATTACAGTGGGAATTCTAATGAGGAGAAGCACTTATGTTGAAAATATCTATGATCTTGTACACTCTTTTGACACCTTTTCTCTGATGTCAGTTGTGTGTTTCCACTAATTTTATTGACTGGCTGGGCTGATGGCATTCTGAGGTTCAACACTAGACATCATATATGGATCCACAGGGCAAATGGATGACAGAGTGAGGAACATGACTCATCAGCCCTTGCTCTTAAGTGAACAATCTCTTATTCTGACTCATGTGATCTCTTCAGACTATTTTCTAACATGATTGCAGAGAACTTGTTAAATATTTGTTGCTTGTTTCAGAGGAGAACTAATTATGTGTGTAGTAAAGCAAACCAAGCATTGCAGAAAACAAAATATGAACTATCTAAGTTTAATTGTATTTGTTTTATATGTTCCAGATTCAGAACAATCTGTGGGCAGGGAATGCAGCCAGTGGTTCTGTGGTTACCTCCTGCATGCTGCCACGAGATACGTCCTCCTGTATGACACCTTATTCCCATTCACCCCGGACAGATTCTGGCTACACAGGCTTCTCAAACCACCAGAATCAATTCAGCCACATGCCCCTCAATAATTTTTTCACTGACTCGTTGCTTTCTGGGGCAACCAATGGACATGCTTTTGAAACCAAGCCAGAGTTTGAAAGGAGGTCCTCCAGCATTGCAGTTCTACGGATGAAAGCCAAAGAGCATGCCGCCAATATTTCTTGGGCCATGTAATATAGCAGTACCCTCTCTCAATTTCTTTTTTTTTTTTTTTTTAAAGCAAACTAAAACCATTTTTATTTCCCATATTTAAAGGGAAAAACAATAAGCTGCTCTGTGTGGAATGCTAGAAATCACAATATACATGATGTCTGCTTAAAGAAATGCAATATAATATTTAACAATAAACCAAGAATAAACCAAATAGGTTTACCATTCATCAAGCTCAACAAGCCCTCTTTGTTTTGCTTTTTATATATGTTTTGTTGTACCAGTTGATGAAATATGATTATAGAACTTAAAAAAAAAAAAGAAAAATAAAACTACTAAGCAAATGTATCTACTCCATGGTTTTTAGCAGTCCTATATAAAAAATTCATGCTGTACAAATGCATACTTCATAAAGGAACAACTTGGTAAAGGACAAGAAATTTATTATACTAAACCCATGATGTAAATCTCTAAGCACATGATGCAAAGAAGGAAATATATGACCATTCATGTTGAAGGTAGAATTTGTAGACTGAGTTCTCTCAGCACTGCACTGCTGCTCTAAGCCAGCTCTGCTGTTTTGCTAAATGCATGTTGAGCTTGTTGGATTTATATCAATGAATAACTAATGTAATAAGAAGGTACTACTTTATCTTATGGAGTTGAGTGTATTTCTATTAAAGATAATGAGATTTTTTTTGGTCAAATATAATGCTAGAAGTAGGATCACAGTGTTTACTAGAGTTTTCAATGATGTGCACAGATTATGTGTCAATTAGTGTACTTAAATCTTACAGGTTACAGATAGGGTGTCATGAAGCTTAGGTGACTAAAAGACAATGTGGAATAGCAGTCCTACACTGCACTCCTACACTTTTAACAGAATACAGATTAGGGAAAAACCCCAAACAACACAACACTAAGGTCTTACTAATTTTACTATTTACAAAAAAACTCCAACAAGACTTGTCAATTTCAGTTTGTAGCTGATCTTAAGATGATATTAGAGTATTGTTCATTTAGTTTGTTACACTTTGTTGAAGTTTTGCTTGTAAGCTCTCCAGAGCGTAAGACTAGTTTGGTACCTTTAAAGTATACAGGAAAAATATTTTTTACTGCAATGGCAGCAGGATTTGGCTCTCAGCTCCCAGCCTATCACAAAGGAATTAAAATGTCAGCAGACTTTCTGACATTTCTGGTGGAAAAAAAAAAATAGAGGAGAAGAAAAATACTTTACATCTGGAGAATTGATATCTGCTTTGATTTACTTCTCCTCCCTTTCCCCTGTCACATTCCAAGCTCCTTCAGATGAGTGAAATGTCAGCCTCTTTGAAAGCAACAGTCAGCCTCTCAGGTTCATAAAGGCAAAGTAAATTAATTGAAATAAAGAAGGACTTGCATGGCTGTGATTAGAACAGGATACAACTCTCGGGACACCCCCTGCTCATTCTGGCTTTTCTCTCTGGCCATTAGTTAGGAACAGAGGGTGCTTGGGGGAAGAAGGGAAGATCGGGAAGCAGATTTCATCACAGCAACTGCAGAACTATCAGTGCTCACAAAAACAAACACACAGGAATCCCCAGATTTTCTCTTCTCCCATTCAGGGGGCTAAACTTGAAACAAAAATAGGAGATGGATTCATTCTGTAGCCTTTCAAGGGAATAAACAAACTTGACTTTGAAACCATAAGGATCAACTGAAAATGGGATTTTTACAGCAGTTTTACACAGCTGAAAGGAAGGTGGTCCTATTTTCCACTAGTAATAAACTCAATTTAACACATACATATACTCCAATTTGTGGTTTCCTGACTCGATTCTCCTTCTAAAAATTAGCTTCAACTTTGGCCTGAGGAGCTGGAAAAGAATATTCTGGCTAGAAGTTATCTTTTCCATTTTTTATGGTCTGTTTAGACAGCAGTAAAAATAGACTTACGATTCAAAGAAGAAAAAAAAAAAAGAATTTTATTGGTGCAGGTAGAGGCATTAGTTTTGGATAGACACTTTTGCCACAACCAGGAGAATGGAAATGGTGGAAATACAAGGGATTTTTAGCAAATTCTTTTCAGTTAATTTTTTTTTTTTGTTATATTTTATTAAGTTTCCACATACTTATTTTAAAGGTATAATATTTAGAACATGCCAAAGTGATTTCCAGAACTTTTGATTTTTGTTTCATTAGTGGACAAAGAAAGAAAAGTTTAGCCGGCAATTTCTGATCCATTTCTGTTGTTGCCTGTTTCAATTTACTTATTTATTTTCAAAGCAGAATTTGCTATTGTTTTCTTCTGAAAATCCCCCAAAATAATTTGTACAAGGTTTTTTATGTCAGGAGTAAAATGTAACAATTCCCAGGAATTTATTACAATTGCAGATTTATTACAGAATAAATATCCATTTTCAAACTATTACAACAATTTTACATGCTTGAAGCCTCCAAAATCAAAGGGGGAAAAAAAAAAAAAGACTATATCATCTTCCTGCTGATTTTAATTAAGTGAAAAGGATGCAATTCTAATTAATTCTTCATCCTCAAATCTAGCAATGGAAATTTTTCCATTTGTTGCTTGTTGCTAGCATAACTTTATACATTAAATAAATAGATATTCAAGCCCTCATTAAACCTGAGGTGTGATAAGTTGCAGGCCTGCATTAAGCTTGTCATGCTCTTGCATCAGCCTCGTCTGGAAGGATGAATGATAGCCTGTTGGTTGCAGCGTTTCATTTAGCTAATGAAAAAGTATCTTCGTGTTAGATGTCAAGTACTACAACAGGGTCACATTCTGCCAGTTTCATTTAGCAGTGCTTTACTCCATGAGTAGTCGCATTGATGGGAGTGAGACTACTCACATAGGCCAAAATTGTGAATCACTTGTAAATGTTTATTCACAATGGCCCCATTCATGCAAAAAAAGCCTCTCAGCACAACATGAGTAATCGGCTCATAATCAGGCCCAGCTTAAGGTACCATTCAGCTCCAGAAAGGATGGAAGAATATGGCCCATGCTGGCTTAAGGCCAGACTCCGATTTTTTAACTAAGATGAGTAGCTCCTTATTCCACAAATAGTGCAAAGAGACCCAACAGGGCTATTTGTAGTGTTCTCTTTTTCTAAGAAAAATTCTAGAAATGAGACATTTCAATATATGTAAATAATTTAAGTGAGTTTCTATGAAAGGAAAATGATTTTATTTTCTACTGGATTGTACTCCCACATTTGGCAAGATTTGTGCTCTTATGCTTTGATTTTATCACTTAATGATTTCTTCACTTGAGCAACTAATCTTTTTGCTGCTTCTTGAACATGTGGAAAATGCACTAAAAACAAAAGGAGGTGATTTACATAGTCTTCCTGCCAAGCACGTTAAATAATGTTTGAGATATTGGATCATCATGCTATGCTGAGAAGTAAATTTATAGAACTTTTGGGCAAAGAGTCCCTATCCTCTTAAAAGAGAAAGTGAAATATTGTTCTAATTATGATGCATTGTGTTTTCTCCTGTGATTGATTCATCAACATTTTGAAAATCTCAAGCCTGCATTTTAACAAATTTCTGAACAAATATAAATTTACCTCTGAAATGTACATTTACTTATATTGTGATTTTTACAGACTCATAAGTGATGGACAACACTACATTTAGCAGCTAAAAATACAGTCTTCTTATGACCAAGATGGTCAGAGAAGTTTGACAAAAATGATTTCTACCTACAGTTTAACAGTGTTACATACCACAGGAACATATCAATGAAAGCATCTTCTGTTGCTGAGAATAAGTTCAAATGAACTATATTTCTCATTTCACTTCTTTACTGTCATAGTATTTTGTACAACGAAGTTGAAAAAATCCAGTTCAATATGTTAAAGGCATTTTATTTTGACTGTGAACTTTATAGTAAAGCCTGAAATATAACATTTAACAAACTTATGTTGTGCATTAAATAATGAGATAGTTTAGTGTGATAAAAATAAATTATTTTGTTTTGCAAACAATAAAATATTACAGGTCTTTTTTTCCAAAATTACAAAGGTTGTTTTATTGATAAATTTCTGAATATCCATGCTGTTTCAAAATCAGAGTTAAATCAGGCTGATCAGAGTTAGAATCCATTAAAACCACTTATTTTTGTTAGTGTCAAAATATTTTCAGGCAAAGTTCTTTCTGTAACAAGTATTTCTTCCCTGCAGTGGTGTGAGCCCAGCCAGCAGCCAAGCCCCACGCAGCTGCTCGCTTACTCCCACACCAGAGAGACTGGGGAGAGAATCGGAAGGGTGAAAGCTGGAAAACTCGTGGATTGAGATAAAGACAGTTTAAAGGAAAGCAAATGCCACGCACACAAGGAAGGAAAGCATTCACTTCTTTCCGTGAGCAGCCAGGTGTTCCTGCTCCGGGAGAGCAGGGCCCCATTGCAGTAACAGTGACTTCAGAAGACAAAGGCCATCACTCCAAANTACTCCCACACCAGAGAGACTGGGGAGAGAATCGGAAGGGTGAAAGCTGGAAAACTCGTGGATCGAGATAAAGACAGTTTAAAGGAAAGCAAATCCCACGCACACAAGGAAGGAAAGCATTCACTTCTTTCCGTGAGCAGCCAGGTGTTCCTGCTCCGGGAGAGCAGGGCCCCATTGCAGTAACAGTGACTTCAGAAGACAAAGGCCATCACTCCAAATGTCCCCCTTTCCTACTCTCACTTTATATACTGAGCATGATGCCATGTTGTAGGATGTATCCCTCTGGTCAATTGAGGTTACCTATCCAGGCTGTGCCTCCTCCCAGGCACCCCAACTTCCATTCCAAGGTAGTGGTATGAAAAGCTGAAAAGGCCTTGGCTTGGTGTAAGCACTGCTCAATAATAACAAAACCGTCTATACGTTATCCACTCTGTTCAGCACAAACCCAAAACACAGAGCCACAGCAGCCACTGTGAAGAAAGTTAACTCTATCCCAGCCAAAAACCATGGCATTCCCCCAGCATTTTCATACCCAAATAACAAGTGGCTCACTCATTCCCAGAATGCTTACTTGTTCATCTTCAGTTATCTTTTTAGATTTGGCTGGCTTTAGAATGATGAAGTAGTGTGCAGTGAATGGGAGTATGATGGCTGGGGACAGAATAATCTTCTGGGAGGAGCGTCAGAGTACAATGAGTAAGGGGAAAACCTAAACCCAGTGCAACCCTTCCTTTCCTCTATGCCTAAACCACTCCTCCTGAATCACACCAGGACCTGGCAACATAAGGCTTATTTTATTGCCACCTTTTCAGTATGCGTTTAAGGAAGGATATAAAGAATCAAAAGTCTTGAAGAGGTAGGTTTGGTAAGTGTATGACTGTCATTGGCAGTAAATACATGCTGTGAAATTAAGAGTAGTTTTGTGGAGAAGCATCTCTAATCATGAGTTTCAAGATTTATTTTTCTCTGCATTTTTGAGGCAACGGAAGAACAGAACATTAAAGCAAAAGCACAGCAATGGCTGAAACAGTGAGTCCATTCCTGAAGCACAGCCATTCTCCTTTGCACCGCCGGCTCATTAAAACTGATATGACTGTGGCATGCAAATGAAGGAATATACCACAACACTACCACATCAAATAGATTTGAGATATTATCCTGTTCCTGCCAGTTATTTTTATTCTGTTTAAATAACAGCATAAAAGTTACATACTTCCTTATCAAATCTTTTCAAACGGTCCACACAAGACATATAATACAAAGAAAAAAGCCAAAACTAAGTAGGTAAATCTTCAAAATCCATTATTGTCTCAAAGAATAAGGGTTTGTGAGCCCTTAGAGTTGTGAGGCCTCACACTCAACAGCTCAACTTCAGCTTGACTCATACTGCCCAACTTCCTAACAGTGATTATTCCCGTAGGAATAACCAGTGTACTAGACTAATAAATATATCAATGTATAGGAAATAATTTGGCTAAAGTAATTGATGTTAGGATGAAAAACATAATTTCAAAAAGTGTAGGTTATAGGATCAGGTCAAAAATTGTGATTTCTGACTGGCTTATAGAGTGGAACTTGATGGTTCACAAGATGCTGTTACAGGAGTGCTTTCCTATGCTTTGGTTCTAACTATAGCAACCCTCCATAATCTAATAGCTGTCTGCTTCATCTCTCATAAACCTGGGTTCTGCATTCTTTAATGATGAAAAATAATTGAAATAGGCTTTGTGCTCCCTGGCTTGTGCTCCTGTGAGAAAATTCATTGTCTACTAACTACAATTTACTTTAGTCTCACTATCATTACAGTGAGACACAGTCTTTTGCTTTAATCCAGTAGTTGCAAAAGATTTTTTTTTTTTTTTTTTTGGTACTATTACTGCTCTGTGAGTGAGCAATTTATTGATAAGGGGGGAATGACTAAGTTGTGTAAATGGTTTTTTTATTAAAACCAAAAACCTTAATTTGCTTGGTTTTGGTTGAATACAGTGTGATTATAATTAACAAACTACTTGTAGGTGGGATAAAGTCCTAGTTAACACTTCCTTAATATTTTTGTTCATCTAAGAAGAAAAGAGAATCTTTAAAATAAAGCTTTGTCAAACATCATACTCAAAGACAGAGAGAAGTGTCTGAATTTATGTAAGACTCTATTTACACAGGTGTGTTTACTGAAATGATTTTGGTTTAATCATTAAAAATGGAAAACAGCTGAGATCTTTAATGGAAAAAACAATATAAAACATTTAATTGTATTTTTCTTTCAAAGTGATATTGGAGGAACAACTCTGCTTCTTGTGTACTAAGAATGATTTTTCTCATTACTTGTTTTAAACATTTTAGTATATAATGAAATACATATTTATATATGGAAAAACCTGTCAGATATTACTTAAACACATAGGGTAAATAAAACACTAAATGATTTTGGAGGTCTTTTAGAAAAAGTTCTGGGATAGAGATCAGAGTCAGTGAGTATTATTTAGGAAATGCTTAAGTAGTATATACAATGAGCAAAGAGGAAAATACACTAATTGGCTGAGAGTTTATTGAATATCTAGAGCCAGAAAACTCAGTGTTGGCAAGGAGGAATGAAATTTCCTTTACTCGAAAATCTCCTTATGATCAAGTCCTAATTGAAGTTAACAGGAATCTTGCCAGTGATCTCACTTGGGAGTAGGATATGATCCCTAATAAACACTTAATAGATTTATTATGCTAAATTTAATTGTCCTGGAACAACATTACTTAGTTTATATGACTTTTTTCGTTGTTGTTGAAGTAGTCCATTCTGCTATTTTTAAAATACAGAAATTGTAGTAAATCAGTGGCTTACATCTGATTTACTACAATGGTTTCCATATTTGTGTCTGATTTTTTTACAGAATTAGAGAGAAAAAGACTGAGCAACACTTTTTTTTTTTAGGGAGATGTGTACTAAGGGGACTTAGTGTGAAAACAGTTCTATGCATATGCTAAATCATTAGTGCAGAGGCATCAACCCTTGTATAAACTAATTGGACTAATCCTCTTCTGGAATTTAGGCAAATAATGTAATTGAGATAAACAGAGTCGCTTACATGTCCACATTTATCTGCACTTTCTATTTATACTGTTAAATGCTTAAAACAACACTGGCCCATAAATTTGCCTTTTTGTCCTCATTCTTTTGGCAGTGTTTCCTACATGCTGCACTTTTAGAGTGCAGTTTGGTCTCATCTCAAATAAATAAGAGCCATGGAAGGAAAAAACTGCAGCTACAAAGTAGTTCTAACCCATTAAATGCAGATGGCCCACAGGGGGTTTAATCGTAAGAGAGAGAGAGAGAGCACACATCGTGCTGAAATATAGAGCTGTTTTCTATCACTTGTTACCATTTGAATGTCTGTCCCAAGAAAGTGAATACAATATATCTTCCTGGCCATCAGTTGCCCTCTGAATACTCCTTCTCCCTCTGATGTAGCTAGATTTCCTTTTAGAACATACAGAGATGAATGAGCTCTTACCACACGTAGAAGTGAAAGAAAACATTTCTTTCTGCACCAGAACAGATGAGATTCATCATTAAGAGAATGGATTTGACCTTGTCAAGTGGACCAAAGCAATTTATAAACAAACTCCTACAGGGGAGGCTACTTTTGGCCAAGTACTATATTAGCAGTGTTTTACTTATGCCCGCTGCTACCTTACAATAACTTCACAAACAGGCTGACTTCCTGAAATATGGAGTGCTGAGAGATATCACAGATGTACCTAGAAACACTGGGATAGCATAGGGTTACTTGCCTCCCTAGGGGCTGCATAGAATTGTGTCCACCCACCTTGCTTTCTCATTCTTGGTAAAAAGTTGCTGATCTCTACCCAAATTAAATCTTCATTTCAAGTTTAGGCATGTATCAAAGAACATATTTATACTTCAATTTGCCATTGTTATATTGTTGTTCATGTAAGCAGCACCCAGATGAATGACAATGTCCAATATGAAACTGAATGTCATCTACCTATCAGAACAATTGCAGAATAACAAAAGCAACTCAGCATGAGTCTATTTTATTTCCAGTGTCAGAAAAGGAATATAAAGAGTCAATAGTTTGCTACAAAATTATTTAGATCAGATGATATTCCTACTAATACCAATAATGTTTCTTCCTTTAACAGGATATTTAAACTGCAGGTAGAAATTTTCTCTCTCCTCCTCCCAAGTCTGTGCCACGTATGCTTTTTAAGTGTGAACAATCTTTCAGTGGTAAAAAAGTGCAATGGCTCAAATCTTTTTTTGTTCTGTCCAACGATCATAAGAAAGGAATTAAAAATGATGACATTCAGTGGCTCAAAGACAACCCTGCTGTTTGGAAAGAGAATACTCTGTGCCAGTCAAAGGGGATGGTTGCATGATAAACTAGAGAAAAGACTCACTACATATGTAAACTACATGTACAATTAAAAAAAGTTTTAATATTATTTTTGGGACATACCTCCCCATCTATTTCAATCTTAGTCATGCTAGCAGAGCTGACAGTGTTATAGTCTCCTCTATGTCTACAAAAAGAGAATCATAGAACGTTTGCAGAAGGGGACTGACCAGAATATTCGGTTTACTTTGACTCACTTTTCCTGTGGCATGTATCCAAGCAGAGATGCAGTTGCAGATGCAGTTACTTTCTTCAAAGACTACAGAAATACGCCTGTATAAGTGAAAATTTTTTATTTTGTTCTTTGTTGATATTGCCTTAGAATCATAGTTAAAGTTGATGACAGTGAGAAGGAGCTCTTCTCATATTAGAAATTTATAGACTATAGGTGGAACCCTTCAAGCCATGAAATTTCCCAAAACTTCCAGGAGTCTCCATTATGAACAAGCCTTATGTTAATAGCCAAGAGCTTGATACTTATTTTAGCTCAGGAGAAATCTATGCTGTCCAAGTCTTGTCTGCTTCATCAGAATCTCTTTATTGTTCAAAACCCAAGACCACAGTCTTGTTCCATTGCCAGTCTATGCTTCATTGCCAGCAGATAACAATTCTGACCCTCTTGAGGTCAGAACAATGAAAAGAATTTCCCAAGTCCTTAAAAGGCATTATATTCCATATATTCATAGCTGCCTAACAGATTTATGCCTTATTTTCTTGTAGGTCAAGTTCTCAAGGTCTTCTGCTATTAGGTTGAGAAAAGAGAAAAGGACCCTTGCTTGCTTCTTATACCAATTATTCATTATTCATGCACCCCTGTGTGTGTGTGTGTGTGTGTGCGAGATGTTCCTGAGTCAAAGATGGAGATGAGGCACACAGTTTTGATGTTAGTTTCCTAGTTTCATAATCACTTCTCCACTCTGATTTACAGAAGTGTAAGGAAGGATTTTGGGTCCTGTACCTAGCATACTTATAGTGAAAATACACAATTCACAGAAAAAGAAAGATTATATCAAAGAACCAGTGACAGAGTACTACTGTATAACTCTATCTTCCACTCACATTTTTATAAGCATGCATCTGTTTACACTCTCTAAGAGGAAGATCAAAGTTCACAGAGAATTTTTATTGCCCTGGGAAGAAATTAATCTTTTTAAAAGAAGAAAACATGGTTTATTATCTGCCTTAGATGAAACAAAAACAAATCTGTCCCTCTCCTCACTTCAGCAGCAGACAGTAAGTATCCAAGATGGGTGACACTTAGTGAAAGGTCTCAAAATTTCTCCAAACATGAATTCATCCTGAAATCAACACTCACAGTTTTGATCTCCTGAAAATTCATTAGGATATTTACAAAGAGAATATTTGGCTGTTGAATTTGGTCCTGTGGATTAATGGGGTAATCACATTTCTACTGTCCTTTAGCTTTATTGATTCTGCAGTAAAGCACAGCCCAGGATAACAAGGGCTGTTTTTCATTGATTCTCTGTGTCAATATTCAGATGAGGGTCCTTGGGAAGTTGTCAGAGGCAAGAATTCTATAAAATGCAATAGCTTGCAATGGAAGACATTTTATTTATTTTAACTTCTCCACCTCCATTCCTTCTTGGCATCCAATATGCATATTTAAAGTGTTGCTGCTACTTTCCAGTTTGACTTCAGAGCTCTTTGTTTTTATATAAAATAGTTCTGTTGCATTCCTCTAGTATGTCAAAGCAAAATCAAGCTTGGTTTAACTCTTAAGGGTTTTATACATGTCTGCTTTCCTTTTGTGAATATGCAAGCTGGCTCTCAACTATTGTCTCTTTTTCAGGGATGTTAGCAAAGTTGTTGCATGGCAACTTAAATGCTCCTTTTACATAGCCCTGATAAATATTAGACCCTCATGCAATGATTTGTCTAACCCAAAAATGAATTCTTTAAGTTGTCTTCCTTGGTTTTGTAAGATGTTATGGATTTGTACAAAAGTGACCTAATGTCATTTATTTTCCTGAATGTTCAGCTTGTGACATCTCAAAGCAGAAACTGTCCATAATTTTATGCAGACTGATTGGCAAAAATAACTATGTAAAATTATTTTTGTAGGTCAACAGATTTATGATTTCCCCTGTTTCCCCATTTTTAGTTCTCATTCTGAAGAAAAACTTCCATATTCACTTCCCATTTGATATTCTCCACCTATTAAACTACTTGACTGTCATAAACTAGTCTTCTTTAATGCTATGGTGATTCAATTTTCTCAGCTACATCCTTCTTTTCATTGGTCTACACCTTTTTCAGCTTGCAGCCTTGACACAGCTTTCACGTATTGAGAAACATATTTTTCCTCTTCAGTGTGTGCATTTTTTGTTGTTGCTGATGCTATGTCGTATGGGATTCATACTCAAAGACTTCTTCCATCCATTGTTTACCACAGAAGTGCTGTCAGCATCCACTTTTACTAGTACCAAACTCTAGTTGAAAATATATTGGTAGTGGGAAAATCATGGTAGAAGAAAATTAACCACAGGTTATATACTTTTCCCCGTGAATCCTGAAGGAGAAGTAAATGACATCTCTCTGGATCTGGTTAGTTATTTGTCTATCAGCTGCCCGTCTGCAAAGTTCAGGGGGCGTGGGGAAACAATCCTTGATTCCATCATTATTGCAGAACTATCTCCTGGGAAAATACTTTGTATGCAGCTTTGACAGACAAGCACATGAAAAAAAAGATTATATGCTAAATATGGTGGAAAGGGAAGAATTATATGAAATATATACTGGCAGATGGCTGTTTTTTTGTTTTGTTTTTAAGTATGTTATTCATATAGAACAGATTGCTTTTGCACGTCACAGAACACAGAAGATTTTCTGTTAGCTTTATTCATCATGATGTATCATTTTACCTTTTTTTTTAATTTTAAGTAAAGTTCCCATTATCACATTTCTTCTGACTTATTCTACAGATACATAATCTGTATTGACCTTTCTAAATAAATAATACAAATAAGATTTTCCAAGGTGGAATTAGAAACTATCTTCTTTATACTCGACCTATTTTTTATTCTTTCTTCCTTGAAAATTTGCCCAATGAGTTTTACTTTACTTGAATCACAGGAGGTAAGAAGTGGCTTTCTACCTCCTGGCACAGGACTTAAACTGAAGCAGAGGAAGCTTTCTTTAATACTGAAGGCCTCATTAGGAGGTAGGACAAAGCCATCATTTAACTTAATGCCATCAAAGGGGATTCTGCTATATGAAGTATTGAAAAGTCCAGTTTTTGTTCCAATGAATGCTTGAAGAATCTGGCAAATATTGGTGGAACAGGATGGGGACTTCTTAAGATGAGAATCTGGTTGCTAGATCATAAAAATAATTCTCACTCATGTTTGCTCTCCTTTTACCCTTGTGTGGTTATTTCTTAAACTTCAGCAGAAGTTAATAAAAGGAAATGTCTCCCTAATGTATCTGACAGCTTGCTGCAAGGATGTTTGGATAAAAATTATTATCATTTTTCAAGTAGAAGATGAAGCCGAGCCTGCTCTCATGAAAAGCAGAGGTCAGTGATAATTCTACCTGTGTGAGATGTTTTGCAAAGCAGAAATGACCCTGCATGTCTTCAAAAGCCTGTGTTTTCCATATGTGCATTACACAGGATTTAATATTTATTACCATGTTTATAAAACAGTGGTACCATGAATAAGGATATCCAGGCTGCATCTTCATATTTTACATATTCAAAGACACCATGACACAGTATGTTATTGATATATTCCAAATATACAGGCATATATTTTAACTGTCATAAAATATTCATGTTTGATTTTCTCCATGTATATTTCAAACAGTAAGTCAAATTCTCTGCAGAAAGTTTTATGAAAGATAATAAAATGCAGAAATTGAAACTATGTGGCTTTTTCAAATAGGTGATATTTACAGTAAACTGTTGTTCAGACAAAACCACATGAATCTGAAACATTTACGAGTCTTAAAGTGGGATTTGTATTCAATTTCAGAGACTTTTATTTTCGACGTTGTCTTCCATAAAATATGTTTTCTATTTTTCAGATTCTGAAGAGGCTTTAGATCAGTCGTGCAAGTAGTTGCAAGTTCTGGGTGGAAGCATTGACTCATTGGTAGTTGGAACTTGCTTTGATGAGAACACTTGGTGTACATTATTAACAAAGACAAAATTTTAATGTTATATTGTTGATTCTCAAACTTTGTGGATTTTGATTTTGCCCCTTCCTCGTGTTAAAAACTGTGTTGAGTGTAGACATACAGTTGCTGGCAGTGGGGGCTGCAGAGGAGGCCTCTGTGGGAGGAGGGAAGCATCTGCCTTGTGCCAAACCCTTTGCACAGCACAGCCGAGCCCAGCAGGGAAACTGGTGGTGCCTCTGAGAAAACACTTGGGAAAAGGCAAAATTCCTGGGCAGAGAGAGGAGGAGGAGGTAACAAAAGACTGAAGAACAATTGAGGGAACACCAAGATCAGAGGAAGAGAAGGAAGAGGGTATGGGTGTGGAGTTTATCTGGGCACCAGAGCAGCTATCCATTGCAATCTGTGCAGTGAACTAGGGAGAGATACTGAAGGAACCAATACTCATGTGGAGAATCCAGGCTGGACCAGGGTAGAGGTGTGACAGGGAAGGAGCGGAAGAGAGGGATTATCACATATTTTCCCTCATCTCCTCACCTCATCACTGTTGGGGTGTTGTAGTGGTTTGAAAGCAAAATGAGTGAGAGGGACCAAGTCAGAAATACAATTTAATAAGAAGAAAGGAAAAAAAAAAGTAAAATAAAATAAAATAAATGCAATAACACAAAAGACCACTGACATAGTCAGAATACAACCTGAGCAGGGTGTTGGAAGCAGTCCAGATGAGGTGGTTTTCCTGAAGCAGTGATCCTGTAGAAAGGTCTGGTAGCTCTGGTCCTCTGGGAATCCAGTGGGTAAGGGCTGCTTGTACTGTCCCAAATCCTACATTATATCCAGGTGAGAATGCTTGGTTCCTCCCCCTGGGCAGAGCATCTCGCAGTGGGATGATGAGTCACACAGGGAGGGTCCTGGATGGCCCATTAACCAAAGATAGCTCCCAGAGGGAGTTATCTATGAGTCATGCAGCAAGGCATTTGATGGGCCATTAACAGAAGATAGCCCAGAGGGAAGGGGCCTGGGAAAACACTGTTCCAATAATTGGATTCAGAAGTTCATGAAGATGGTGATAGAATACTTTGTGCACATCCTATACTACAACCCAGGACAGGTGTGTAGAGCAGTTGGGAGTGAAGGAGCAAAGCTGAGCCTGAGAGACTGGGGAGGAAAGTTGTTTTAATGTTCGCCTTTACTTCTCACTACCCTAATCTATTTTAAGTGGCAAAATTTTAAATTTAAATTAGTCTTCCCCAAGCTGAGCCAGTTTTGCCCAGCACAGTAGTTGGTAAGTGATCTTTATCTCCAGGTGCAAGCTTTCTAATCCTGGTTTCTCCTCACTTCGTGCTGGGATGAAGAGTCACCCATCTGGGTGGGAATTTGGCCCTTAGACAATGTTAACACACTACAAAAATCAAATTGTTTCCGAGTCCAAAAAAATTGGTCTAAGACGTTATGCATCATCAAACTGAAAATTTCAAAGGATTAAAAATATTCCACTGCCCATGACAAATGCATTTCACTTTTCAGTCTTTCCCAGTAGAAAACATTTTTTCATTGTTTCTCAAAAAAGTTCTTCAGTCCCAGTTGAAAAAAAATGCCCCCAAATTTCATAGGATAGTTTGCTCTCCCATTATTACTTTGATGACGAGATCTAACATCCATTTATTGGCGTGTTGGATGGAAAACAGTTTCACAAGTCTGAGTCTGAATAAAAGGTCTTTTTTATTTTATGTTTAATGTCACATTTTTGAAAGATCATCACCCAGTTTTACTCTTTCACCTTTGTTTACAAAATACTGACCATTGAAAACAGTTATGAGTATTTACTCATAAGTACAAAGACAGTACAAAGGACTCATATAGTGAGGAATTAAACTAGTCCAAAAATTTACAGGAGTGAGAACACTGCAGAACCAGGTCTTTGATGAGTAACTGCCACTACTTTAAATATCACATTAGTCATAAATAGAAGGATAGTATCATCTCAGGAGCAGCTGAACAAAAATATATCCAAGTAAATATTAGAAGTAGCAAAAAATGCACTATAAAAACATATCAATCATGTATGAGGGAATGTTAAGAATGATTCCTTTCATGCATGTTATTTTCTGCCCTATTTCTACCTGTTAAACATTTTCTGTGTATCCTAGCTCCTTGTGTGCAAGAATACATAAAGGATGTTTTCCAGATGAATTACCAAATGCACAGGGTAAAAGGTAAGTTATGCAATATGTTCTAACTTCTGTGATGATTAGTCCACAGAGATGTACCAGTCCGCAGCTACTAACCTCTTCTGCAGGAAATGGATGTGGTAAGATAAGGAAGCAGCAGTATTCTATATTGATGAAAAGAAAATTTCTGCATAGGTAACTTTCATATTAATGGAAAGTGACAGTCTTCTCAGACATGAAACGCAGATATTAACGAAAACTCCTAACCAGCATTTTTCACATCACTGGCTATAGAGGAAGCTAGGAAAGTTGGCCTTGCTTATCTGATGTTAGTTTTATGAAAGCAATGGTTTAATTGAAGCCTTACCATGAATTTACTAAGCAGAAGGTGTCTTTCTGTCTTTAAGTCATGAGAATGAAAGGTGGTTGCAGGAGTGACTACTAGTATCAATTAAAGTATTCCAAGGTTTGCAGCGGCTTTCTGCAGCCCATCCCAAGATGATTAAGGGCAGTAAGGCAATGAGGTGAATTCTGTGCTGTCTCTGCCTGAATGCTCAGTCATTGTCCAGGTTGGAGCTTATTACTCTGAACTTCTGCCAGGTGTAAGAGCAAGTCTGGTGCTGTTGACTCCACATGAATCTGCCTTCTCTGGGTCTCTCTTTTGTAGTCCTGCCCTCCCTATTTTGTGGAGCCACACACAGAGACTGAGATGAGAAACTAGAAAGGAAATAAGGAGACTTTCACAGCTCTGCACATATCCCACTAAAGTTATGAGAGTTAAGTGTTTAAATCTCTTAAGGGTCTTTATATTCTTGTGTCGAGCAAGTTCTTTTCCCTCATCCATAAAGGGGATGGGAAACCCCTCTGGAGAGGTCATCTGTGATGTTCATTATCTCTGAAATGCAACTATTTTAACTATTTTATAAATCAGGTTCAAAGAATTTGGAGTACAGAAATGTATTCAAACCTCTGAGGGCAAGTATGTGGAAAGGTTCCTCCCTCTTCCTACTTCCTTCTCCCTCCCCACAAGCAAGGCTTGCAGATGTTTTCTTCTGCTCTTTATTCTTTTGTTCCTGTTTAGCTGTGACCCTTACTCCCAAATGATTCTTTTTTGTCAAACTTTGTTTTTTCCTGAGCCTTTGATCCTGTGCTTTGACTCTTGCAATAATGAACATGACACAATTATTTTGCTAGATTCATTTTATGATTCCTTACCTCTCAGAGTAGCCACAAACAATAGCATACACTTGTTTTGTCTGTGTCTCACAGCAAAAGAGGGGGTATTACAAAAAACTACTACCTCACCTAAAGATAGGTGAAATGTAACCTTTCATATGTAGGCTGAATACTTAAGGTTATGCACTATAGCTATAAATTTGATTATCCAGACTATCTCTGTTTATATGTCTTCAGTTTCCCAGCTAGGGGAAACTAGTCAAAGGTTTAAAAATGTGCTAGTAGAACGAAGTATAGAAGACACATAGCAGACAAGAGGCTAGGATTCCAGCACTGGGTCAGGGACAAGTGTTTATTGTTCTCAGAAAGAAATGTTGCCTTACGCCAAAACTGTAGATACCCTTAGGTCTTCTGATGACTTTTTCCCCTGCTTTCTCTGCTCACACATCTCACTTTGATCAAGAAAGGTGGGAGAAAAAAGATCTCTGTCTGTTTCAAGGAAAATAAATGTACCTACACAGATGGAGTTCTAGCTGTAGTTGAATACCAGTTATATTGTAGATGACATATGCTGTGAGAAAATTGTAAACCAGGAATCCAGATCAACAAATCTAGACATTACTAGTGAACTAGAAAGGTTTTCCTCCCTGGAACTGTGATTCAGATACATATATTGAGTAGCATACCCATGTAACAATAATTATAGGAGCAACGGCTTAAGAAAATTTGTAAGTATGTCTTTTCATACACCTCCTTTTAGCCGCTGCAGTGATTTACTACGGTCTTACCATGCCTTGCCTTTGAAGTAAGGTGAGTCTCTAGTCAACACAAAGTTGATCAAGGAGGCTGTCTCTCTTTTGCAACAACAGTGGAGGAAGTTATTTAAGGTTACTACTGTCAGCTCCACACAGACCTTCAGACTATTTTAATTTATGCCATAGGCAGGCAGGCCCCAAGCTGTGCTCAGATGATCAGAAGCAGCAGTAATAACTTCGAAACAACATTTTTTTTCCTGAAGTCTGTGTGTTAAATACAAGTCAACTGGAACATAGGGAATCAAATGCAACTTTCTAAATTTGATTGAGTGAAATCAGCACTCTATGTGAAGAGAAGTAAGGGAGATGATACTGGCTTATACAGTAAATAATTGCCCAAAGATTTCTTTTCCTACTTTTTTTTTTCTTAAACAAGTATTTATTTAGAAGCAAAAATCTAGTTAATATGCAATAAAACCCCTAAGAGAAAAGACCAATAAAGAAAGTTAAGGATAAAGGAAAGAAGGGAACAAGAGAGAAGGGAACAAGAGTCTTTTTATTCTATCCATCTTCAAAAAATACCTTCTCATGAAACAACCCTCAAAATGTGAAAGAAACACTAAAAGGAAAAAAAGTCCCATAGGATCAAGTGCATATAAAGAAACATATCTCTGGCAGACAGTAAATCAAAATTACCCAACCTGGTTCACTCCAAGACTAGCTGTCTACAAAGTTGTCTGGAATTAAGGGAAATACTGGAGAGATCTGTAGTTTCAGAGTTCACATTCAGATGAGACTCAGACAATTCTGTTTCTGCCTTTCTGACCCGTGACCATGGCAAGTGGCATGCCCAGCTATCAGTGTCAGGAGAGATATCTAGCACTTCATTCTCTAGTAATTATCTTTGTGTAATTTAATATTTGTGTTTCCCAGATATAGGTAACAGAAAACACAGTAGTACTTGTTGCAGAGCTGCTGGCAGAAGTTATGGATTTATATACAGCCATATATATATACACATATACATATACATATACATACAGACATATATATATACATATTTATATGTAAATATATTCAATATATATATAGTTGACAATGTAAGAAAGAAAAAAAAAAGAAAAAAAAAACCAAAAAACCTCCCTGCTGGTAAATTGGTTGAATGCTGGCAGTTTTGGGTAGGATTACAGGAAGGTTTATGCTGGGTAACAAATTCAAGTGGCATGTATAGCATGTATACTGAAATCATGATGCTGAACCATTTCTATATTATAGGACAAATACACATGCTTCTGTTAATTTTAAAGTCCTAAAATAGCCAAGATATGGATATAGTTCAGCACTTCTCCAAAATTTAGAAATATTCTGAAACTTCACGTAGAAAGTAACATAAAACATTTGGAGACAAGAGTGATTAAAGCCCAATATTTGTAAGTACTCTTCATGAAAATGTAGGCATATTCTGGTTTGTGATTACCTTTCCTTTTAAGAAGAAATTGTCTAAGTAATTACATAAGTTAGTGCCAGATATTAAGTGGGCCTCAGATTTATTCTATTGTACCCTAGAAACAAATTTAAAAGTCTTAAATTGAAGAATATGGAACAGAATATCCCTGAAGTTTCCATGTTCCTTAATGTAGATATGTTTATAAGATGTATACAGAACAGAGAAGATTAAATCCTGAATGAAAGAAAAACTTCCCCCAAATCTCAATATATTTATTCTTGTTCCATGTCATCTCTGCTATTCTATATATTGTTTTCCACATGCCAAATGCAAAAGGTTTTACATTTCTTCTCTACTTAGGATGATTTGTTGTCAAGCCCTGAAATTAATTGTCGTGTTATTACTTGCAGATTTATAGCTCAATCAGCCTTGTAGTAGCCTCTTCTTTTATGGGTGTTCTTTGAACATTATAAAATATCTGTTACCTCTTTCCTTTTTTTTTGTTAGAATATTTTTCAAAGCTCACTAACTTTGAGACCAAGAGAACGTGGGTTGCATTTCACTGCTTGACTTAGACGATGCACAAACTACTTGGCAAGACACTCTATTGAAACGATTTCTCAAGGTACTACTACACATTTAGTGCTCAGCAGTGAAACAGCTATTTGAAGTGCTTTGGTTCAGTGATAACAGCTGGGAAAGAGGCATGCTAGGCCTGTTTGTCAGACAGTTATCCAGCTCTACAGTTCGATGATATAATAAATCCAGCTTTCTGAGCTCTTGGATAAAAAGCACCAGGGTCATACAATGCTAAATATTTCTTTGATGTAAAGTTAGTTGATTGCTTTAAACTTAATAGATCACTCAAAAAAAAGATGATTTTTTCTGCTTTTTTTTTTTTTTTTTCTTTTCTTTACAGGTACCTCTTAAGGTTACTTTGTAATGTCTGCTCACACCAGTAGTGTAAAGCATACCAGCCTTGTCTGTGTGAATGTAGGAAACACTATCCCATACTTATTGTGTGATAAGATCACAATAAGGTAAATGACACATATTTAAGCCACATTCTAGATTTTTTTCAGACTTATTTTCATGACTTTGTCATAAATATTGCCATTGTTGCTAATTAGTCTTATCTAGATAGAAAATTTTGTTCAGACACTTCCTGTGTGACAGCAGGCATATTTATTAGTATCCTGGAATCATGCTGGAGCACTTGGGGTTAGATTCCAAAATCCAGACTTCTTGGTCTGAGCTTCAACAAACTCAAGTCGTTTGCTAGAGACCAAAATATTTTGTAAAACTTGTTCGTCTCTAATTTACACTTACTTGCTCTGAGTTCTGATATATATAAAAAAATAATCTTATATTCTTCTACTTAAGACTGCCATCCACAATTTTCCTATTTTGGAGAGAGCACTTGAGGCCCAGTATGTAAGTTTAAAACATCAAGATGCATTGACAATCTAACTTCTAAATGGAGTGCTTATGAAATTGTCACTTTTGTGAGCAGAGGTGAAACAAAGATCATCCAGTACTGAACTAAACTTGAAATTCCATCCCTAGAAAAACAATCTGGAGCTTACACTTCCCTTGACTTGTGTCTGGTACACCCATTAAGCTTCCACTAGTTATTAGGTAGTAAAGTTAATTAAGACTGGTTTTTTTTCCTTTGTTATTTTTTTAAATTATACTATCATTGCAATTATGTCAAATTAATGTTGAAAGTCATACTTTTTCATTCTATATTGTTAATGGATCAGAGTTTTTAGTTACTGGTTTTTTTTTTCTTTCTCACTACCAATGTAAACCTAGGTTAGAAAGAGAGGAGGAAATACAGGTAAAATTTTGCCTTTTTCTTGCTGTGAAGCTTGCAGGCATGAAATGTAGTGTTCATTGTGGGATGCTTCCAGGTTCATTTTAATATCCAATAACTTCAGTGGACAGAATTAGTCTTCTAATGCTGATAGTATGAATTTGGTAATACATATATATGCACACTTCAAACTTCACGAAGGTGAAGGGATGATTTTGTGAATTGCCATTTTAAAACTGTAGCTCCCAATCAGCATAAAGCAGGAGTTGATGAAAGTAAACCAGTCACAGACACCACTCTGGACACACTTGGTTGGCTTGTCGAGCAGCAGATGGAAACAACTGATAATATATATTTTTTATGAAATATCTGAATCTAGGATTTAATCAGCGAGATGGTCTCGTATATTAAAGAAAAAACAGTTTATATGTTAGCAGAAACTGTTACCTTTGGAAGAGTTAGAAACAATAAATTCCAGCAAGGAAAAATATTTTGAACCAAAGATGACACCTGAAACAGAGCCCCTGCATAACCTGTGGTGCATATGAAGGGATGTTATTCCAGCATGAATCTCTGGTTTCACTACAGCATAAGTGAGCATCAGTATTTCTGATCTTTGACATGTTCTGGAAGATGGGAGAAACCACAACATTCATCTCAGGAATGCACTGTTGGTGACACATTGATGCTCCCAGTCCAGCCAAGCCACTTCATGAAAGGCAAAAGGCTGTGCCAGTCAAGCTGCATTTTGAATTCTTGCTGTATCTGAGCAGAGTGTGATGGATGAGCTGTGTGCAAGAAATGGCATAAACACCTCTTAAAAAACCACAGCTGCACTTACATCAGTCCTAAAAGGCAAACCAAGGGGGGAGAAATCATGAAAAATTGAAGAAAAATGGATTAATTTATATTTACAGAGGAAACACTTAATTTTCAAGCACATATAGAATGCTATGGTAATGTACAAAGTAGTTGGTGTGCATCTTTGTTTTTGCAGTATTGCTGAAGTATTTCGATGTCTATTTCTCATTTTTCCTTATTCCTGTTTTGAATGTATTTTTATTTGGATTTCCATGTAGCTGTGAAGCTGGGATCAGGGTTCTTTTCTTCTTGGTCCCATATCTAAAGCTTTTACACTCAAAGAGCTCAATCTTACTATTGGTAATACACAAACAAGAGATGTAGCTGTTGAGGACAGTAACACAGTCTCAAATATTATGTTTTTTTAACTGACACCTATAAAGTTTCATTGCCTCAAGCATAATTGCAAGTTGCAGCCATCACTATTTCACACATTCTATTTCACTAGCTAGAAATAAAAGTATTTTTAACAAGACAAATAACAACTGAAAAATTTTCTTACAGATGTAATGGATTCTTGAATGCACTCCTAAAAACTGCTATAACTCAGATAGAGGTTACAGTTTTTGGACCAGTGAGTAGATGAATTTCTATTACCTGACTTTTTGTGATGATGCTAATCAACAGAGGTGATATCTGAGTTTAGGATATACATGTCTTTACCAAAAGAAGAAATGAAGGGAGAAGTGGTAATTCCAGTGTTTAATTCATTAACATATTTGTATATATTTCTGAGTATTTGGAATCATCATTTTGAAGCCTATCAGGCAAAATAAAAAAATCTTTTGATATTTTTTAGATTTGTCTAATGGCTCTTCTCACTACATTGGTGCTAGAGATGAAAATACGTTTTTAATATACATTTTTAATTGCCCAAGATACTTGGACCATCAAGACACAAAATAAAAATAACCTAGAAATTCCCCCACAATGTTCCTGTATTATTAGTATTTTGATCCCTAATGGAGATTGGATTGCTGTAGAAAAGCTCATGCACTTCTGCTTCTGGGTCAAAGTGGGTTTCTGACAATATGATTGGTTTATGCTGACTTCCTCTGAGTTGCTGTTGCCTGCTTTAGGCTAAAGAAATCTGTAGTAATTCTGAGTTATTTTTTCCATTAAACAATCCTGCAGCTATAGTCCCTTCCTGCTAAATATCATCAGAATCCCAGGCAAAGCTGCAGGAAACCCAGGGAGAAACACTTAATATCTCAGTGAAGAATGCTGAAGGATGGATGAAATGCCCATTTAACTTTCTTTTCAGTGTGTTCATATTTATGAACTCATATCTGAGCACAGCTGGTCCATCTGTGTCTTATACATGGAGAGGGCTATAAAGATAATTTGTAATTATCATGTTTTTCCTCTTTCTATCACTCTTGGGTTGTTTTTACACACTCTCGCATTTATATAGGTGTAACTAAAGAAAAGTGGGCTGCCTCAACACTCACACAGTCAATGCTCTAAATATCCTACATTTGTGATGCCTTTTTTAGTAAAATTTTGCCTCATATTGCCTTATTTTACAGATTAAATATAGCTATTGGATAAGTTTTTTCTGTGGAACATTTTTTTTACTTAGTTTGAAGTTATTGTTTTTTAACTCACTTTCTGTACCAGTAACTGAGGCACACCCACCCACACTCCTACTTACATGCACTACACAGAGGCTTTCATTTTGTGTGCAGAAACATCCATCTCAGGAAGGGAACTCTCTCAGGAGTTCATTCCAAATGCAATGTCAAGTTTACAATAAACAGAATAATTGCACTGTTTACAGGATTTATTTTATTACTATCCCTGTGATTGCTGCAATTGTAAATAAATCTGCTCCTTACCATAAATTAATTTTGTTTTCCAGAAGAAGGACAGATTTGCTTCCTTTGCCTGCTATTATAATAACGAACAATACATATATTTGTATTTAGTTTTCTTTAGCCAATGTAAGCCAGACAGCCAGGCAGATGTTGATCTTAAAGAATTATCACAGAACATGTTCACTTAGCTTTAGATAGTAATTTATCATTTGTGGCAAAATCCTGATTGTGTTTTTAAAACAGTTGCATTTTTAAAATGGCAACTCCAAAGTATATATAATATCTGAAAAATTATATACTCTTCCATGAGAAACAGCAGTAATTCAAGGTGTTCACATCTGAACATTCAGTGAGGCTGTCAAGATAACCTCATGCTCACATCAGCCATACAGCAATTGAACACAAAGGGCCAAAATGTGCTGGCAAGAAAGCAAATTTTCTCCTGTAACTCCTGGCTGCCTTGACTTAGAGAGATTGGTTTTGCACCATCTCTTCCTCAAAAAACTGGAGGGAAGATTAAGGCTGTCCTGAAGGACCTCCCCAGGACCCTTGGTGGCTTTTGGATGTCAGTAACATAATTTTATATTTTAAAGAGTCTGATTCGAATTTGAGTTAACCTGAATGTAAATGGGCCATTAATGCAAGTAAACATACAATCTACCAAATTAATTGATATACTATGTTCATTTTGTGGTCAGATCTTTAGGTAGTAGTTGTTCAGGCAGGATTTTTTGCTTCCTCCTACAGCATCAACAGATTGCACAGTACTACTGAAAAACCCTCTCAATGCAGGACAGCCTATCAGAGCAGAAAGTCAGCTGAAGTCTGCTTGTCTCCATCCTTGTGGTGGGACAGAGAGACATAAAAACAAGTTCCTGTCTTGTATCAGGCTTGGCTACACTTTTCCTAATACCTTTAGCAATTAATGTATTCTGAAGCAGTGTGAGAATGTCCAAGTACAGAACAGGAGCAAATGCCTCAGATTAGTGCATTGGAAACACACAAAGATGCCATGTCATGGCAGTGATATGTCCAAACTGAAAAATGACAAAAAAATTGGATATGGAAGATTGTATTAATTTCAAGATGAAGACAGATGCACCTTATTTCAACTTATGTAAAGACTAGAGCCCTTAAGAGTTTCTTTCCCCGGAGGAAATTTTTTACTTGAAAATTTAATAGAGATTACTTGCTCATTTGAATTAAACTCTTGGGGAATTTAAAACTCTTCAAAGATTTTTGTCATTAATATTTTTTAATTTGGGCCAAAAATATTTTTTTTATGTTTTTATTTTATCAGTCCATAAGAAACTAGAATCTTACTGGAATCTAGTCGGACATGACATTAAGTGTTTTAAAATGGTATATTTCTAGTCATAACATGGGAATGAGTGTAAAAAGGCAGAAAAAAAACTCAAAGAAGGTAGAAAATATAAAATTTTTTTCTATTTTAAATTGAAATTATTAAATATACAGAACATCAGTATCATATATGAGAAATATGGTTTAGAAAAATTCGTGGATTAGAAATATATTGTGTAAAATGAATTAAGAAATTGGTAACCCTGACTGTGATTACCCCAAAAAGCACAGGTGTGTCCTGCACAGAGACTTACTTATCAGACCCATTCTCCTTGAAACAATAAGCCTGGCCAAAAAATATTTGCACCAAAAAGAAAGTAGCCAAACGAGAGAGAGCCCATGATCACCGCCTCCTACCGGCCATCAACACCTGATATGGATCGGGAGCCGAAGGATACAGCAATCAAAAGTTCCAGGAAATCTATTCAGCAGCCCGAGCCTTGCAAAAAAATCCTTTCAAAACTTGAATTAAGAGTAGCCAATTGGTCTTACATATGAACACTATAACAAACCACACAATAAACCTTGCCTAAAAATACAAAAAAAACTATAAAAACCAGACCCTAGAAACTGTGCGGTGTGGATAGGGTGGACCAGTCTCTCGGAGGCTGTCTCCCTACCACCCGCACTGGTGTTCCTTTTATTGTAGCTTTTCCCTTTTAGTTATGAAATTGTTTTAATAAATTGTTGATTGATAATCTCTGATTTTGCTTTTCATTTATAACATCAGCATTTTTTTTTTTAATAATTGATCTCTCTTGTGCACAAAAATTGTGAGCCATGTTCTTATTCTGCCAAATGTACATCATATCCATCAATTCATGTGTCTCAAGGAGTTATAAGTATTTGTCACCACTTTCTTCTGAAAAACCTTTACAAATAAACCATTTGGTTTTTCACTGTTAGATAATGGGTAAATCCTATGGCATTTTACTAGCATGCAACACAGGACATCATTAGCAGAGGAAAAGAGTCAGCAATAAAATCAACTGGACGTTAAGCTAATTCACAAAACTTAAGTCCCTGTTGAGCGTAGTGTTAAACATGCTTGATTGTTTCACTCACTAGTACAGCCATTGATGGGGTCCCAGAACTCTAGTTAAGTTTTTATAAGGCTTTTCACTAGAGAACTTCACTAGAGAACATAATTGTTATTTCCACATACCCACATTCAATTTTCAGGGATTACTTTTAAGTGTGAATTCTCAGGTATTTCTTCCAGCTGCCTTCTGTCAACCCGTAATCCCATATACTGAGCTCAGTCCCTGCAGGGTAAGCACTTGATCCTAGGGTCAAAGGTCCTTTAGCTCTTGACTAATGCACCTCATTAGAAGAGGAAAGCAGAATGTCTCCAGTAATTCAAATGTCATGAGAAGGAACAGAGCTATATACTTTTAATTGTGTTAAACAGGATTGTTGTATTTTAGACACAACAACAGCAAAAAAAAAAAAAGACTGAAAGTTTCCCATTTATAACTACTGGAAACACTGTCTCATTTGTTGTTCATCCATGTGTGGTGCAGGAGTGTGCAACTAAGCTGGAAGGAAATTAATTAATAGTTTAATCGTGTGCCCTAACCTTTTTTGTTGTGGTAGGAGGCTGGTCATAAATTCATAACTATTCATTACTCAAGTATTTGGACTAAAATGAACATATCAGTTAAATGAAATGCTGTCTTTCTTACTACTTTATGTATGGTAGATATGTTAGGTAATGGTTTTATCCTGTGCTGAAAAAATAATCACCTCATAAAAAGCAGGTTTTGATTAAGCAATGAAACTGGAACTTAAGCTCACTTGAATCCCAAAGCAAATGTAAGCTACTGCATTTTCTACATGAGCTTTTCTGTGGGATCAGTGTCATTAAAAAAAATTCTCTTTGCTTTAGAAGTTGAATGCAGTTATTTGCATTTTAATGTTTGTATTTTGAATGCTTTTTTACTTTAAGTTAAAATCAGCAATTCTAGCTGTTTTTCACCCCTGCATTCTAAAGGAGCTTTGCAAGGTAATTATGTAAGCTAACTTGTTTGTAAAATATGAACTGCAATTATTCTGCTAAAGAGCTTCATTCATTTCAGTAAAACAACTTACACCTTGGCATCCAAACAAGTTAAAAGAAAGAAATGACAGTTATAGTTTTACACCAACTACTTTTCAAAAAAAGCATAACATTTTGTATATTAATTGAATGGATATACAGAATATGAAATCTTGATGTCACCAAAGCCAAAAGCACTTTTACACTGATTTGAAAATATGAATTGTCCCTAAACTTTGTTTCATCAGACATCCGCCTGACAAGCATTTTAGAACTATGTGTTGGATTTTCTGACATTTCCACACATTTTTTGGAATACAGATAAGGTATGTGATTTTAATCATTAGAGGAAACAATAGCACAGGAGTAGATCTAATGACATGAGCTCTGGTTTTATATCATGATTAAAAGTGGATTTCTCATAATATTTTGATATCAGAAAAATCTTGACACTTTTTCTATGGGTGGTTACTTTAATGTAATGATGAAACATAAATGTGAGAAAGGGAATTTATTTGATTAACAGATGAATTTGGAAAAAGTTGAACAGTTCACCTTCGCAATTCTTTCTTTGGATGGTCACAGTTATAACAAGTATATTTCTGTGTCTTATTTAATGTCTCCCATTCTGAATAAAATGGGATTTCGCACTGTTTTAGAGATGTGTTAATAAGTATTTTTATTATCACTTAATGGAAAGTGTTGAAGATTTGTTTGCAACATGTTAGGTAGGTTACCATTATGAATAATACATATATTATATTACCTTCTCCTGAGTTTAAAAGACTGCACAAATAGATTTTTTTATTCCATCTGAAGACAGGAAAATGACGCAGTGAATTTTCTTTGATTTTTTTTCTCTTTGTTAGCAAAAGGCCACCAAGCAAGACCCCACCTCCTCAAAGAATCTCTTTCCTAAACAGAATAGGTGCTTTCTAATCAGGTATTTTCCCTATCTACAGCTCTTTCATCAAGCACCCCCGTTGGAAAATATTTACTGTTATGGCCCATTTTCAAGCCAAAATCCAGGTGTTTAAGCTGTGCAGCATTTTATTTCAGTCTTTATTTCAGAGTATATAGCTATGATTTTCCATCCAAGTTCAAACCCCAGCTCATAAACTATGTGTACACACTGACTATTTTCTGCTAAAAACACTTGGCTCACACCGTTCACTTCTCTTAAGCAGTCTTCCACTTGTGTCTTTCTCCTAGCAACGTCTTTAAATGAAAACCAGTAACAGCTCACCAGATCAGGGAGGCTAAATCATCCTGTAACAATAACATGGTTTAATTTAGGCTGTGACAGCGAGAGCAGAGTTACTGGACAAACTCATGTTTGTCTCACCAGTACATATTATTTCAGTGTCATTTACTACAGCTGTAAACTCTAGCCTTCTGGTTTGTAAAAGTTGTATTAAACTCATCCTGCTCATTGAAGAAAAACAGTTACATCTGAGGTAGCTTTCACTACTGAATTGTTTTGTGCATCTATTTCCCTGCTGGCTGTTGTTAACTGCTATGATTCCCCCAATAAATCAGTAAAACAGCTTTGTTGGCTCTCAGCCTTCTCTTAACTCTCTTAACTCTCTTACCTATCCTAGCCTTGCAGTTAGTTGTACACACTAATCTATGCATAAAAAATCTCAAAGAAGAGGAGATTTTCCTAAAGGGTTTTATTGATGGTTACTTATTACAGCTACACATATATATTTGGAGAGATTTACTGTGCATATTTAATAGGTCCATTTATAAATCATAGAATCATAGAAAGGTTTGGGTTGGAAGGCACCTTAAAGATCATCCAGTTCCAAGCCCCCTGACACAGGGACAGGGACACCTTCCACTACATCAGTTTGCTCAAATATTACACACATCTGCTTCTTTAGGATTTAGTAATGTTACATCTCGAAATAAAGATAATAGAAATTTTTACTCTTCATTTGCCATCAAATTCACACTGCTGCTGGTCCTGTTTCTTAACTGTAGCACTGTTAAGAAGCTGACAGCTGATCGCTTCAAAAAGCTGAAGGGCCACTTGAGGGCTGACTGCTTTTCTCTCTCTCTCATGGTGGTGGCAGGTCAACTTTTTTTATGATGAGTGTTTCCCTTATATGTTCCTCAAGAAGCACCAAAGACTTCCCATAGGGATGATATTCTGTTCTGTCCAAGTTGCTCACACAAGAAAAGGAAGTATCTTTCTATGGAGGTTACAGAAGCGAAAGCAGAAGAAAATTTGCCAGAAAAATAGATTGGAAACATACTTAGGTTAACAGAATACTTTTCCTCCCTCAAAGATGTTGAAAGGCACACGTCTCTACCTCATTTTCATTACTGTATAGAGAATGGGTTTATAGAAATAATGGTTAAGTAGCTAAAATCTCAGTATTAATGCAAAAGCTATATATTTCATATTGCTACTGTTCTGCATCTGCAGGCTTCCTCTTATGCGTCCTATCTTATGAACAATATGTATGCTTTTGATTTAGGAACCAATAGCATTTTAAACTCTGACACTAAAGGAGACCAAAAAAAAAGGAAAAAACGGAAAAGAAAGAAGTGGATAAATGATTGAATTACATAGAACATATTTTTCTTTTAAAATGCCGTAAAAGATTCAATAGTTGAAATTGCTTAGGGGTGATCACATTTCTTTCAAAAGGTGCTCTGTATTGGGGCCAGTGTATGTGCCAAATACTGATGATAATTCAGCAGGGGTTTTTTTTTATTATTATTGAAAGTCACAGAAAAGAGTTGCAATAAAAGTTGCATTAACGGCCAGAGCTGAAGCTGAGGGTGCCTATTGATTTATGCATTTTCCTTTGGTTTTGATCTTTTAAAGAATGTGACTTGCCACATTATATACTCTCCTGGGATTTTCTGCCTCACCACTCATTATTATACTCTCACTGTCAATCTGATCATGCAGTTTCATATGATTCAGTTAAAAGAAAATAATCTGCCAGCAGTCAGCTCTGCATGATTTTGCACTTTTTTTGACTAGGACTCTGATTCAAAATGCAATCAGATGAGTGAGAGGACACTGGTTGTTTTTAATGGGCTTTGGATCAAGCTATGAATTAAAACCAGGGTTACCCTGTTTATAAAAGAGAGTTGGCTCGTAGCAAACACAGAGGTCCAACCAGTATGGTCATNGGGTAGTTCAAGGCCCAGGTAGACATCATGTCCACCTTCCCTGAGGAATGCTGTAACAATGAATGCCTTTTTAGGGCACAGCATTTTAGGTTACTCTGTGCATGCATCTGTTCTTTTTAAATGCCCTTCATCTTTACACAAAGCTAGTCTCAGCAAATAAAACAAAACAAATCCACAATTTATCTATGGTTTAGAATGGACAATAGGATTTTTTTCTTAATTTTAAAGAATATTATCTCTTAGGAATTACTTTATTCCAGAGACTGCAACATATGGAAAGTTCTTCAAGTACAATCCATAGTTACTATTTGCATTTAAGACTCTGCAAGTTTTTTATATTTTCACATTTGCCTCATGAAAATAACTTGGGATAAGAATAATTTTTCAAATGTTATTAATAGATAAAAAATAATCCAAGGAGAAATACTTCCAGAGTGCAGCTACTGTGTGTATCTAGGCTAGACATACATATCTCAATGTTTTGTTTTTTCAATCTGACTAATTGTCTTTGTCTTTAATGACTCTCCTTCATATGTCTGCTTTATGTTTCACAAATACTTAATCATCGCTTTTCTTCATCTGTTTATTGATAGAGTTTAAATGTGCACATATGAACCAAAATGACATCAGCTGGGGAAAAGTTGGGCAGAAATCTGGGGTTTTTTTTTCCATCATTCAAATAAAATCTTTTCTCCTATCTGAAAAAAAATGAAACTAATCACATCTTTGTTCCTTTGCTGTAAACACATGAGGAAAATGGTGTGGAAATGGGAATTGTTACAGCATGCATAAAATATACTTGAAAAGTACCCAGAGGAGAAAACATCACTGCTCAGGACCTCATCCTGGCCTGTATGAATTGTACCAAGCAGACCAGTAAGCCTGCTCATGCATGTAAATATTGCACACGTGTTTAAAGCTAGGAAAATGGTGTCTCATAGATGGAAGCTCTTATACTCTAATGAAACACCTTTGAGTATGATATAATGTCAATGGAACAGCATGTGGCTTTGGTACATATAAAAGCAATTATGGAAGTAATATTACAGGCTGGCTTGCCTTTTTCCTTTGGTTTCAGGGCTTCAGACTCCCTACGAGAGGAGTCAGAATGACAGCACTTTCCTTCTCATCATCATCTCAAAATAAAACTTTCCATTCTTTTAATTGCTCAGAAGCCCTTCAGATACACCATGTGTCCTTATATTACAACCATATAAGTTAGCTAATATTTTGCAATTTACTCTGGATTGTTTTGTTTTGTATTTTAGAAATTTTAGATAGTATGAGGTAGTTTAAATAATAGTGATTTGGTTTCTAATTATTTATTAACTTTTCCCACATGATGTGTCTTGAAACTATGGTATAGCACATGTCCAGATTTCAGAGAAATCTAAAAATATAGTGTCAGATGACATATACAAAGAGTATGTTATGTTGAATGTATTGGCCACTGATAACCTGCTCCATCTATCTTGCCTCTGACATGTTAGCTGAACAGGCTAGAGATGAGACAGCGTCTAAAACCAGAAGTCATTATGAGAAGAAACAGCAGCCCAGCAGTAATCAGGTATTTTGCTGAAAAAGTTCAAAAGATCCTATTTGTTTGGGGTTTTTTTCTTTTACCTGCTTTAATGCCCGTAATCACTGCAAACATGGTGTTTCCTTACTGAGTTACAGAGGATGACTCAATCTTTCTAAGCTTCAGCAGTGCAGTGGTGTTGGTTAAGAATCTTCAAGCCCAGCTGGGCTTGTCTCTTCCTTCTGTTTTTGTAGCTCAGGATTTGAACCCTGGTAAACTCTGGCAGAGTTATCCCTCAACACTTCATACCTAACATCCTCATATATCTTTAGGGTCAGTTCTTCTGCAACTAATGAAACATTTTTTCCCTTCCTTTTCCTTTTAAACAACTTTGAATATGTCATGCCCATAAGTATAAAAATAGTCTAATTTGTATACCATACATTTTGCCATTTATTATATTATGCTGTAGGTAGGCTACATGCTCACATATGCTTGTATGGATGTAGTCAGTTAAGGATTAATATCATTTGTGCATTCATACACGGGAAGTATTAGTTTTTTAAATGTTTTGTGGTGTAGATGACATGGACATCTTTGCACGTGGCATACTATACTGCCTAAGAAAACACAAGCTTATATTTTTGTAAGAAAAATCTGTCACAAATACCTACAAAAATGCATTTTGCCTCTAGTGCTCTAACAGAGATGGAAACACACTCCAAACCCATTGTTTTATTTGAAATTTTCATATTGGTAGTTCACATCATGCTTTTTGGCTACTGACGAGATGAAGTGAGAATTTGAAACAGCAGAATAACAGAGTACTTCAGAACTTAGCATAAAAATCCAGGATGAGGGGAAGGGGGAAATGGTGAAGGAAAAATTAAATATGTTATACATGCCAACTGTTGACCACTTATTTATATCATGCTGGGTTTTTCAGTGGTTCTCTCTTTTGGTTACGCATTAAACCCACTCCGTGTGTAAAAGGAGTATAACCTTCCATTCCATGGAGAAAAATCCCCTGTGAATAGTGAATTTTGCCTCTTCTTAGACCTAATTTAAAATTTTAACTTCCTTCTTCAAATGATATTAAATTTTAATAATTTAATTAATTGGTGGTCTGTGACCCTTTTACTGAGCTGAATACAATTCTAGCTCTGCTATTGTGTTTTTGAAGCTTTCCTAGAGCATCCTGTGAAAAGAGCAGAAAGATTTGTACTAGTGGCTTCTATTTATTCAGATGTATTTGGTTTAGTTCCTCATCCTTCTGGTTTGAAAGCTAGCACTAGCACAGTAGATGGAAGCTTTCTGGAAAATTATTGTAAGCTCCTAAAAGCCATAATTACAGACCTACAATATCCCTATCTGTAGGAAATACCCAGCACAGCTACTATAATGTAGTCATTATAATGCCACTTTTTTATCAGAAACACAATTCATTTGCTAATATGTAGTTCTGTTCACAGCCAAGGCCCCTGGTATAGCCCCTCCTAAAGATCTACAGCCCAGGAAGTCCCCAGAGGCAAAATGTAAAAGGTTCAAGAACACAGACCAAAGAGTGCTTCTTATACCCACCGAGAAAATGTAATAATTTCCCAGCCGTCTTTGCCACTTCTACCTGTGGTCTCATGAAGACCTCAATAAGGTCTTAATAATGGTGCAAGTATTGTATAACAGCTTTTACTGGCCCCCTGTGCTATATTTCTTTCTTAGAATGAGTCCTGTTTGCTTAAGGACTGCCTACCCATGAATGTTAATCATTTGTGATCACGTAACACCATCCCCCAAAATACGTTGACTAAAATTAAACTACAGATGGTGTTCACAAAGGTTAACCTTAGCCTGGGGTGCCAAATTCCCTCAGAATCCCTCCACAGTCAATGGGAAAAGGAAATGTCTCCTTTAACACAGTGTTCCTCAATCTGTGCTCTGGGAACCAGTAGTGATCTGGAAGACATCTGATGGTAGTTCATGAAAATGTTGGAAACGTTTAACTTTCCCCTGCAGAAAACACCTCCAAGATATATACAGAAATTCCTACGCATGCACACAAGCAAATAATCAATTTGAGAGATTTTAAAAGTAATAAACAGAGCTTGAAAGGGCATTTGGCTGTAAATGAAAACCATTATGACAACACTTCATAACAGTACTTTGATTTTTTTTTTTTTTAAAGTTGGGTAGACTTTCAGTTTGAAAAAGAAAAGAACTGAAATTAATTTTTGAGTTTCTCTCCCAGACAACTACACAAAATTATTATGGAAGCACACTTGACTTGGGAAAGACTTGTTTTTTCTAAAAGCCCTTACATTTTGCAATATCAGAATATGAAAAGTGATGTCCATGGGGTAGTACATCCAGAGTGGTACATTCAGTCATCATTTCTTGAAGGTTCATCCGTTGGATATTAAACTATATGCTGTCTCTCCAAAGTATGGTTGAAGAAGGTATTAAACTCCAAAATAATTCAACAAATTAGCTTTTAACTGAGTGATATGAATTTTTATTTTTTTAAATAAAGCTAGCAATGTTAGTTTTCAATGAAAAGAATCAAAGGCATCATTAAAGTCAAAGTCTTAGGCTATGTCATATAAAACTATTCTAAATCACAGCTTGTAAAAATATAATCTAGTCAGTGAATGTTTTCACTTTAATTTGACTAAAGATTTTGTTAATTACAACAGCTTTATGGTTATTTGTATCAAGTAGAATTTGTTCCCATGTGGATGGCACCATAAGGATTTCTGTCGAACAGATGGGCTTCTCATGCTTTTAATTCCTTTGAGAAATCTTAGCTTTTTCATGCATGAAACAAAGAAGAAGAAACCATTGTGAGGGTCGTTTTCTGTATAATCTTTTTCTCTTGTGACCTGCAAGAGGGAACAAGTCTGATGCTGTATTCAGTGAAGAGACTAGGTTAAAAAATCAAAAACCCAAACCCTTTTATTCCATCCCTTTGGGGGTTCATCATAATTTTTAATTTTATTGTTACATACATTTACTATTTTTTGCTCAGGTTTGTACTCTGACAGTAAATTATAGTAATTTATACCATGGTAAATCATAAATCCCATTGTAATTAGGAGTTTGTTTCAAACAACCTGTGGTTGGATTCTGATCCCATTCCAAAAGTTTCTCCCTAGGACATTTGTTTCTCTTCATTTGAGCTATGCCAATTCATCTCATGGACTGTATTGCTTACATGTCTCAAGAGATCTCCCACCATAAACTTTCTGAATATTTATAGTTCCAGGAAAAAAAAAAAATAGTAGAAAGACAATCTACGTTTGAACAAAATAGTATCTAATAGAAGGCTTGGCATCTCCAAATATCTAGATTTTCTAGAAGATGGGCAAAGCTCTTAAATAATAGACTAAACACCAATTCTAAGGAATAGAGAATTGGTGGCATAATAAACTGATAAAATTTTTGCATGCTAATTTTAAGGAACTGTCTGACCAGAAGTTTAGCCTAGAAATAAATGAACAATTGTAGCATACAAATAATTTAATCAAATGATACATAGAATCAAATTATACAAATCACATCCCAAGATGCTTGATTTTCCAGATCACTCACAGTTTGGAGTACTCTGTGGCTGCTTGCTAGAGAGCAAGTCCAGAAAGGGTATTTCAGAGGAATTCTAGGGTGCAAGTGAGGGCAATGACTTCACAACGGAATTTGTCCCAGTATGGAGTGTTGCTGTTAGCTGAGGATTGCAGCAGAAGCAGGAGTTGTAAACACATGTTCACTGCCTATGGGCAACTTCAGCAAATGAGATACAAAGTACAGATTTGTGAAGTCCCATTTGTGAAGTCACCTCCATTCAGAGGTGTTTAAATACCTAGTTTCTGCCTAGGTTACTAGTAAAAGTCACTGATATTTTTTTGTCCATCCAAAACCAGATAATCTTGGAAGTGATGAAAACGTAATCCTTTCTGAAAAGAGTATAGAAAGCAAAAATTTTAAACCAGAGAATCGTTTTTTAAAGGGTCGACCGAAACTCAGTAATTTCTTAATATGGTTTCATTAATGTGTCTACCTTCGTTTGTGAACTGAATATGAAAGCACAACTTTTAACGAACATTTATTCAAGCCATTAGGGAAAAAATAAAATTCCTCATCTAGAAATTAGCCTCCACTAGTTTCTTCATATAATTTACAACAAATTTACGTTTTTGAAAAAAAACTAAACCCACAATTAAATGGTTATGAGTATATATCTATTCTATAACAGAAGTGCTTATGGAAATGCATATACCTTACTGAAAGCTTGCAGAAGAATGAAAATGCCATTTGGCAAATGGTGACTGTTTCAAGAACAAACTCATAATATTCTATATAATACACACATGAAATGGTTAGGATTGGGTAAGTTTTGTTTTTGTTCAGTCAAAATGTTTTATTTGAATTTGTCTTGCATGTTCCATCTCCTTGTTTCATCATGGAGATCATTCAAACAGAAAAAAAATGGTACTGAAAAAAAGGACCATAGTTTGACAAAATCATTTTTATATTTTGCATGATTTTGATATGTGATTTTGATAATTTCTACAAAATTAACACAATTCTGTGAAACATTTTCATTACAAAGTTGCATTTTTCAAATGTGAAAAGATCTAATCAATTCTTAACTTATGGCTTTTCAGATAGAATTACTACTTTCCTCAAAGATTTTACACTTAACAATTACAGAGTAATAATTATCCTGAGAAAAAATTACCTCCTAAATAACAATTTACTTCCAAACACACTGAACATGGCTGCTGGGCAAGTGAGCCACTACGGAATGAAAGGGTATATCAGAGAAATGAGATGAAGAGATTTTACAGATTCACTGGCATGACAGAGTGAAGCACTGTGTAGAATTATGTGATTTAGTTTTCAATGAGAAGCAGGGATATGAAAAAATGTTTATTTGAAAAATTCCCAACTGGTTCTACAGTGAAGTCAAACAGTTCACTTATCATAATGCTATTATAGTACTCCCCTTTTAAATAAAGATTAATAGCAACATGTTGCATTTTTTTCTTCAAGATAAAGTTTTCCATTTAATAAGCTTACTGTGAATTATATCCTCAATGCAACCATTTTCCCCATCCCCTGTAAAAATATCCATCCTTATTGGCTTTTAGTTGTAATCCAGGGCAATGTCTTTCTTGCATACTGTGTGCATTTTTCACAAACATGTCAACATAACACTCCTCGAGAAGGCCATTGTTTACTTTAGATAAACGTGCCTCATGGAGGATAAAACCATTCTTTGTGAACACTTATGAAGGACAAGAGTGTGTATGCTATTTACGAAATGTTTCATTACACAGTATGTGGTTTCCATTATATAAATAATTCTTTCCCCCTCATCTACTTCTCTGTGGGAATATTGAATAAATAATTAAAGGAGAAAAAAAGAGTAGGAAGAAATAAGTATAAACAACTTGAAAGATGATTCATAAGTTGAGTTATGTTAATTGTATTTCCTACCGAGACATCAAAGTACATTTGGTAACATGAAATATATGCACCTTTCCAAGATTTTATATTTTGGCTCTCTTAAGGGTGCTGATAATTATCCACAATAACTTCATGGAAAATATCTCCAAAAGTTTTGCTTAGTGCTTATTTTCCTAGAGCAAGACATCACTTATAATCTCATTTTTTAAAGAGTTAGTTCTATGCTTTTTTTTTATAATGAGACACACTGCCTCGTCCACAGTCAGAGTAGAGAAGTGCTTATCACAGTCACATAACTTTTCTTCTTATTGCCTTTAAGAAACTCATTTGCCACAAGAGAGAGAGAAAACTACCCTAAACCACTCAAAAAAACCCACATACTGGCAGAGCACTAATAAAAATGACTGCATTTTGGCTACTCTCTTTGAGAATCAATAGGCACCAAAATAATTGGGGTTTATTTATATTCCAGTAATATCTGGAGACCCTGATTGGAGATTCAGGGTAATATTTTCTAAAGTAAGTAATGCAGCAGCTACAGCCATAAAATAGCAAAGGCAACAGTTTCACAGTTTAGTTCCATAAGTCTAAATTGCAAGTTCTTGGAGTCTATCTCAGTTTGTTGCCCTGGCTGACTTTGGTTGTCTATGTTTCTGCTGCTGGTTGTTTTCAGAGCTACCCCAGCATTTTCAACACAGAGGTGATCATGCTCATTGAGATACACCAGGAGTCATGACACAGAATTTCTGCCACCTGTATGTCCTGGTGAGCCTGCTCTAGAAGATAGTTCTTATGAAATAAGAGCACGCCTATCAAATCTGGAAAGGTTAGAACCAAAACTCAGAAAGCAACATCTTTCTGCAGCTTCCTACAATAGTGAAAAGATGGAAAAGTCAGGAAATTGACTGTTATGCATAAACCAGCCATTATCTTATTGTCTTTATCTGAAAATAATTTAAATGACAGAAGCTGCTGAAAAGTCATCAAAAGGATGGAATAATATACTTTCTAATTTTTTGCCACTCTTCTCTTGGATGGCATTTGCTGCAACTGGCTGGAAAAGAATGACAGAAATATTTTGAGGTTTTAAACATAGTTTTTTTTTTTTTTCCTCTTGTTCTACCTGAAGATATATCAAAAGTGAGAATTTCCAGAGTAAGGGAGGGGGGAGAAAGCCAGTAAACACCCACCTGAGATGTAGCACATACATTAATGTTCATAGTCTAACACTATGTGGTTCAGAGAAATGAATAAATCTGCTGTGTGGCATAGAGTTCTCCAAAAACCAGTTAATGAATATTTAATGAGAGCAAAATAGTTTCAATGGGAGTACTTTAAAGACTGAGCAACTCACTAAGCCAGGGTGAAGTAATATGTTAGGGAAGAGGGAAAGGTTTCACATCAAAGTCATCACTCAGTCTGTGTTTTTCTCTAGAATATTAAGTTTCAAAAAATGCATAAACCTGGCTCTTCAGGAAAATTTCTCTAACCTCAAGGACTACTGACTGTTCTAAGATCTCATTCATACTTTCTGGCTTCCATCTAAATTTACAAGTGACATTGCTGAGAAATGCATTATAAGCCGTGGTTTCTCTAAGAAAAGCTCTTAGTTGGCTAAACCATGGAATTCCTACTTAGAACTTCTGTTGGCAAGAGTATTGCTTTAAAGATGGAGGAATTTGTTCTAATAGAATTTGGCCAAGGTAGTTATTTTCTCAGTGAATAAGATAAAATTGGTATCATCAACACCAATTTTAGACACACACATAAACAATTGTCTATCTTCCACTAGCTGAAAATGATGGGTTTCAAAATAATTGGCCATGCTGTAATGTATTTTATTTTTCACCATGTTTCAGATTATATTTGATTGTTTCCCCCACTGAAGATTTTTAAACTGCCATTTCTTTATTTGAATAAGGCAGTTTGAAATCAGGCCACAAGTAACAGATTGTTTTGTTTAAACTGATTTTACTTGCTTGGTCTTATCTTGATTTAGGAGGTCCATATCATCAGCAGGATGCACAAGAGATGCCTCTAGTACATGCATTCAGAATAGCTGCTGTGGAGGGATTACCAGCCCAGCTCTGGCATAAAGCTCCCTTTAGAATTTGTTGACTGCAGCACTGTATCCCAAACCCACTGGCAATGACTAGGAAACACAAAATTGTTAAATCTTGCCATAAGGCCTTGTAGTTAGTTCAATGGCAACTTTAGACAGTTTTCATCAAATTTCTTCTTTCTTCCCCACTCCCCTCACCCCAGATTTTCACCTAATTAATGTTTATTTTTATTGCACAGCATTCTATTGTTAAAACAAGATATATTATTAAAATACTGTGAAAATTTTTAAACTATGTTCTTTACTTAAAACTTTTGTACTTGGCTTGGTTAAAATCCATTTTTTCTAGTTGTAAAGTTCTTGCCAGATAGTGGTTCCTGTGCCTGCCATGAAAGGTCTCTTCCTGTGTGACAAACCTGAAAACTAAGAGCCAAATATATTTTTCCTGAGTGCTCTTTCAGGTTCATATTCTCCTTTCAATGCCAGGGAAATTTTCTTAAGTTTGTGTAGACTATTAGTGATGTGAATACTATAGTTTGGAACAACTGCTCTTAGCATCCAACAGCAAGTAGATGCTCAGATTTCATTAAAAAAAAAAGTCATAAAATCTCTTTTCTATAAATCTATCTTACACCTTATATATGGTAAATGCAGTGGTGCTTACTATCAGTAATACAAAAGTAAAGGAACAAATTATCCCATGTCAAGTATACCCATGTTTTCTTTCTTTGTTTTTTTCCCTATGGTAGGTTTAGGCAAAGTCTAATGGCTGCCAAAATAATCAGAAAAAATTAACTTGCCAAGTACAGTGGATCAGCAAAAGTTTTAGATGGAGAGAAGCCAAAATATTTTTCAAGGCAAACATTGAGGCTGAAGATTTGAGGTGAGGTCATAAAGAACCATCCTCTGGCAGGCTAGGAGACAATGTTATTTAAATTCCTCCTATTTTTAATGTCAATACTTGGCAAAATTCCATTAGCCTGATAAAGGCACCACAATTTCGAAACACTGTAAACTATATTTGTTACTTGATAACAAGCCTCATTTGACTCCCCTTTCCACACCCACTCCAAAAAGAATCACACAGAACTTTATAGAGAGAGAAGTTGGGCTATTTTGGCAGTCTTTCAAAACATAAATTAAGTTTGAACAAAATATACATGTAAGGATATAATTTAGTTTATGCATTCTTATTCCAGAATTAATGTATTTTGTTCTATATTATTTAGTTCCTCTTGCCTCTGGGGGAGTATTTTGCATCCATGAACAACTAATTTCTGGTGTTGTTCATGCACATAATCCATTGTTTTTCCATAACATTTAAAAGACGCTGGTGACTTTACAGCTGATTGTACATTTTACCTTGAGTTCTCCAGGTCCTCGAAGAACCAATATAGAACTTCTGTAGCCAGTTGCATTCTTGACAGTAAGGGCACTCTGCATAAAAGGCAGGCCATGCAGTTATGCATGCTAAATAAGGAATGAGAATGGCTTCAAAGAGAGGGCCCAGAGTTAATGATGCTTTTTTTTTTCTGGCTTGCCATCAAGACAATTACATCCATTCTATCTACCCAAAAGCAGGACATACCTGAGTTTTTCTTAGTTTGTTTTGAAACAAGTGATGTTCACCAAGTTAAAAACATTACTTGAGTGAATATTTATAAGAATTCTGCAAAAGGTTTTCACTGCCATAGCACAATTGCTAAATTGTACAAAATTTAATTGCTTACAGATTTGGCCAGTCTCTAATTTTACCAACAGGAGAATGAAAACAAAAGTACAGTCATCCAACAGTGCAATATACTGATGAATAGTAAATAACTGGGGCACTGCCAGACTGATCCTAAAGAAGTATGTACCACATATGTGGTCAGGAAATAAATTGCATTTATCATCCACCTTTGGCTGTCTCATTCATCCATCTCTGCCTAGACTACCTTAAGCATTCCAAACACTGAGTTACATCAAAGACTGTCCAAAACAAAAAGAAGAGAAGGAGTAGTAAGAAAACAATTAATTTTCCCCTTCACCTCTGCTGGTACAACATTAATCTTTCCCTACAAAATATTGACAACTGTTGCTGGTCAGTTTTGAAATGTGAGGCAGTAAATAATTATCTTAGAGTCTAGATTGACAATTCATAGAGCACTTGACCTAAAAAGATATTGAGGAGTTTCTTGAATTTTTGTTTCTTAAACTCATTTTTCTTTTTACCAGGTGAAGAAATCAGACAGAATAAACTAGATCTGGCAGGGGCTTGATCGATTACCGAATTCATCCCCCTTTGTAGTTTTCTAAATCCTTTCCCTTTAATAGTTTTCTATTATTATTATTAATTCTTTTTATAGTACTGTCAGTCTTCATAGACTAAATATTTCTAAAAATGGACTACGATAAAAAGCTGCAGACCAACACTGGTTCTTGAAAACAATGGATTGTTGATTCTTAGCTTTCTCTCTGTATTTGCTCTTTAACATTAAGTTCAGTTTTGTTATCAGGTATTTATTATATTGGGAAAAAATCTCCCATCCTTTGCCTTGCCTTATCTTGCCTCACTTTCCCTTGTATTTCCTTGCTCCCCTTCTTCATATCTAAATGATTATATAAAAGTGGCCCAGGATTCATAAATATCTCCCAACTTCTATCATCAGACCAAAGTTTCAGTCATCCAGAACCTCTGGAGATGAAGAAGGATTTAATCTGAGGTCCTACATTAAAAATAAAAGATCTTGATCATTATGTGGGTGATTGGCTTAGGTTAAGAGATGTATTGAATTAACAGAATTATCCTGTCCAAGTTTTGAAGAGAGCTAAAACAAAGAACATAACTAGAATGGGAGGAATGTGGAAATATAGCAGGTGATTTCACCGTCACATCCTGAAAACTCTATGGAACTAGGAGGAGTACATAAAATAGCAGCTTATGGAGGACACTGAGGAGCAGAAGTAGTTTAATAGAATAGTTATGAAGAGTAGATGGAAATTTACATTATTTGCTAAACTTGCAACATCTGACATTTAAGAAGAGTGAAGACTTTGTATAAAACTTCTTTTGAAGATGACTGAATAAATATCAAGCAGTCATCGCACAAAGTGTAATCTTTATAGAACCCATGTTCCCTGCCAACTCACTGCCTTTCCCACCTTCTCCTTCACTCTTTAGCTTGCTTCCAGTGTCCTGCTCACATGGTGACTTTCTCGACATGCTTTCTTCGTGTCCTTCCAAGGCACAAGTGACTTGGGATGGGAAGTGCAAGTGCCTCGTGCCCTCTCTGTGGTCCTAAGAAGTTGAATACACACATGCAGCCCTCCACGAACCCCCTAGCACTGAGGTCTGTGCTCTGATACTTCAAGATTAAAAATTAAGAGAAGAGATCTCGACCTTGCCAAAGAAAGGGAAAACAGTTTAATTCCAAAACTAGGATAAAATACTACATTATCTGAATCATTAAATTTAGAGAACCATTAAATCATTAATCACTACAGCTAAAATCCCAGGCAATGACAGATTTCAGCCTTCTTTGGTAAAATAAACCTAGTCTCAAATTCAGAATTGCTTGTTAAGCCATTTTGCACAGGAAAGCAGGGTAGGCATTCAACAATGAACAGAGATGCTGTTATCAAATTAGCATAACAATCATATCACAAAACCTCAAGTAGTGTTTTTGTGCAGTTCAAGAAATAAATGGTGACTGTCTTAACAAAAAAAAACCCCAAAAGTTCAGTAGTTCATAACCACCCCTTAAAACAGTTTAGAATAATGCAGTAACAATGCTTTTATGAATAAACTGAAAATTTAAATTAGTCATTTGAGTAATTAATTTGCCCAGTTTTCAAAGGCAAATCACCTGTCCAAGGCCATGGGAATTTTGCCATGCAAGGCTTTAGTAAATCTTGAGAAGACAGAGCCCATAATGTTGCTATTAGCATAAAATATCCTTTGGATTTTTTACAAGCCAAATCTAGAATTTATGAAAAAATGGACTCCATGTGCTGTTATTTGTGGTACTGAAGACACAGCAGTGGGTTAAAAGAGATGTTTCTAATAAAGCTCTGTCTCCAGCCTGCTATGAGACTTTAACGTCTCCTGCTACGAGGCTGGAGGATGTTCAGGCTGTATCCCACTGGGAACTTCCACGTGGACCTAGAATCCCTCTGGGGAGACTTCTAATTTTGCCTGAAGGTAATTAGAATTCATGTTTTCTTAGGGAATTAAGGACAGTGATATCTACTCACACTCTAATTGCAGTTAAGCCTAATGGACAGGCCAGGATAGGTAGATACCTAAAGTATCTACCCAGCAAATATTTTGAGGTTTTTCTCCATTTCACGTTTACCACTGAGCACTCAGCAGGTGCTCCCACTTTGGAAAGGAAGTGCTAATGCCTTAAATCGCCCTCTTATTCTGACTAGAATGCATCTAATTGATGTCTCACCTCTGGGAAAACAAAGACAGCAAATTCAGGTTAATGGTCCTGAATATTGGGAGGCATGGCTAAGTCCATTAACCCAGCCAAGACCAAAACACTGACACCTACAATAATATAAGGAAAAATTACAAAATTCCTTAGAAATACTATCATACTTCAAAAGTAGTCTCCAAATGGTGTCAGAAAGAAATTAAGAATAATGTTTGGAATTACTCTTCTCATGTTTACAGGATATTTACTCGTAAAAGTAAAACAAATGCATTTTGTAGAATAAGCCTGAGTTAAAAACTGAATTTTAAGGCCAGAGGACTGAGGCAAAGAAAAATGATTCTTGTTGTTCCTCTCCCTGCTTCCATGGAAGAGTTAAACTTTTTCAATACTGCGTTGAAAGTGGTGGATTCTCGACACAGACTGAGAAATCCACATTATCTAAATGTAGCTGGCCACATTTCAGGCCCTGGGGTAGATCTGGACTAGTCATTCTTGTCTCTTACCATCTCGAGACTGAAGAAGAATTTCACAGCAGGATTTATCAGCTTGTTTCAAGTACCGCCACTGCAATGAAATGTCTCACAGTTTGGATGCGGTTGTTTCTCTCTACTGATTACAAAAGTCTGGACAACACTTTCTGTTGTGGTCTTTCACTTGCTATTTCTTTCTCATCTATTGTTATGTTTCTTTAGGAAATCTGGTATGTAATTAATGGTATGAGGGTATAGAGAGAACTGATATTCAAAACACTGCTGTAGAGATAAAATCAGCTGTGGAAACATGGTTCACTGTAGTTACTATGGGCAATTATATTTATACCAGCTAGAAGTGTCAGGATGATATACAGCACAATTCAGAGCCTCAAAAATTTGTTGGTCTCCATGAGAAAAATGTATCTTAATACTTCTGTAAGGTAGAAGTCTATTATTCAGAAATATCTCTTGCATTTAGTAGCTTATTCCCTTAAAATGGTTTTCAAAAATTACTAATTCTTCACACTCTAGAACCTAGAAACAGCTGAAAAGTAAAAAGCATGAAATCATATTTATTAGCTATGCTGAATTACCTCTTTATAAAATAAATTTACAGTTTTTGTAGAGACAGATGTTCAACATAGCATTACTAAATGGTTCAGTTCTCAGAAAGATTTACTGATTTATGTGGTTCAGGGTCAAACAAATCAGCAAGCAGTAATCAAGCATCCATAAAAAATAAAAGGGCAATGTACTAAGTCTGACCTTTGTGCCATGTGTTAAAAAAACAACTCTGCCACATTTATATCCAATAAACTCACACAAAAGTGGTTTAGAAACATGCTTTTTTATTATGTGAAAAAGGAAGGTGCAGGTAAGATAAACTCTGAAAGAAGAAGATAAACTTCTCTGAAACTTCAGAGATATTCGCTCTCCTGGCTTTTTCTCTCTTAGTAAAGTCAGGTATGGTTCCTAATGATCAGACCATTGGCTGTGTCAACTCTAGACAAGATTATGACATAGTGGAATATACTGTTCATGAACTGAATCTCAGTTACTTTCAGTGTTTGGGAAGTGGACAATGAAATGAAAATAGTACTTCAGCTTAGGGAAGAAATGAGATTCTGTGATCTCACTCCCTTCCACAATCCCTCCTTGAAATATGACAATATTGCGAATGAGAACCCTATTGCTCCATATTCACAAAGTCATCTCTGTATTCCAATGCTTTGACTAGAGAGGGATTATCACATCCTTCCATGTAAGGTAAGGGGTGGTTTAGGCTTTTTTTTTTTTTTTTTTTT
>VXBB01008346.1:350717-426715 GCA_013399915.1 Illadopsis cleaveri
TTTTTTTTTTTTTCTTTTGGGTGGGGTGTTTAATTGTTTTGTTTTTCTCACTCTATAGTTTTACAGATGCTATTGTTTAAGCTTATTTGGATGAAAAAGAATTCACAAATGCTTCATAATACTATCCTTATTTTTTGGATCTGCTGTAATATAGCTTTATGAAAAAAAGCTGTAATTTAAAGATAGCCCAGAAAAAGATCATGCCATGACCTCTTCATTTATGCTTTGATTATACTCAATAAATACTCATAGTTTGGCTTAAATCCAACCCTTTTGTCATCTTTGTCATCTAAAAGACTCAAAGATATCCAATAGAATCCGGAAGGAATAAAACACTGATTAAGGACAATCCATGAATAATCAATATTTTTTTTCCTACAACACAGTTGGATACCAATATAGAAAACTGGTTCATATTAACTTTTTTCAATTAGAATGTACATCAGTCTTTGGGTATGTAACACCTTGTTTATGTAACACCTCATGCACAAGTGTCCACACAAATGCAAAATACCATTATATTTACATACACACAGGGGGGTGTTACTCAGTCCACAATGATGTAATCGTGATGACAAATAAATAGTGACTGATGACTTTCAATCTTGATATGTCAACTTACATGATTTCATATGAGTTGGTATTTGACATTAAAATGATGTTGAGCACTTCGATACCAAGGCAAATAAAATCACAAAAGCAGTCATGAGTGAAAATATAAGACACAAAGAAATGGCCTTCTGTGTGGTGAATTAGTAAAAAAATAAGAACAAAATGTTACTTTAGATAAAATGGAAAGAGATTTTTCCAGGGTTTTTTTTGATAAAATTAACAAAAATCAAATGCGAGCAAAACTACTTCAGTCCCCCATCTCTCTTCAAAAATTCCCAATTTTCAAATAAACCCTTATATTTTAACTTAGAAAAAATTGCTGTATGCCGTAAGACCTTTTTGAAATTGCAGAAAAGAAACACTTGAGACAAGGTGACAGTCTTACTGTTTAAAGTATTTCCCTGTTTTAGTCACCCTTGTTAGTGAATTCCTTGGTACATCCCTGAACATTCTGAGCTCCCCAGGAACTTGCCTTTCACAAATAGATTTCTTTGTTATTGAAAACCCAAAGTCTGCTGTTGAAGCTGGATCATATCTGAAGATCTCATTGTTATCAATCTGATTCTGTTACCCTGCAAAATTATTTTTATCTGCATTTATTCAGTGAGAAGGGAGAGTTTGAGCCAAAAACTCTCTGTATTTTAGTTAAAAAAAAAAAAGTTACATAGACAAGATAGAACAATGATCTGAGTTATTTTGCATTTCATCCCTCTTGTTAGGAGTGGCATAGCTATCTTATTGATACCATATTATTGGTTGTTTCTTCCAAATATAACCTTGTATATCTTACAAATCTATCAATTTACCTATTACGTCAAATGATGTACAACACATTTAGAAGATGTTATTATACAAATTGACCTCGTAATAGATCATATAGTTTGTTGACTACTTCAGTATATAAAGACAATCCCAAAAGGTTGATTAGATAGACAGCTCCAACAATGAGTGAATGTATGGAGCACTGGTGTCTATGGGACCTGCTGGGTGTTGAACTGAGTGTTGAGGTCTCAGTTTCTGGTTGATGGGGTATGAAAATTTAATTTGTGAAAAGGTCTCTGAGGCTTTTTCCTACATAAATTGATACTGATTATTTCACCCCTTTGTTAATAACTTCCAGTGATTGTCCTCTCCATTCCACCCAGTTACTCTGCAAAGCATTACACTGCATTTTCTGGCTGTCTCAAGTGGGGAGAAATCTTTCATTGAATAAATCTATCCTAGTGCAAAGTGGTGTCACTCTGAAAGTGAAATCTTGGTTGTTCTAAAATCAGTGTTAAGCCTCATATGGCCTTCACAGAGGATGAATTTTCCCCTGTAGACTACACTGAGACTAGTTGTTCTGCCTTTTGTCAGGGACAACATAATCTGTAACTACAGGCAAGTTAGAGTTTTCTCTTTCTCACTTATCAGACAAATGCAAGTGTAGTATATATTATGCGTGCATTATACATTTCATTTCTTATTATCAGTTTGCATGCACATTTACAACATAGTCCTAGGCCCTCATAGCATTTTAAGCAGATGTTTAAACTTAAGCCAGTATGAAGCCTATTCTCAAACACTTTGCTGAGCGAACATCTCTAAACACATCATCATGGCTATTTTTTCTTTCCAGCTTGGCACACACTGTGTTGGAGATGGCCAAATTTCAACTGTACTATTACATTTCCCTCCTTTTAAAGCAAAATTATTTTCCTGAGGTCTTAATGTGTAGATGAACTAAGACTGTATTTCCAGACAAAGGTGATTAAAATTTTAAGGTAATTGGTTTTCGCAGAATTCGACTTCATATCAAAGTCTGGACTATTGGATAGGACAGTAATATTTGGAGGAATTTGTTATCCAGTTTTGCTTCTGCCATTCATCTAAACTCAATAAAACACAAGACTGGCAGTGGATGTATTGAGAAGGAAGTAAGAAAGTCAATATTGCAACAGCATGATTGTTATCTGTCTTATTTCTTGTATAGACACTCCTATATTTATGTTCCTAGGTGTAGTTTAACTGAATCCATTCCAAAAGGGGGAATAAGAGAATCTGTTTACAGATGTCATCTGTTGTAGAACTGCTATTACAGAATAATCATTCTAGTCTGCTTTGTTTGCATAAAAAACAATCTCAGTTTTTATATACTGGAATAAAACTGGTTTTGTTTCACATTCCTTTTGCTGATTTCCTTTTCTGTGCAGAGGGATGTTATCTATGTGAATCTACAACCCTGAAATCTTCAATGCTTCAGAAAAGTTTGAGACTAGGAAATCTGTGTGTCTTTTATCCTCTGAATATGATTAATGATGCTTTGTGTTTTGCAAGACATTATTAAAAACAGAAGCCTATGACTTCATTGTCTCTGACAACGACTTTGAACATGGGGTCAGCTATTCCACTTTTACATTTCTTTGCAAGATTAAAAGAAAGTAAAAACTATTGCATTGGGAAGGGGGGAACTTTACACAGATGTAACAAAGCAGAATACACACACGTTTTCAATATGCTTCTTCCAATGAAAATTCACTTCATTCATACAATGCTGCTGGTAAGCAAACACTAGTGACAGGCAAATCTAGCCATCAGGAAAACATACTGGGTTCAGGATTATCTCAAGTACCACATGCTAGAATTGTTGAAAATGTTAAGGAAAGAGTTCAGAGTTTGATTGAGAAAATTACAAGTAACAGATGCAATTTTTTGGTTACACTCCTGGACATTCATTGATGAACACAAAAGTTATCATGCATACCTGAAACAAAGTGTGCAACAGCAAGAATTCATTTGAAAATATTAGTGAACAATTACACATCAGCACTTTTTTATTTTCACATAAAATACATTACTTTCACAAGTTGAATGTGCTATACCTTTATAAACTTTATATCCAGTATTGCTTAAAGTGCTGGAAATGCTAGTTCTTCCTTTAATATCTAAACAGGAAATTATTCACTCTTTTTAAGCTATTCTGTTCACCTGTGATGCATTATTTTATTGAATTTCTGCAATGTAAGGGGTTTTTTTTTTTGACTGATATCTTCACCTTTCATGAATGTTAACAACATTCCCACTGTACTAAAAGCCTAAAGGGGGTACTGAAAACCTCACAGAAATTAATGGCAAAACTCAAAATCATTTCAGCAGCGTTGAAGTTTTGCTAAGTCAAGCTGGGAATATGGTTGCAATAAAACCACTATTGCTTTGACCATTGACAGAGGAATGAATGTTATCGGCCTTCAGAACAATCATTTAGAGAATGATTGAAAATCATAGTACTTTTTCAGCTGGTTATGTTTTTCACTGTCTTTAACTTCATTGTAAATTTTGTCTGTCGACTGAACCTTGCTGCAACTGGCTAGAATAAATATGAGACTCAATTACTCAGTTAAAAATTTATCTTATAAATAAAGTCAATTTTTTGAGGTCTGCTCTGACCTTTTAGGGTTGCATTTGCCTTAAATGATATCGTAAACAGGCAGCAATGTAAAAAAAAAAAATTCAAGATATGGTGAATGAAGGAGTGGAAAAATCAGTGAATATTGCTTTGAAGATTTTTCTGTTTGGCTGTTCTCTGCTTTAATCAGAAGACTTTTTTGAGCTGATTTAGCAGAAATCTAAAATGTCTCCTGCAATATGATCTACTCTTTCACTTTTTACCCATTTAACAATTTTAAAACCATATCTCTCACCACTGGTTACTCAAGAATCATATAGAAATCATTATTATACAGTTTATACTAACACTGAAACACAAGAATTTTTTCAGAGATAAGCCTTGAAAATGAATCAAAACTATGCAGAACAATTGGACCCTTTTTCTTTCTATGCATTAGATTAAGAAAGAATTGACTACTATTTGGAATGGTGCTTTTACCAGCTGGACTTTTGGAAACTGGGAATACGGTTCTCATGGTTGGAGAAATTTTGGCCTGCCTGATACAAGAATAAAAGACATTAAAAAAAAAAAAAAAATTAAATGACACTGCATTTCATTTCACACTGGAATGTGCACCATGAATGTTAATATCACTGCTGAGGGGTCCCCACCAGCCTGTAAACGTCCTTACAACTTTAGCTCAGAATTGCTCTATTGCACTGTAATAAAACTAGATCAAATGTAGATTTAGTAAAATCTGTTACGTTTCCCTAACAATACAGAAAAGTCTGAAAAAAATGCTCACAAGAATATTTTGCCCTGACATGTATGTATTTTCTTAAATAGGAGAGATGTAAATGTTTTCACAAGGAACAAGCACAAGGAGATGTTCTAATTACCAAATAAAACTAAAAACCAATAGCCATTTTTAAAGTGTTGCTCTGCTGATACTTTTGTTTGTGTAAATAACAAGTTTTCTACTATAAGCAATGACTTTATTATCTAGTCAGAAATATGCAGGAGCCAATGCCACATTGGGATGCCTTGATACATGTCTCTTATACACACAACTTATATATAATATGCAGAATATATGAAACACATATATATGAACATAAAAGGTAATTTTCTTGAAAGTGTAACATAACTGTGTCAGTATTATCCACTCGTGGATTCTGCATTTTCTTATCAATAGTATAAATCTGAAGAGGTCCATTACTTCATACAGTAATGGAGTTGATCTAGTTTTAGTTTAACCAAGAGCAGGCTCCTGTCCATTCTTCCTGGTTTCTCCTCATAATCAGTTTCAGAATATTACTGTTCTAATGTTACATACACCTCACTGGTTACCAGGCCACAACCTGACCTTAAATTTGTATGAAAAATTAAGTGGAAGGCAGACGATTGAGCTGTGGTTTGTTTCAGTTTCATATCATTGCCCTTGCATCTGGCGGGGAGGAAAAAAAAAAGGGAAAAGAAAAAAAAAAAGAGCAGCTGCCTGATACCATAATGTCACTTTTAAGTTTTACACTGAAAAAGCACTAAGCGGGGCTTACTCAGAGTCATTTTTCAGCCAATTCTTCTTCCTGGAAATGTGATGATGTGAAGACAGACAGAGCTGAGGGAAGAAACAGTCCAAAAGCCATCTCCCTCACTCTATTATTATGAATCACCCCTGTTATAGAAGGAAAGCTACACACACTCAGCATGCTTCAAAGAAGGAAAATGATGTGACAAAGCCATGAAGTTAAATTAAACAGATCTGATCTATACAACCAATTTCATGTCTGCATATTTTTTTCGTTTAATTAAAAAATAGCTTGAGACCTTTGTTACAGTATAGACTTCAAGTTAATATAGTAAATCAGAATGTAATTAAGTAGCACATCTGTCCAAAAGAACGCATTGCTGAGTTTGGTTGATCAAGTTAATTGAATTAAGAATTTTTTTAGGGCTAAGGTAAATCTAGCTTATAAATACCAAGCACTTTGAATTAAAATTTGTACAATATTTCAATCCCATTGTCTTAAACCCCATTAATTTAGGATTTTAAAATATTTGTGTACCAGTAAGTATTTACTCATCCTCATTCTGGCATGTGCAGGTTCCAGAATTAAACAATATGTGACCTTAAAAATGAGACTTCTCAATTCTCAGTTCATATTTTTCTTTCTATTTTGTAATAAACAAATTTTACACATCAGAAATGAATGCAACGAACTTATTAAATAACACATTTCTTTTAAACCCTCAATGAGGCAGATGATCTGTCAAATATGTCATGTGGTAGCTATAAAAATGTGGGTAATTAACAGCAGACAAAATATTCATTGCTGCATTGCTGATGCATTCAAAATTCCTGTAAATTTACGGAGAAGCATGGCAAGACACTACCTATTTCAGCTTAAAGCCACTTTCCAAGAGTAATAGAAATGTTCTCCTATGAGCATTTAAAGAGAACTATTAGAAAACTACAGCAAAGTGGTAGAGGCTTAGAATATTGACAATAGATATGGGAACATGATTTACCTAGAAAACTTAATCAGAAAAACAGGAATGGATTGTTCATTCCATTATCAGCTTTGAGAGAAGGTATCATCCTTAGTGTCCCTCTTGCTCCTTTTTTGGGCATAGACTGCAGGCTAAAGAAGAAAAAGAAACAAGAACGATTTCTTTTATAGACATACGAATCACCAAAAAATATTGTGGCCTCCTAAAAGAGCGTGTGTTGGTGGCTGTGGGCACTTAGCTGGCTTCCGTATTTGAGTTAATTATATTAAGAACCACATTCATAATTAATTAACAGATTAAAACCAGAATTGGTAAGGCAGGGTTTGCCTGACTTGAGACTACACCTCTACTTTATGATAGAATGAATTTGGCCTAGCTGTTCCTGCCTGTCTTCACTGATTTGAATAATGAAATGGATCTCAAGCAGATGAATCAAGTTCCTAGAGAAACGGCTTAATATAGCTTTTGAGGAGACAGCAGAGAATATGGTAGCACCTCTTTTCATGTTATTGTTATTGACATCTCCGCACAAATAATAGTGTCACATTGGAAAATTTGAAGAAAAAATGCTTTTTCAAGGTTTATTCTCCGTGGTTTTCTGCCACTCCAGTAAATTAACTTCAATGATCTTCAGAGGGTGATAAAGCAATTAGGTCCATTGGTTCCTGCTGACGGCTCTCCAACTTCTAAGAACTCCAGACAAAAGATATTTTTGTTAAAATGCCAACTCTTTCCCCCTTCATCTCTGATGCAAGACTTCACAATACACTTCTCTGATCCTTCCTTCCTCACTCCCTCAAGCAAAATTAGAATACATCTACCCAACATTTGACTAGTTAGTTTTAAAAGAACTTGGCTGGGAAGATAAGGTGTGAGGCAATAGAGTGGTGAAGACACACAACTGTTTGCATACAGTTTCTGTACAGTATAGAGAGCACTACAGTGACCTGAATTGATAGAAGGATTTGGTTGTGCCTGTGTCTCCAGGCCTTTCCTAGTAAAATTTTAACTAGGATTTTTCTTCTCCCCAGCTATTATCTAGTTCATTGACTTCCAAAACACTGCTGACCTTCACACTTTCTCACATATCAGCTTGTATGACATTTAACTGATCCAACTGAAAACAATATTGGTGCTGTACTTTACAGATTCATGGGCCAGCACTGAGTGTGACCTCAGTGATCACCCACAGTCAGATCACAGTGCAGAATCAGTGATTTACCTCTTTGTGTTCTTGTCTTCACAACCAACATTTTCCTGTGACCTATTTCAGCTTGTAATACAAAAACAATCAAGATGATCCAAAGTGAGAACACTAAAGCAACAAAACTTCTTCTTTCAATAAACATCCACATTCCTTTCCAATGTATGTGTTACTGAAAGTTGAAGAATAGAAAAGTAGATAAAATGTGGCTTTGATTAAAACCAATATTTGTTAGGTTTTTATAGTTTGGTTATGAAAAATCTATATAATCAATAAGTTCCAGAGCAATGGTTGGTTATTAAATTCATTCAGATGAAAAAAAAACCCAAACCAAAGAGGAATATTAATCATGACTGGGCAAGAAATCCTATTTTTTTAGCTAGAAAACCAATTTTTAACATTATGGATTTGGTTTGTGGTGATGTTCTTGTTAATGAGAGATTCAAATTAATTTCAACTGATGCCAGGAAAAGAACATGTTCAACATTGTTGGGTCATACATATGTTAGGAATATCATTGCTGTTTTATTAGACTGTGAAATTACTACTCATTCTTACAGAATAATAAAAAAAGTATTATGGAAAGGGTCTTTATGCAATTTCTAGCTGTAAATGATAGATATGTTTTGTAGTCGAGGCAGTAATATTTGCTCTAAATGTATACCATATAGCACTTCAATTTGAAATGAGGGAATAGTCTACCCAAACTCAAAACCATGTGCACTGGATAATGCCCTGTGGAATTTGCAGGCAGACTTTTAGTATAATTATTGCTACTTAACAGCATTATGGAGGAGAATGAAGCAATGCATGACAGGATCTGAAGAACTGTAATCTAATTTAGATATAGAATTCTAATTATTGATTGTTTTTTGATATAATAAGAAAATAAAGGCTGTTCAGAGAAGAGATAGAGATTTTGATTATTTCTATTTATCTAACCATTTCTCAAGAAAGAGTAGCAATATTGCCTCATTTAAAAAAATAAAAGAAAAAATAATTTAGTTTTTACCTGGGGAAATAAACCTGTGGAAACATAATTTAAAGAAGATTTTATTATCCTCAGTAATAATATCCTGCATTACAAAGAAAATTGAGTAAGCACTTGGTAATCATAAAGTGCTACATTTTGTATTTCTGTTAGTATAAAGGATTAAATTAAGTATTGTGTTTTTTAACATTCGGGACATACAAATTGCTAAAATTAAAATATTATTTCTAACATTTCACTGGGAAGATAAGGAAAAACAGAATAATGTTTTAACATTTTTTTAGTTTCAAGGAAAATAAAATTTAATAAAACATACCTACTTAATGAATGACCATTTGTATCTCAAAACCACTCATTAGCTTTATTACACTCAGATATTACAGAATAAGAAAAGTTGCTCTAGCAAAATCTCTTAATTTATGCAAAGTTTTTATCTTCAGAGCTCATAGAAGAGCTGGTTTAAAGTTTTCATTTAAAAAATTATACAATTTCTGTTTTAAATAAAATTTTATGGACTAAACAAATCTCACAGAAGTGTTCATGTTCTTCTGCTCTATTTATTAAGATTTTTTCTTCAGATCATTGCTTTTCTTCATTTAGTTATACTTAGAACCCCCCACCGTTGAAGTACAGAGGCATAGATGCTAAAAATGGTAAATGTGAAAATGTCAAGCACCTACTGGTGCTTTGTGTCATGTGGACCTGGTCTCTGAAAGGTTAGATGATGACATAAACATATTTCTGTAAAAAAGCTGAAAAAATCTATCATGAGTCAGTCTGTGTTCTTCTTTCTATGACCTGAATTATATCAATGAGATTTTTTTGTGAACAGAAGGTTGTGTCAAGATATATTAAAAAAATATCCAACCAAAAAACAAGTGAAAGAACAAAATGTTAATCTCAGTGGGAAGTGCCTTATTTTCAGTTTAGTGACTAAATATGACAAATGTAAATTGAGAGTGTAGTTTTGAAATTAATCTACTCATTTTCTTCCCTAACATTTACCTAACTATAAAGTCTAAAACAATTTGATTTCTGGATGACATTCAGTTATTACTGCGGATAATTTTGGTTTTTAATTTAGATTAAGCAATAATTGCTTACTAAGAGTTCCAAGCTTTCCCTGAAACAACACAAACTACACCCAGAAATGCTTTTAAAAGACTTTTGTTACTATCCAGAAACACTGAGGGCCAAACCCTAAGTAATTCATACAGTTATTAAGATTAAACAGCAAAAAACCAAAAGAAAAAGTTTAGTGGATGAAGGACAATAGATGTAAGAACATCCAATAAACCAAGGCAAGTTACAATACAAAGCAAAAAGGGAGCCATGAAAGTTCAAGGCTCACTTTACAAGAATTTAATAAATTTGTTTTCCTGACCCTGTGGACGTGTTGTGATCTTTGTGATCTTACCTGTAATACCTTTCCCCGACAATTCCATTTGGTAACAGTATTTAAGATCCATTCACATCACTAAACAGCTCACCTTTTTCTTTCATTCTTTTTTTTCCTTTTCTTCCAAGAAGCATAGGTGAAAGGGTTGCTTTCTGCTTCTGGATTTTTTTCTGCAGACTTCTTTTGCCTAGAAAGCCACTTCTGAAAGTTAAACCAAAACAAAAGTTGTGTGGGTGTCTGTATATTATTAAAATATGGTTAGAAAAAAATTCAGTGATCTCTTCAGATTTAAATTTGAGGCCTAGCTTCATGGACTGAAAAACTTCTTTAAAAATACTTATTTAAAAGATTAATTTAAAAAATGCTTCCTTCCCACCTGATTAAACCATATATCTGAGTAGTCTGGATATCCTGGGGAGCTATTTGTGTACTAGTTAGCAATGACTGACAGGACTACCCAGTGTGTCAATGTGTCTCTTGTTTTGGTTTATCAGATAACTGGTGAAATGTAACACTGATGGTGTCAGATTCCTATTTACAGCATCGCTGGATAAACGTAGGGTTGTTTGGGATTTCTCACTTATTTGAATTCTTAATTTGTCCTTTCTTGTAACGTCCCTGTTTCTAATTAACAGCGTTTAAGGGGAGCTTAACTTCCTTTTTGCTTTACCAAACAAACCATGTCCAGTTTTATATGCAAGAAGAGCTTTCTACTGTTATTATGATTTATGCCACAGAAAAACACAAATAAAAACATACAATGATATTTTTTTCTTTCTTCCAGGCTTAGGTTGGCCACCTCGATAGAAATTATTTGTATATGAAAGCAATTTTACACTGTGTAGAATGAAGTACACTGTGTGGAAAGATGGTTTTGGTAGCATAGAATAATTCAAAGGCTTCTTCTCAATAACTCAAGTAGCTATACTGACTAAAAAATCCAGCATATATTGGGAATTCTCAGTTTTGACTCTACACAACTAGAAGGGTTTACAAATTAGTTCATTTTACTAAAGAAATTAGTTCATCTTACTTTAGATAAAAGCAAGATAAGTAATCCAAAAAAACCTGACCTTAGATTAGCTACCCCGGATATCCAGCCTTAGTAGGTAGTAAGAATCACGAAGTTCCAGAGAACTTCCATGTCAGAAATGTCTCTCCAAGCTCTTATTATTTAGGCAACAGTTTGTGACATGTTCTTCATTATTTATAATTCATTTATAATTTATTTATAATTTATCACTATTAAAAGATAATATTTATATGTCCAATATAGTCCTAAACTTGTACTTCTGTCAGAATAAGGAATTAATCTCCAAATCTACTCATACATAAAATTCTTTTTCAAAAGATCACTAAAGTTTGCAGAGGAGTAAGATTCAAGACTACTGAAATTTACTGATGTTATCAGACTTCTCTCCTTTGATGTTTTGTCAGTTCCTCAAAGTCCATCAATTATCCTGCACTAAAAATACAATGAAAAGCCTTAATTAATACATAAGTGGAATCTGACAGCTATATTATCTTCTAGTTTGAATTACTGAAATTTTACTTCCATGCAATCTAAACAAATTAAATAAATTATTAACAATCTGATATTTTAAATTATATTTACCCAACAATAATAAAATACATAGAAGTTAAAAAAAGGTAAAGTGTTTTCTGTTCAAATCAGCAATCTGGTGACCTTAAAAAAAATCTACAATTTCCATTCATTTGCATTATCTTCTCCTGAAATCTGAATCTGAATATAATTAAAGTATTACTCTAGAATGTAATGCAAAGTGACATGATTTGAAAAGCAATCCCTTTGTATTGTAAATACTGCAATGGTTAACATGGTGATGAACGAAATAAATAAAGAGGACTACTGCTGACCTGTTGCATGCAGATGGGGTAGAGTTAAGATTAGTTTTCTGAAGACCTTACTGAATTCACAGTTACATTTTTCTTATAAATTAAGCCATTGACTGACATTCATCTGGAATTTCTTGTGTTCCAAAGTGAAGGTGACATGTTCCCTCTCCTTTTGTGATGTAGGAGAAACAATGACTTGCATTTATTAAAGCATGTAGAATCCTTACATCGCATGTCTCAGTGGACTCAGTTCAAAGTACTTGAATTATACCTGGTATATCAACTTGAATCTCTCATGATAGAATGAATCTTTCATGAGTCTTTCATGATAGAGACTGTGCCCTCGGCTGACTTGTTGTGTTTCTTCACTTTGCAAGTTTTCTCACTTTGGAAAAATTCTATTTCATTAAAACAATAAAGGCTACAATGGGAATCTTTTACTATAGTTGGGAGAAGTATCAGCTTAAGATAGATGCACTTGTACCATTCACGAGTTATTTTATTTTTATCTCACTTGCATGACCATCAAATGTGAGTAATTGTTGTGGGTCGTCACTGTTAGGCAGACAAGCTCCATGCAACCACTTTCTCACTTGCCCTACAGTGGAATGGAGGAGAGAATTGGAAGGGCAGAAGGAGACAATTTGTCGGTTGAGATAAAGACAGTTTAATAGATAAAGCAAAAACTGTATCCACAAGTAAAACAAAATAAGGAATTCACCCACCACCTTCATCAACAGGGAGATGTTCAGCCACTTCCAGGAAAACAAGGCTCCATCATGCCTAATGATTTATTGGGAAAACAAATGTCATATTTCTTTCATTTCCTCCTCTTTCTCTCAGCTTTTATTGCTAGGCACAACATCATGTGAGATTGTATATCCCTATGGCCAGCCGTCCTGGCTGAGTCCCCTCCCAGCTCCTTGTGCCCCTCACTGGTGGGGTGATGTGAGGGGCAGGAAAGGCCTTGATGCTGGGTGAGCACTGCTCAGTAGTACCTGAAACAGTGGTGTGTTGTCAACTCTGTTTGCAAAAAGTCCAGAACTTAGCACTATATGTACTGCTATGAAGAAAATTAATTCTCTCCCAAACAAAACTTGTACAATAACAAAATGGCATCACAGGACACAGTTCTCTGGGCAGAAGAACTAAGAATTCTTGCAAAGTTAGGATAAAACCAGAAAAACTTCCAGAGGTCTGTGAAGAGTTCTCTAAAATACTTCAAAACTAAACTTTAATCCACATCAGGCAGAACCAGACCCAGTGTACCAAACAGTGACGACAACAGAAGTTAATATGCTCCTCATGCAACATAAATTATGGAACATAATCCAAAGATTAAAGTATTCTCTGCTGTCCTCTATTAAATTATAGGAGTTTGGGGAAAAAAAAGCAAATAAAGTATGACTTCAAAAGAGAAGTTGATGTCCAAGAGGGGAAGAAATAATTTTCTAAATATGTAGGAAGGAAATTTTGGGCACATTAAGTCAGTCACACCATTTACTCACCTACCAACATATCCCTTCACATAGTACAGCTTTGATCTATTTTAGTTTCTCCTTCTTTGTATGAGTTATTTAAATAAACTGAAAACTGATTAGCTGAGGGATAAGAGGTACTCAAAAGTGTTGATAACTTTCTGAATTGCCTAAGGCAGAGTGGGGGAGAAATCTTCAAAAGTGAGAATTATGTCCATGCTATTAATGTAGTCAATATTTATATGGATTGACTGAGCAGGAAGAAAGGGAAAAAAAGTGTTCTCTTACAAATCAGAAAACTATAAAATTTTCATGAGACAACATGAGTGAAATTGAGTCACTCATGTTTTGGAAATGCTGCACTGGCTGAGATGAGCAGCGGTGGTGACATAAGAACATGGTAACTGAATTCTTTTGTTCTGAAAACTTAAGTCCCTGATTTGTGGATTTAGTTTCAAAATCTCATTTTCTAAGCTCTAACTCTTTGAGATTTCCTGCAATGCCAAATGAAATTATAAAAGGAACAGTACAAAAAGACTTTAAGAACTGTATTAATTATCTCTATGTAAGTTTGAAGTCTCATCTGCAGTATTGTTGTTTACTTTGTGATGCTTTTGGTGAGACAAATATTAGAAAAGTCTAGGAATCTGAGTGAGTGACTGTAAAGCCTGAAAACAGGACCTGTTACTGGTTGCAGACTCTCCATGGCTTATGTGTGAAACTAAACTGGTTTGCAGTGAAACTCATTACTTCATGCTTTGCAAAAAAGATAAGTTTTTTAACAAAACTAGCCTGTTTTTATATTTGAAAAAAAAATTAGATGTACAACAGGAAATTGTGAATAGCAGTTAGTTGTAACTGTTTTCATACAATTTCCTTCTCAAGCAGCCAATCAGCTACAATGTATGTCTTTCCATGCTCTAGGAGTTATCTTTTTAATACAATAGTTTAATTTTTTAATAGCAATAGTTTAACTTTGTCAAAAAGTATGGCAAATTTTACAGTACTTAGAAAAAATATAATCCTCCCAATTTTATTTAGGTTCTAACAGCCAAGTTTCTTAGTAATTAACAACCATAGAAGACAGAGGTTGGGGGGCTTTAGTTATTTAGGATGCTTAATATCACAGCTTTGCTGCATATTCATGGAACAGTAGCCAACATAAGGACAGGATGATCCCTAGTGCTAACATAAATTTAATTAATATGAGGATCCTTCCTACTTTAGAATCATGTATTTTTTATAGGGAGTTCATATCATATCAGCTCCAGGATTTGAAGACCTGAAGCAACAGTGGCTACTTCAGGTTTACAGATCAGCTAGATTTAAGACTGATGAGATCCTGTATTTCAGTGAAGTGCACAGGTTTGCCCATTGATTTCAGTGAGCAGAAGAGCAAGATGAGGCTTCAGATTTCCTTCCACTTTTAACTGTTAATTTGCCATATCAAACAGATTGCATATATGGACATGAGGCTTAGTAGCAGTGAACCCTTTGAAGCACAAAAGATGATTGTTGATGGTTTAAAGGCTCCCCACTTCTGTCTTCTAGCCACTAAAATCTGCAATTACAAAAAAGGTCTTGATCTCTGGAAACCGTGCCTTGTTAAATTTCCTTAGTGGACAAGATGGTACTGTGTAGCATTACATGTGGTTACTGTTAACCACATCCTTGCTGTAAGTTAACACACTGTAGCCAAGGTAATAAGATGTGACAAATGGCAGCATGGCAAGTCATTTTGTGGAGTTTCCTTCAGAATACAAAAAATATCTGGGGAGAGGCTCACGCTGCTTTTCACTATCCATTTGCTCATGGATGTAGTGAACAACGATTAACTTGAATCTGGGCTGCACTGGTCTACGAAGAGGCAAGGGAAGATCCTAGGGAACTGCAAGAAATCTGATAGGGACAAATGGCAAAGCAAGGCAGAGTGAGATGCTGCAGAATGCATACACATCTTAGGTCATTTATTTGCATACAATTACTTCAAAAATAGACTTTAAACACTTTTTTTTTTTTTTTTTTTTGAAAGGCCCCACTTGGTTTCCACTTCNTTTTTTTTTTTTTTTTTTTTTTTTTTTTTTTTTTATCAAACCCTGTTTTTTCTCTTTAGGTCCATGAAACTCTAGGATAGGGTCTCAGTTGCCCATGAGGAAAGATTTTGCTGTTGGGCATGTGCAAAGACAACAGCAATAACATGATTCTATTGCTTTGTAGTTTTGACCTTCAAAAAGAAGATTGACAAAGTAGGAAATTTCAAATATCCTACTTTTTTTCCCAGCACAAACACAGTGTGGGCTTCTTTTGTTTTGATTTATTGATGAACTTAGATTTCATTAATTGCCTTTTAAATTGTTGTTACTCCAAAGGGTTTTTGAAAAAAGAGGTGGCTGGAGGGAAGGATAATTTTCTTCTGTAAGAAAGGAAAATACACAGCATTTCTTAATGATAGAAAGTTAGAAACATTTCAAAAGGCCTTTCACAGCTGTTTGCCTTCCCATAGATTATAAAACTACCAGAAATAGCTGCAGGCAAAATGACTTCAGTGACTGTTGGGAGCGTGGACAAAATGTTAAAAACCACACACAATTCAGTTATATTCTGGTGTTTAGATACAGCAATATAAAACATGCAAAGTGGTAATTATTTGGGTGCTTCTTTTTTTAAACATTGCTTTTAGAAGAAAAAAATGAAAACTTTTTGCTAAATTTATTTTCTGACTTCTGTTGCATAAAGTAGGTTTGGATTTTATAAAAACATGTGATGGAAGAGATAAAGCTTAATAGATAGATATGAATTTTCTTTGAAGATCATATTATTGAAATATAATTTTTTTAAAAGAAATTGAGGTCAGACCATCAGCTCCAGCTGAAGAAAGTGACTATTCCGCCTTGTTCAACCTTTGCCAGGCTATTGACCCTGGCCATTCACTCATCTTCCTCTCTCTCCTCCCTCTTCCTTCCAAAATTGCCTTCATCTCATTCATTTCTGGTAAGTCTGGGGTAGAAAAATGGTGATAAAACAACTAACCCTGTTGACTGTGGAACTGAGACCCAGACTAGGGGCACAAACCATTTTACATGGATCAGTGGGAACTAGAACAACATCTCTGACTCCGCCATCTTTGTACAAAATTGATGCATTACATCCCACTTCATAATCCTTAGGCATTCACCATCTGAATACTGATCTGTTTCATCTATTGTCCTACAGGGTTAGAAAGATTTGCAGCCTTTAGCTAGTCTTACATATTCTCCTACCTATTTTTGGCTTTTCAGATACCTAAAAGCTATTGATTTTCTCAGTTGCTAACATAGCTCTGAACAGTAACAGCTCACTGAGTATTCTACCTTTTGCTCTTCTCAAGACTTTCTGGTTATGAACAATTTCCATTGGCTAGGGCATGCATGAGTCTTCAAAACGTGAACAAAATGTGACCATAAAGAGCATGGGGAATGTCTGAGATGGGCATCCTCTGTGCTTATGGATTTGCTATAGGCAGTGTATCCAACACACTGAAGGGATTTGGAACTGCTGTACTGGGGGTAGTCAGGAAATATTAAGCCATTCATAGTTGCAAGAGGATCTAGGCAGAGGAACGTGCTTTTTTACAGCCCTTTTGCAAGGCAACTGGTGGTAATTCAACAATCCATTTTTCTGTCTCCTGCTTTAAGAAGGAAAACTACTCCTATTTTGATGTTGAATTTATAAAACAATCTGCAGTCATCCTGAATATCTGAGTAGAATCTGTAAATAAAGTGTTTTTTCTTTGTTGAATTAACTTAATGGTTAATTTGGAATATGGGATTAAGAACCCCAGACAACCTGGTTCTGCCTTATTCTTTACTATTTTGATAGTTCTAAATACTAATTTCTGAAAATAATTTAATTTTTTTTTAATAAGAGACAGTTGCTGATAATCAAAAATTTACCTTCAAATATTTCATCAAGAAAATTATTACAACTAGTGTCATATGAGATTTTAAAAAAGATTTTAAATTTTTAAAATTTGGATTAAAATCCCAGCTAATTTTATCCTGCGTTTTATTTAGTTGCATGAGAATTATTTTTAAATACCTCACCTAATTCATTTGCCAACCTACTTCCACCAGGTTAATCTCCATAAGACATGCATACTTTACAAGTCACAGTGTGCTAGATATCAAACAAATGTAGAGGGAAAAAAAGGTGCATTTTAGTCAGTAGCTAAATTGCTGTCATTTCATATCACATATATATAAGGCATTTTAGGCATCACATTGAAATGTCTTTTCTAGGCAATTATTTCCAGTCTAAGTAACCATAGGGAAGCATAAAACTATTTAAAAAATGAAAATAAGATGGTTTATATCACCTGCATAAGTTGTTTTGTTCTCTGCCTTCAGGCTTCAAAACCCGCTTCCCATATTTTTTCCTTTCTTTAAAAATAATGTACATCAGCTTAATTTATCCCAGGTCCCAACAGAAGGATCAGATTTTAAGCTTTTAATGCTGCGGTTTCAAATCCAATTTTACAGTGTTCATCGTTTCAGAAGTGACAGAATCCAAAGTGAGCTTTAAAAAAAAAAAGGAAGAATGAAAGAAAAAAAAAATCAAGCTGTTTAAGGCATGCACTTTTAAGGTAAAGTTTTACTATGAAGCTATAACCCGAAGAATGTTTCTAAAGGTGTTAGCTAGAAATATTTCAGGTTTTAAGAACTATTTCTTATTGAAAAGAAGCAAAATTTTGAAGGGCTGCCTTGTGTTTATGTTCAATTTTTTGTGTACTTCTTCTAATGTGCCCTACTGAAACTAGTGCGTAGGAGGACAGTACTTCAGATTTTAAGGAAAAATATCCAAATCTTCTTCAATATATGATTATTCCTTTGCTGCTGAATGTAAGAGTGCAGGAGCTGGTACAATATGTCTCTTCCTCCTCAAGGGATTGTCTGAGCAGTTTTGGCTTGACACCATTGATGGATACAGGATCATCCCGTTTATCTGCTGCCTTTATGCCATGTGCCTGGGAGCAACCTCCACCATCTGCACACGAGGCCACTTCCTTGCTGGTGAAACCTACCATCCTTAGGGGTTGCTCTCTGCATTTCCACTGTCTGTAGGGTGCAAGCCCTACAGCAAAGATCCTAAGCAGAGTAAAGAATACCATCAAGGACTCATTAGGCAAAAAATTTGTAATGCTGCTTTCAGCAAGTAACATTTGCTTTGTAAATCTTTCCATGCTCCTCAATGAGTAGCAAGTGTTATTCACAGGTTCAATTCTACTGATTTCAGAAGTGAGTCTCTTACTGAAAACCAGTGTTTTTCTACAGGACAAACAGAGAACTGGAGTGAGCAATAAGTGGGTTCTGTGCCCACACAGAGTTTATAGTTGATGGAGACCAAAAGAGAACTTGCTGAAAAAAACAAGTCCTGGTATAAGGCTTTCACAAGAGTAGCAAATGACTCCCAAATACGAGACTGCGATTGCCAAATATCTGCATGACTAACAGAAAATGTACCTTAATGTTGGACACCTTTCTTCCCTTCCCAGTAAATCCTGTTCCCTGTCCCTTGAGACATTTTTTTTCATGGAAATTTGTTGCTCATTATAGCCTAAATATAAAGTTAATAAATGAGATGGGAGTTGTGGAGTTAAATTGGCAATACAGATTTTTCTTAAGGCACAAAGTTGACTGTTGGAGGAATTTTGGGTGCAGCATCTTAGCTGGGTGTAAATCAGCAGTGGTGGTACCACTGAGGCTTCAGGCATAACAGTGAAGCAGCACCTTCTTTGGAACCATTGTAAAGTTGCATGAATTTACAGTCAGCTTCTCAGAGGCTGTGACAGAGGGCTGCATGGATAACCTGATTTTGGTATTGGAAAGAAGACAAAGATTTAGTGGATATGGAAGGTGAAATACCTTCTTGCCCATGAATGGACTCCTACAGATCATGGTTCAGACACATTAGTGAGTTAATATGACAAAGCTTATACTGATACTACTTCTAGGGATGTTTGGACGAAGTTTGTCATCTGGATGTCATAGACAGCCCTAGACAGACTTTATTTTAAAGTGGGTGGAGAAACATTACATCATCCACTTTGACATAGCAATCCCTTCTAGAGCATTTTAAAATGAGGGAAAAAAGGATCTGTTTTTTTAACTGAATTGTAGCTTTTTGTTTATATGCAGCTTCTCTGTATTGCCTCTTCTTTGCAAGGTATGTGGAATGTTAAAATTCATTCCTTTTTCAACAAAGTGTAGCCAAAAATAGCCTGGACACATGATACTGAAGCTGCTCTTGTGCTACCCATTTAAGTTATGTATCAAGTCTAAATTTAATCAAGGCCACATTTTATTTATATATTTCATGCATTAAACTCATTTAAACTTTTAGTCAGATTTCATTAGGGGAAATACTACCGCACACATCATGCAGTAGTAAGGCTAATGTGCTTCAGGAATTTGAAAGGATTTAGAGATCAGAGGGTCTGATTTCAAATTTTTTTTTTTCTTTTAGTGCTTAGTGCTTGAAGCAGGTCTGTATGTTGCACATAGTTTATTTCCTAGGACACTAATACAGTCAGCATGGTCTGTACAAAAGTGTAAACACAGACATTCTCTGTAATCAGTGCATTTGGTGTCTTAAGGCAAGATTATGTTTTTTTAGGAAATGCAATTTATGTTCAAGATTAAATTTCTCCTCCAGACTGATAACGTCTTGCAGTTGAATGAGATCATAAATTTTGTGTCCAGACTTCTTGTTCTCCATCTTAGATCTTCATTCCCTTTTTCAGTGTTTTAGCAAAGGGGAACTGAAAGAAACACATCTATAATGATTTACCTTCACAAAAATAGTCTTCAAGGTTTGATAATGTGCGAATAAATTTAAAAAAAATCTAAAATTATGGACAACTGCAATAAATAACAAACTGCTCTCCTAATCAACTTCCATGTTTCATTTTTATTCCATCAAAGATTAAAAAAATTCTGAACCACAGAAAAGGTCCCACACATAAGAAGAAAATAACACAGTCTTAACTGAATTTAACTGCTGTGGTTTGTCATGTCTCTTTTGGTCAGACCCTCCCTGATGGTTTTTCAACCCACTGTCTAAAATGTTGCAGAAACTTCATGCTGTATCTTTTATTACAACTTAGATAGAGATATATACATTTTTCTGATTGGCAAGACAGCTTCATTTATGTTTGCTTGAAAAAAGAAACAAAGAGAAAATAAAGAAAAAAATTTAAAGGTAAATAACACATACACACACATACATTTTTTCAGCAAAGCAATTGGACTTTATTTCAGTGGAGGTTCTTTTCCCTCCTGGTGCAATTTCACCACAGTCCTGAAGAACGGAAATCTGTCATTCGTGTATGCAGTGAATCTTACAGTGCTGAAAAGCCAGTACATGGCAAAGTTTTAGTGACCCAGGGCATATTTGAACTTGTGATCTAGAGATGAAAGGCTTAATATTCAATTCCCAGTCCCATGACTCATCCAGTTCCCCAGCATAATTTTGGTTTGGGAAAGAAGTTTTTGAATTATGAGTGTGCAAAGAGCATTCTGACAGAATTGCAATTTAAAAACAGAATGGCCTGATTTACAGACATGCTGAACCCTCAGGGTCTCACTGAGTTAAGACTATGCAACTGTCAGAAAACAGACCTTACTTAGCACCTGTCTCCAAAACACTCCACAAAAGGTAAATATATTGCTGTAGGATCTAGGGATGGTGATCCCAGAACCAGATACGAGATCAGGTTTGGAAAAGAATGAGTTCTGTAGCATCTTTCTTTCCCTCCTCAGCCTGCCAGGAAACCTCTACAAAGGAGCTTTTGAAGACTCTGGACATGTGTTGTGTCCTGAAGGACTAACAAGACTAGGAGCTCTGCTTTTTGACAGTATAGAATACATCCTTGATCTCTAGTTGTATCCCTTTTCTCTTCCATGTCTTTCAAGGAAAAAAGAATTCTCTTCCCTTTAACAGAATATCTTATGGTGGAAATGTATTTTCCCCAAGATCAAGTATTTAGTTTCCCTGAGAGAAGGTTTCTTTGCAACATGGAATCAGATGAGAGGGTGCTAGTGCTGCACAGAAGAAATTAAGCCTACCCTCTTATGTATGTTATACCTGTTCAGTTCTCAAGCCAAACATCAGTGTTCCCCACATCACGCAAGTCAGCTGACCCTCAGAGCCAGCAGCCTCTCCAAGGGGATAGTTTCAGGCATTCATATTCATGCTTAGATCTGCTTCATATTATTTAATGTACTCAAATCCTGACTACCTTAGCAGTATGAAAACAGTTTGTGTGAGCTTTGTACCCTAGTTAATGCAAAGCCCATGCACAGCCAACAAAAGCAATGTAATTGTTCTTGTAAGTCTTAGATAACCTCTTAGCAGTTGAACTCCCTTGTGACTACACAGTCATACCAACCATTATTCCTCACAGAAGAATTTTTGGAATGTGGTAGCTAAGTTAAAAATAATTTTCACAACAGTATTCAGGAGAGATGTTGCCAAGACAAAGAAATCATGAGATCAGAGAAGTAGCAAAATAACTTTGTGGGATCTCTTCTAACCAGAATCCTTATCAGCTCCTCACCTTTTTGAATTTTAAGCACCTTAAGAACTATTTATTTTGCTTTTATTTACCCTGCTAAAAATAAAAATAAATTACTCCTGGCTTAAGCTAAATAAAATAAGCTTAATTATTATATAGATTAATGAGCAGAGACACTGGAACTACTGCAGAAGGCTGCAATGGAAATTCTGTGCTAAGAAAGATGTATAATTCAGTAAACTAAAATTACAAATGGAAAATACAACTATAGTAGTTACTAGCACTTTATGCAGTTGTGCCTCTCCCTCACTGACACTGAATGGCACAATATGATCACATGGATTTCACACAATTCCTTGGTCTTGTTAAACAAAAGACAGCACATTTTTTTATACAGAACTGGGAACTTCTCATTATATAAATATTAAATTAGATAGATACATTTTTTTCAATAGAAGACTTATTAAAGCACCTTGAAAATTCTCTGCCTAGTCTCACCTGAAGAGGGATTACATCTATAGGCCAAATTACCACGGAAAGTAGAAAGCAAGAGGTGGGGGTTTTTTTTCTTCTTTTTTTTTCTTTTCTTTTTTTTTCTTTTTTTTCTTTTGTGCAGGAGATTCAGATTTCTGCAGAGGTTTAAGTCGCCCATAATTCCAATTGCTGGAATTGAGTATGTTTCTTTTTTGAACCCAAATATAATTGCCAGGTTTACAACAGTTTTAGGCAAAACTATTATTCTTTCCCCTGGTCTTTGGAGGAGGAAGAAGCTGTTTTTCAGTTCAATCTGCGTTCTAACTCTATTACTACCAAAAGTGGAAGCTATGAAATACCTTGGGCTGACACTGGCCATATTCTTGCTTTCAATCAAAATCCAAAAGAACATTAGTTTCTTGTGGATATGTATTTTATATAAAACAGTTTACACAACTTTAACACATTTAGCATTTCAAAAATTCAGAAATATGCATAATAAATAATTTTTAAAGCTGGAGTGTTCCTTTCCTCCACTGGGTGTCAGCATAAGGCAATGAGACTGGATTTGGAAATCTCAGTAAAACGTTTCTTAGATCAGAGATTTTGTATATATTCCAGAAGAATGCAATGGGATAATCATATTTGCTACTTAACCACTGAAGAAAGCCCCACCTAGCCCTAAGGTCCTCAGAGGGATGCCTGTATACCAGCAAATAGCAGAACAGACCTGAAAAGGCTTACCAAAAAAACCCCAGCCAAAATGAACAAAAAGCCCATCCTAAGAAAGGATGTAGAGTGAATTTTAAGATTCCTTTCTGGTGGTCATGGAAGGAATTAAATGAAAGAACATCACTGGAAGACTGAAGTCTCCATTGAAGCACTTTATTTGGGAACAGAGGATGGGTTTCAAACATTGCTAGAAGAGTTGCTATAGGGAAGAGCTGTTTACTTGACTTCAAAATTATAATAAATCACAATGTCACATACATAATATCAACCTTTTCATTAAAACACATACATCCAAGGTGAGAGCCATCTGTCATGGGGCAAAAACTTATGGGAGTCCTAGGTGACTCATAGACAGAATTTACAGCATTACTCCCTTCACCTGGAACAGTTACAGCTGGATCTGGTTGTCATCTAAATGGCCTGTGGCTATATCCCAGAGGAAAAAACAATATTCGAAAAGAAGGCAGCCAATAACCATCTATTTTATTTTTTTCAGAATGAATTTTTCAGAAATTGTATACTAAAGAAAAAATTTAAAACCAATTCCTGCCTCCTCACCATTCCTGAATTATTTACTTAATTTGTTTTTATTCTTATTTCTTTCTTCTGTTTTTAATATTTTTTCCCTACAATAATGCCAAATGGCATAATCAGAAGTCTATACACTAGTTGGTTGTACTAGCTAATTTTTTTATTATTCTGGATGCCTATCAATAATTTCTCTAGTGTATGATACAAAAAAAACCCCAAACAAACAAACAAACAAACAAACAACAGAAATAACGACAAAAAAAGAATTTTGGAAAACTTTCTCTACATTCAAATCCTGGCTAGACTGTAATTACAAAACACAAAGAAAATGTTTGTGGTTTGATTATTTGCTGAGTAATTTTGGTTACATTAGGAAATTCAGAAAGAGCCCTTCCATGCCACAGTATCACTCACCTTTTTTGGGTTGTTTCTATTAAAGGTGAATAAACTGTAAAATATTAAGGCTACAAAACTAAAATGTATTTGAACACTCCAGATGTGTTCACATGAACTAATAGCAGACAACATTTATTCGCTAGTTACCAACTTTCCTGTGGAAATGTAACACTTTCAGTGCAACTTCGTATTTCCTTCTATCAACCTTTTTTTTGTGGGGACCAGGGAGAATGTGTTATTTCTGGGAACAGGAGTAAATATTTTGTAAAAGTTGTTGAATTTTCACCTTGATGGGACCAAATCAGTCTTGGAAAAAAGAGGAGAAAAAAGAAATGAAAAAAAGGTTAAAAAAAAAAAAAAAAGTTATGCTGGAAATGCCAGTAACACCCAGTGGGTCAGGATTACTACCTGGAATATCTGAGACTCAATACCTGTTTTGAAATTGGTTCCCTTCCCGTCCAACCACCCAAAAAAAGATCACAGCCTGATCTGTTGGGGCTTTATTTATACTCTGGGCCTACATTCTGAGGTTTTAAGAAGCTGTTGTGGGTATCTGTCTTAGGGAATGGCCAACCAGAACTTCTGGTCTTGAGCATCAGTAACATGGTGCAGAAAAGATTCCACCTTTCTGGTGAAATCTTCAGCTTTGGGCTGAGAATTCGTTCATTAGTCATTTGCTGAAATAAATATAATTTCTCTTACTCTAATTAAAACTATAAGTTAGCTCTTTTTTTTTTTTTCTTGTTTTTCTCTCTACCAATGAAGAGCAAGAGTTTCCAGATTGAGGTGATCCTTATAATTTCTTTAAAAGGATCCTAACCCTCAGCATGTATTTAACTCGTAGAAGGATATCAGATTACTCTGCTAACAGACTTTATAGTCGGAGTTCACCAAGATCAAGGGAAACACAATCAGCACAAACTGTACTTGAACAGTTCCTCTGAAAATAACCCAGCTTGATTTTGGTTGGATTTGAAATCCAAATAGTTTGGATTAAATGCACTCTTAGGGGTATAATCAACTAGACTTTCAGCTTAGAAGGCAGATCACTGTTGGAAATTTGTAAGCATTAGGACCTACAAAGCTACGAGTCTGGTGTTTCAGTTATTTGAAAATCCAGTGACCTTAAAAATACCATGCAATCCATACTAATAACAAGGAAATGGGAACACAAAGCTACAAATAACCCTAGACTAAAAAGGGGTTATGAGAATTTTTTTAGGTTAACATGAAGCCTGAGCACGAATTTAATGTAAATTATGCTAGAAGTCGAAAAGAAAAAATAAAATTTAAGCTGCTACAGTGATACATTGCCATAACCGCTACTTGTTCAAATAATAAAATAAACCATTTCATTTTTCATTTTTCAAGTTATTCTGATGCTTTTCCTTCCAATGAAAATATGCATACCGCTACTAGAAAAGAAATAAATAACAGGGTGCAAGTCACGTAGAGTTTTTGTTAGATTTCAGTGAGACCTCACTCTTCAGAGTAAGGGGATAGAAGAGGTAAGGAAACTTCCCAGTGTGAGCATTCAGGAGATTCTCTGTCAGTCCCACTCCCAGCATGAGACTTTCCCTGCTGGGACCGAAGCTCCTCCACAGCTTCAGTGAGCCCATGGGTGCCCCACACACCCCACCCACAGTCACACCAGGTTTCCTGACCAGTTTAACCCCAGGCTTCCCATAGCAAAGTCTGAGATGTCTCATTCCATAAAGCCATTCATTCACAGCACAGTAACACAAAAACAGCCTGGCCTGGTGCTTCCAAGGAGAAACCCCCAACAAAGGAACCCCTGGGCTTTTATACCCTCACAATCTACCCAGGCAAAACTCTTGCTCTTTTGCTGGAGTTCTCGGCTCCTGCTATGCCTGCCAGTGTCCATCCACCTGACTGCCATCATGCTCTTCATGCCCTTTGTTAACCAAAGTGTTGAAAATTCACGGCTTCTTGTCTGGGGCTCCCACTCCGAGCTCATCTGCATCTCACTCTGCAGCTTGCAAATAGATGCAGCACAATCTGCACCAGATATATTCCTCAATAATCCTCCCTTTGGTTTAATTGAGCATTTCTGCTCATATACTGAAAGGAAAGAAATAAACATTCAAGGCATTTATCCTTTGCCTTTATACAGAGCACTTTTTACAAGTAGCAAATGTACCGATTTAGGCTGACAAGTGTATTCCTCAAGAGAAAATCTCATCAGCCCTCAGCTTCATGTAGACACCAATGCACGTGCTCTGTGCAGACTGCTTAGCATCAGTCTGGAATATTTTAATCTTAATATCTCTGAGCAAAAGATTAAAACTGCTTTTTGTAAGACTAGTCAGGGTTCTGCCTTGAAAGCTTCTGCCAGTTCATAAGAACAAATGAGACTACTAAGCATTCTTGATATAACAGAAAGCTCTAGTTTCAGTAGTCAGTTGTTGAAGAATTTAGGTTGTTTAATATACCATATATAAATTTGTTAGAACAGAAACCTCTTAAGTTTTGTAGTAGACAATGAAGCTCAAGGTTTACTATTTCCTGCAAATTCCTTGATGCCAAAATCAGAAGGCAGTATCACACATCAGAGTAATATGTTCCTTTTTGTAGTAACCAGAGGTATTTATCAGTAATGATGTCTGATGCCAGGAGGTGGACAGAATTTATAGAATGATCAGGCATTTTATACAAGTGTAGTCAATGGCAATGTTTCTTGGCATTTCTGTGAAGATATTTTGTGAGTTATCTGGCTTTTGTCCAAGTGCCAAACTGTTCCACAGGATTCTTGCCTTTGGCAAACGCAAAGGGGGAGCTGTGCTCCTTCTCTCAAGGATGCATTTCTGAACAGGATAGAGGTGCAATTTCTTCTTCCTTGTCTAGTTAATGAGAAAGTATGAACTTCAGGTAAAGACTTATGTCTCACTGCCCTAGGTAAAAGAAGCCTGGTTACACCTTCTGGCTTCTCATCCTATGGCTGTCTGATGATACAAATCAAGGGAGTCCTCTCTGAAGATGGAAGTTCAGTGTTGCTAAATTTTGTAACCCTAGCTCTCTGACTTTGGGAAGTGATCTTTTCTTGGTCACAGTGGTGTAGTACGATGTAGTCACGGAAAGTTTTCTGCTTCCTGGTCATATAACAGTGATAAGAGGACGTCCAGCCACAGGTGTGCAAATGTGCCAGCCGTTTTACAGCTGCTTTTCACTTCCTTGCTCTTCCTTGTAAGCCATAGTGCCTTGTAGTGACATAGAGGCATATGTCATAGAGTAATTTATTTTCTGAGCACCACTTGCAGCATTTTTGTGTCTACCCTCAGAAGTTTTCTCTTCTGTCTCACCAAAGCAGCCCCTTCCACCTTGTCCTGAGCACATATGTCTTTTATCTTTTCCACCATAACCTTTCACTGCTCTTCAAGCTAACCATATTGCATAGATAGTGACTTTTCTGATTGATAATCCTTGAAGAAAGATGGCTGTAGTTCTTTGGAGCCAAGCAACCCCAAAGTTTTGTCTTCAGTGCAACAGCTGCCAAAATTTAGATGGTGTGAATAGCTAAGGAAATTAGCATCAGGTGTTTGGGGCCTTGTAACACAATAATGTAGATGTGGTCTTCAGAGACTTGCCAAACCACATATCTTGCCAGAAAGTTTCCTTCATGTGAACCATGTCAAAAATATTTTTAGATAAAACATAATGAAAACAATTGACCGTGATAGAAAAGGTTCCAAGAGAGGTCATATCCCAAATATTTGTGCCATGTAGTTAGGCTGAAAGCAAACTGGTCAAAGAGTTTTCAATGAGAAAATGAAAACTTTGTTTAGCTATAATTTTTTTAATAGCCGTTTGCCACATGATTGGAAAGAGATAAAAGCACACTCAATGAGGGGTAACTGCACACCTTGTTCAGCTGTTCAGTCACTCCTCTTTTTCTCTAATGTTTTTGATTTTGCAAGAAATTAATGTCCATGTGTCAGTGTCTTGCTGAAGCCTACACTTACGACAACACACTTCACAACTAAATGTTCTGCAAAACCAAGTAGTTTCATGTACTATCTGGACTCTGGCTCTGAGAGCTCCACAGTTTCTCACCAAGATTATTACTTAGAAATACATTTACAGTCACTGTCATCAAGAAACCAAGAGGAAAATAATAATTTCATATGCGCATGACTGTACACTCAAAGTTCTAGGACTCTAGGCAGCTTTTACAGCTAAGTAAAAACTCAGAATTACTCTGATAAAACAAAGGGCTCCTCATGCTTGGAAAACTAGATTACTTTGAGTTACTGTCTGTAAAATGCATACTCCAATTTCAGGCCACTGTTTTTAAAGCTGGCACATAAATGTAGACTCATAGAGGGCCTGATGCCCTCCGAAGAGCAGAGCCTGCTGGCAGGGCCCCGGCAGGCCGTGCCCAGCGGTGTGACTGTGACCAGGTCTGTCACCGCGGGGCTGAGCTGGGCTGGGCTTGGCTCTGCCGGGCTGTGCTCGCCATCTAGCGAGCCACCGAGAGCGGGTTCACACAGACGGAGGTCTAAAAAAATTATAAACCTTTTAAACATTCCTAAGGAAATCCTCTCTTTTCTGCAGAAAAGGAAAGCTTGCTTATGGAAAGTTAGCCCTTATTATTTTTTTCTTCTGCCAATAAAAACTCCTAATGTCTTAAAGTTACTGAATATAGGGATCAATTGGTGCAAGTTAACTTCAACAGAAGTTTGGCATTGTATTTAATAATGTACTACAAAAATTAAAAACACTTTTTCAAAGAGTAATTATGTCCTCGTAAAGAGTTGTCTTTTGAAGAGAACAAGAAGAGTGGATTTTATTTTCAGGAAAGCCACCACTGCTGTATCTGACCCAATCCAGCCATCTATTTACATGGAAGTAACAAGGCAGATTAAAATAATGTCCTGGATGTTTAAGGTGATCACTGCTCTCTTTCACTATGGCAACAAAAGCTCCAATTTTCTTGTGTAACATCCTTTGCTGCACTGGGCGCTGTCTGCAAGATGGTGTTTAAATCCATCTCTCTGCACTTCCTCTCCTGTTATCTGTGTTGCTCTTATAACATTTCCCTTGCTAAGCTCTTTGAATTTTTCTGTTACTCTTGTATGTATGCCATCTTCCATGTCACCCTTATCACTCCTTGAAAATCTATACCATTTAAAACAATGTTTCCTTGGGAGCTCTCTCAGCAAGGAATCAGTTATTTGAAACAAAGCAATGCTAGTCAGCCTTGATACTGCCCGACTGCAATTACTGGTGCATTCAGTATTATCTCTCAAAAAGCATGCATTACTTTCAAAAGTAGGTAGGCTTCTAAATGTAAAAAGTCCCCCAAACCAAAATAAACCAACCAACCTGAAACAAACAAACAAACAAAAAAAACAAACAGGGGAAAATATAGCCTCAGGATCATTTATATTTTTTGTTTATTTTCTTTCCATTTGGGACTTTGTTTGCTTGTTTCATTTTTTGTTTGAGAAATTATTTAGGACAATCCCAAACTTTTTTAAAACACACATCTGTGGTGAGTCTTGTTGTTGACACTTTCATTTGAAGCATTATAAATGAAAAGGGCTTATAGACAATATTTCATGATAAGAATCTAGGAGTACCTGACAAACAAACATAGCCTGATCATCACAGATATAGTATGCAAAGGTCTCTAATTTACATGATAGGATTTGGATGAATGCTTCCAATATAATTATCAAGTTCCTCTATTAGTGCAAAAGATAAAACACAGTAGATTTTCTTAGTGGAGGTTTTAATTTAAAACAAACATACTTGAGGAATCACATTTGTACTGATATCTCAGTTTCAGAATTTCCTTAGCTTTGGAGGAAATCTTTCTGCTGAAAATAGAATTTGATCCTCTCGGGGATCTAGCTGTACCTCGACAGAGTCTCAGTTGGTCTGGATGTCCATGCACATGAAGGAACCAAGGATTATGACAGCAGCTCAGCTCTTGACATTCATGTTCTTATTACAGGCAAACTCTCTACAACTTCTACATCTTTATAGAAAAGAAATTATCGTGATGTTTGAGGTGCAAAAAACAATTCAGCCTTTCACTAGGAAAGTTTTCAAAGCCGTATTGATGACAAAAAGACATTTCTAGCTTCTATCTATGCATATTTATCTCCAAAAAATAAATTCATGTTCACCATGGAATATAACCTGTATGTGAGTTATATAGAATTATAATATGACTGAATTTTATGTAAATATATTCTTATACACCTGTAGGAAATTTTGGCCATTTGTCTTTTTCTCTGAATATCTGAAGACATTTTTAGGCCGCAGATGTATCAGATTTGCGTCAGCTGTGCTGTTTAATGATGGGCCTGTATAGTTTTCAGGCATCTTTTAGTCACAAAAATGGAAACCATAAAGCAAAAATTTTCTGTAAAATAGAAAAATTACTAATATTGTAATTTGCTAACAAAACCTCCCCAACTTTATATATAATTTGGAGCATCTTAGTTTTGGTAGCCTTTCTTTTGTGTCCTTGAAAGTGGGCTAGTAAACATAGTGTTATCAGAGTTCTGTAAGCGTAATAGCTTCATAATACCAGGCCATATAGTTATAAGTAAAGGAAATTGAAGAATTTCTCTGTGAGACCTGGACAAACAAAGATTGGTTTGGCTGCACTTTGATCCAATTTAGCAGCTCCAACTCTCAGAGAATCACACAGAGACAGATAAGAAAAAGTGTTGTTGGACTTTTAATGTACTTCCACCAGACCTAAATGCATTCCCTCACACATCCTTTTAATGTGGCTAGACATTGATTCACTGGTTCATTGATACCCATTCTCTTAAAAATATATGTGCTTACAACTGTCCTCTTTTTTGAAATCTCTTCTGGTCATATTTTATATTTACTAGGTCTCATACCTGTTGAAGTTTTAAGGACTTCTGGATGTTAGTATAGCAATACAAAAATGACAGAGGACCCTCCTATTAAAGTCAGATGCAAATCTAAGAGTAATAAAAAACCCAGACAAGTTAATTAAAATATTTAGAACAATTTTCCAAAATTTAGAGTCTGAGATCAGATTCTCAATCCAGTTAAGTGAAATCCATCTAAATCAAACAACAAAAAACTAAAGACTGTAATGAGAGTGTCCTGGGCAATTTTATAGTGGCTTGACTCATTTTTGTTTTAGCTTCTCTTGTACAATCTGATGGGGTCAATAAAATGATGTGAGATTATACTTTGCCCTTGATGAGATGTACACATTTCACCATTGGGCTCAACATGTGCCCTCTCATATAACATTATACAGAAGTTTTATGTACATAGGAAGGAATGCAGTGTAGTAGGAGTGAGTCTGAGATGTATTTCAGGGGTGTATATTTCAGATTAGCTAAATTAGCCCTAGACTAGTAGACTGTAAGGTTGTTAATAGTTGATGTGGTATTAAAGGGTATCTAATTTAATATGTAAGGAATCCATTGATCACATTGAGAATTCTTCAAGACATGAGCCCAAGGCATATCAGGCAGCAAAATCCAGGAGATTCCTTATCGCAAAACAGTGATCTTAACAAGAATGTTGATATCCTCAGAAACATCCCAAGTCATTCCAGTTAGTTCATGAGTGTATAAGGAATGGTTACTGATTTCATAACTACTTGCAATGGCAAATACTGATACTGTTATGCAGTGCTAGCCTTTGTCTAACTTCTTAATAGGAGATTCTTGATTTCCATGCTACAGTATGCAGATGATGAAAATAACATTCCCAAAAAGGTTTTGTTGAGTGGGACCCAAATAACAGAATTTTAATGCAAATTGAGGAAGAAAAAAATTCTGCAGCAAAGAGGGAATTCTGCAAGTGCTGCTCAAACGTTAATTTTTTTAGGTATATTGTCACTGTATACCTTGCAAAAATATGGTTGTGTTCTAACTAGAACAGATTCATCACCACCTTTAATAAAATCTTCTATGTCAACCAGGTGCAGTAAACAGGACCTAAGAATTCTATTTGGAAGAATAATTTTTGAATCTACTCAATCAGATAAAAACTTTTGATTTTATTTAAATTTGTACAAAGCTTTAAATAAGCAACAAACCCTAGACTTCAACAAGATTTACATCTTCATTTTTAAAATGTTCAGTTCTGAGATTTCTTTTTTTTTATTTTGAAGCGTGTGAATGGTACTTTTCTTTTTCCATTTTCAAAGGTGTTTTTGTGTCTTTTCCTTCAAACCCACACATGGCATCTCTACATTCTATATTACAGCACATAAAACACTGCAGCTTAGGGTATCTGTATCAGATTGGCCTTTTTATCAGAGGATTAAATTCTTTAAATGAAATGCAGAAAAAAATCTATGCATTTTGCATCTGCTATTCAATTGGCAAGATGTATAAGAATGTTTCACCTGCTACTTTGAAAACAGGCTGCTTTTCCTCTGGTACACCCTGCAATAAGTTGAGGAAATATCATGCTGACAGAGCTTGAGGGAAGAAGTAAATGAGCATTGCTCTCAAACTCATCTTTGGCAGCAGAGTAAGCAGTTCTAATCTAATGGCATCTTGCGTAGGAGAGTTTACAAGATGTCATTTTTAGGGATCATTTTCCAGTCATAAAACACCTATAATAAGCAAAAGTGTTAGGAAAAAAACTCCTAGTTTTATGCATAACTCTTATGGTTTTTCCAGCAAAATATTTTTTCCTTGGTTTTTCTCCTTTTGGAAATATATTTAGAACTCATACCTGTCATGAGGGATCTTTCTGAAAGGCACAGGATGATAATATCTCCCCCATAATTTCTTAAAATATAGCCACTTGTAAAATCTGTAAAATGGAAAAATAATTTTTTTATTTACTTTTTAAAAAATTTTGTCCTTAGACAAACCACACTCATTATAACTAGCGTTGAAAATGATAAAATACTCTGATACCAGAAAGTGTGTTAGTTTCTCGTCATAGAGCACAAAATAGTCCTTATCTGTGGTAATTCTTATGGAATGTGAACAGAGTGCTGCACTAATGCACTTGTTATAAGCTTTGTTAGTTTTTCAGTAGCGAAGGGGTGAAAATTAAAAGCTATTTTCAGACCTGAGAATTCTCATTTAAAATACTTCTAAAATATTGAAATTTGCACTGGTAACATTGATATGTAACTTTTCAGGATATGTGAGAGCATGTGGTAGCACAACAATTTGTGGATTCATGCCTTTATCTCCTCTTTGTCTGAGGCTGGGAAGAGAAATTACATTGATTAGCAAAATAATTGGGGGAGCTTTCACCTTGTTTTTGTTGCTAAGGTAACCATTTCCTTGGCATCAATGCATCCAGCAGGTCTGTCTTACTTTCCTGTGAGCCCAAACAGAGGCAGCATTGTGGAATGGCATGAGGGGGGAAAAAACCCACAGAGATAAATAAGGAGGAAAAGATCAACAGAAGTGGCTGAAAGTTAATACAGGGGTGTTGCCTAGTTGAATTGAATTAAATCTTTTTTCTGTGTGGGTCAGTTACGGCGCTCTGGGTACAGGTAAGTATTTAAGGCTCCAACAAGGCTACAGCTAAAAGCCAAAAAAGAACAGAAATCTCCAGACAAGAAAGCCCTACATCCTGACCAGGCTGCTGCCCCCCTTCTCTGCCCATCCCTGCCCCCCACCCCCCAAAAAATTCCAACAGAAAAAGAAAAAAAAGAGGGAAAGGCAAAACCATGTGGGGTAGAAATGTTGTTGGGCTTCTACACTTCTGTCAGTTCCAAAATGGTAGCCTTATTTTTAACAGAATAATTTCATCTACTGCTCCCATCACATAATTTACCTGATATTATGTCAGAAGGGGTATTCCATGAGAATGTAGTAATTATGTGTATTTATTATCATAAATCAACATTTTGTTGGTCATAACGCAGATGTAATTTAGTTCTTACTTAATTTCTGCCATGTATGTTACAAAACCACATAGGGAGAATGAGACAGATAGGTAACTCTTCTATCCACTCTTCCTGGCTGACTGTACAATGCCTCAGCTGTATCCTTTTCCAGCACTTTTCCTTGCAAAAACTTAAACTCTGCTACAAATGAAGTGAGTGACAAGCAGGATACACCAAACACCACAGTTGGCAGAAAGCTGGGTGACACATGAAAACCTGTCAAATGAGTTATATTAGCAAACTGAAGGAAACCCCAAGTGGCAAAATGGTTGACTCTGAAATACAGTGGTGGCATACAATCTCTTAAAAAAAAAAAAAAAAAGGGAAAAATCTCTAAGACAGTTGTATGAATCTAGGCAAGAGGAATAGTAAAAACATCATTGTCACCTTACTAACTTACATTTAGTCAACCATGTCTGAAGTTTGATAACAGTCTCTGTACAGTTTCATGTTCAAAAGCCAGTCAGAAACTCTGCTATTACAGCTAGGAGTATTTAAAGTCTTAATGTTTCAAAATGACTGCTGGTGTGAAGGTGTGAAGACACTGAAGCGGGTGCCTTCAGAAAACAAATTGAGGAGAGAGAGACTCCCAATTCACTGACGCAGTCTTTAACCTATGCACCTATGTACATAAAATATGCATATTTTTCTGTGAATTTCAAGATTATTCCTTGTGTTTATAAACATGTACTGGTAGATATGGACTCACTTACCTCGGGACTGTTCATAGCTGTGAGAGGAAGGCTAGTCCAGAGGGAAGCTGAGCTGGGAGCTAAGGGTGCCCCCAGAACAGCAGGGCAGTAATCCCCATAATCAGAGCACAAGGGAGCAGAGCAAGGCAATGGAGGCAAACAGTCCCATTGACACATCAGACAGAGGCAAGGTAACCTCAGAGAAAGCTTCAAGATCAGTTCAGGAAAGACAAATGGAAATTTAACAGCAGATGATAAGACTGGATCCAGTTACACCTGCAATGCACCTCAGGCCAGCCCAGCCCTGAGTGTTGATAGACCTCCTGGACCAAAGAAAATGTGGAGTTCTGAGGTCCGTGCAGGGAGCTGAACAGCTGTGTGCTTTTAAGGCCCCGACAAGGATTAACTGTAGAATGATTTGGAAAGTTTCTATTTATTCTGCTAGAATGGGTGGATAAAAAAAGACTGCTTTGAATATTATCGGAAAATACATCAGAGCTAACCATGATATATGACTTAATTAGAAGAGTTTAATTATATATAATCATCTTAGTGTAGGCTCACAAAAAATTTTGTGATTTGCCTTCACAGATGGAGGATACAAAGGGACTTTGGAGGTTTCTGTTCCACATGCAAACTTAAGAGAAATAGCAAAGTCATTACTGTGACTTGAGGAGAGCAGAAGCCTCAGTGACATTAAGCCTTGTCTCACAAACCTGTGTGCTCTGGAGTGCTGCACTATACAAGAATGAGGTGCACCCCACTGCAAAGCAAGGATGGATAAGTAAAGCTGGGGAAGATGGTAAAAGTCCTTCAAAAGTCATAATAATATAATAATTTCTAGAACCAGAATAATGTATTTTAAAATTTTCTTACTGATTTCGCTAGAACTTGGAGCACACAATAATTCAACTTTTAAAAGAAATATTAAATTGACCAAAAATTAGGCACTTATTCATGTTGACACTACCCTTGTCACTATCAATGGAACAGAGTATGTTTCAATTGATGATAAAGACATCCTAAACACTTTGTTTATCTTAAACACCCAGATACCTACACTGGAAAGTTTAAATCAAAATTCCCAGTTCTCAAGTCAAGTTAAAAGTGACTGCCACCTTCACATTGGGACTTATTTCTCCATACATTTTGGCCCTTTTTTTAGATAAGTTGGTTTTTTTGTTTTCAGAGACAGAACACAATATAGAAAAAAAATAGTTTTAAACTTATGCCTTTGGCCAGATTTGGACTAAGGTTTCATTTTGACTCTTTTTCTACAGCAATTTCCTATCTATAGTAAATTCCTCAAGAATGTGCATATTTCTTTTTTCTTTCACTTGTGGGTTTTGTCCAAAGCAAACTTACATCATCCCTTTGTATTCTGGATTTTTGTGAAGAGATAATGTGAGAATTTTCTCACACCTTGCATCAATTCATACATAGAACAAAATTCTGGAGCTGTAAGATTTCTGTTGTCTTACTCCTTAGTAATCAAAAAACTTTAATCTGAGAAAAATAATCTATACAAAAGAAAGAAACTCCCTAGTCTCACAGCACATCTGTAATATTCATTTGCTGAGGACTATGAAAAACTCAGAGAATGTACCTAAAAATTAGAGGCTCCATTTACAAAGAAAATCTACTTTATTCCTTACTTCTGCAATGCTATAGCCATTCAGATAAGAGTATTTCATTAAGTATTGTTTATCAACAATCAGCTTATGTTTCTGATGCCAGGTGCAATTATAAGTACCAGTGTGCTGTGCAGTTTTTAAGTCATAGATAGACAATGTAGCAATTATCTTCTGAACAGAAGTTTTTATATGAAAATTAAAAATGTGCAAGTGAGTGATTTCTTTACCTGTCACATGAAAATGGGAATAGGCTTAATGGGAAACAAAAAGTTTGCTGTTGGAGGCATTATAGGCTGTTACTTCCAACACAAAAAGTCCTGGTATCTCTTTCATGCCACCAACTCTCAGCGATACAAATAGGTTTCAAGAGGCTCAGAACAGAGATCTTCTTTCATATGGGTGGATTTACTCAGAAGATTTTGCTCTTTATTCCAAAGCACTTCTATTATCTTGGAAAGTCTGCAAGGTTTAGCTGAGGGACTCAGTTGAAGAGAATGAATTTTAAATCACAGAAATGAAATAAAAAACAACCCTTAGACAACTAAGCATTTGGTCTTTAATTCACAGTTCTGTTTAGCTGCTTAAAATGTCACTGGAGTCATAGAGAACAGAATTGGGATGTTCTGAATGAAAAAGAAAAAAAAATCACTTACATGTCCATTCCCACACCTTCCACTTAAAAATGTAGGATAATTTTTCTTGGCCAAATGTATGGTGCCAATGAAAAGAGTAAATTTCTTTTGGATTCCTTTCATACATATATTCAACATGATAATCTGCCTAGGTTAGAGTGACTAGTTAGGAATTTGTCCTTATTTTACAGAGAAAATCTCAGACACTGAACTAAACAATACAAAAATATTTTGTGACCTCTGAAGCATTTTCTAGTTTTTGGGTACTCAGATTTTTTCCTTTCCCTCATTCCTCATTTAAAGCGGTTGAACAGGAAAGACAGACAAAGAGAATGCAAATAAACCCTAAGTAATGGTACTCAGAAGTTTACAAAGTTGGGAATAATAATTTAATTTATAAAATTGCAAGACTTTTGCAGATAATTTGGATATAGGAAAAAGAATTTAAAAATTACCTTCATAAAGAATCCTGAGTTTTTGAAACAAATAGAACATTTTTGCAGCTGACAGCAGGAAATCTGATAACAATTCTTGTAGCTAAAATATTGGAGGTATCTTTTTGAAACTGATATGTATTTCTGAACGTATATAACCAGGACTTCAAATTACTGCAAGAGAGTATCAGATCACAATGTACTCCAAAACAAATCTTATTTAAAACATGCAATCGTTAGATAACTATCTTCTCATTCTTTCCTGCTGTTCATTGCTGCCCTGAAGTGAAACAGAGTGGTGATCTAGTCATGATGGCCACAAACTGAAGGAAAAAAAAATATTTCTTTCTGTTTGAGTTACCTCCTGGATGTTACCTGATGAAAACCAGAGACATCAGCCTCAGAGTAGAGCAGAGATGCTGCCATAGTTCACAGGATTACTCAGTGTATTTCCAAAAACTGCTGTTCTTAATGCTGGACATTAAATAGAACTTCATTAATGGCTACAAAATGGCAGTTTGAGGGAGAACCTTACACTCTTTCTGAAGTGCCACTGCTGCAGAAGATGCTGAGCTACATGGGCCATTGCCATGCAGTCTGTGACCCTCAGCTACAAATTCTTTGCTCATCAGAAGATGTGAAACACGTCTCAAAAAATAATGAAAACGAAATCTGTAGCTACAGCATTGTTTAGGGGAAAAAAAAAAATTCTATAACCTTCCTTTGTTCATATGACTATCTCCTTGGTAGGTCACTTACTCATATAAAGGGAAAGGCAGAAAAACTCCACCACGTGACTGCATGAAAAAAGATAATATGTCTTGAGTTGGCTGCTTGTTAAGTCCTTATTTTTTTGTGTTCTTATACATTTCACTGAAGTGGCACTTTTCAAGGACTTGGTGGAAGGAGGTGGGAAGCTATTGCTCTCTTCTGACATGAATATATGTTGGGAAATTTTGCTTTGAGGAGAGGCATGTTTATGGTGATGGATTGACCACAATTACTCAAAACTGAAGCAAGAGGGTGGGGGAAAAAAAAAAAAAGAGAAGAAAGCAGCTAATTTAAAAACGCTGTATGGTAACCGCATCACTGAGTTATAAAACAGACAATATGATGGGTAAACAGGTTTGAACATACACTGAGTTGCCCTTTTGCAAAAGGGTGATCCTAGTGGGATGAAAAGTTAGTAATCTAAACTATACCTTACTATAAAAAAGACTGAGGCTTTAAATAGGTTGTCGTCTTAGTCATCAATTAAATAATAACCACTAAGTAAACTAGTTGACATCTTTGTTAAATAGGAATTTAATTATAAAACTTGAATCTTTGCAATGGCACTTGAAAAGATACTGTGATAAGAATTGTGTATATTATCCTTCTCACTTACTAATAAAATCTCTCCTAGAGAAGGAAAGGAAGGAAATCCTTTTTCTTAACTAATTTTCACATTTGACCTTCTATCCATTTTTGTATGCACTTGAGAGAAATATATCCAAAGCAGTTTTAACATCTGTATATTACCAAATTAGTGTGAAGTAAGGTAAAATTATAGTGGATTACTGGATTTCTAACAGGAGAGACAAAGAAAATTAAGATTTTTTAAAATTATTCTTTATCTCTTTCTATGTATATGTGGAAATACATTTTTTTTGGTAATATTTCTCTGACCTCTAATAAAAGTCTTTATAGAACGACCATTCTTCTCTAGCATGTACAGAGTAATAGAAGTGTCACAGCCTTGATATCCATTAATTTTCTTCTCTACCACATTTTTCTGTAATTTGTTATTTTTTTAAAGTTTTGTTGCAGTATATTAGACTATATTTTGTATTTATTCAATAAAATAACAGGCAACATACTGCTATACATTGCAGCATATAAACAATATAACAAAAGTTAACAATATAATGTATTATTTAAATTTTAGTATTATAGAGCATAGTTTCAATCTTTTAAATTTTACTTTTATTACTTACAGGTTTTAGTGATAAATAAATAAAATTATTAGAAAGGGAAAAATCCAAACTGATGGTGCTTTTTTTTGAAAGACATTCTGCCAAAGATAGTAAAGTTTGGCTGTATAAAAATTCCAGGGTTTCTACAATACTACGGTACTGTGTGATTCATTCATGTTTGTAGATCAACATCCAAATCGAAGAAAACATTTCTACCAGATAAAGGCATCAATGCAAGAGCTTCAAATCAAGTGCAGACTGTATCCATAGCAGAGATTCTCACCTTCCAGCCTTTCAATCTTCTTACACTGACCCAACATTTCTACAGTCTAAACCAGAGGGAATTTCCTCTCTAAATAAGAGAAAATAAGGGGTATGTAGGGAGATGTAATTGCCAGCACCAAGAGAGTTCCACAGCCTCTGCTGTCAAAGTCTCTGTCTGAGTTTACCCTGTGTCTAAGGGACCTGTGCAGCAGAAGATGGGCCTGAAGGCCAGACTGTATGTGCACCACTTGTTATCTCTGCTCTGAATCCCTCACTTCTCTATGGTCAGAAACTGCAGCAGCTCCCATAGCACAGTGTGGCAATATCTCTGTTAGATTTAGATCAGGTCCAGAAATTGTGTAGGTTACTTAGCTTTGCAGAGCTTTGAAGCATGAATACAATTTTTCCCCACAAAATAAAGCAAATTCTGATTATTCAGAAGTTATCATGGCTAGAAATAATTTTATTTATTTAACTCCTCTGAAGCTATCTAATACTCACTTAGACATTTCTGACTGAGGAGCTTGTGATTCAGAATGAAGAGTTAGGAAAATAGCTTGAGGATATTGAGTTTATTCTTGTCATTCAAAAACCCTTCTCAAAAAATCTTTCCATTTGGCCAAGTTTCATTGAACAGTTTTGGTTGAAGAAGTAGTAAAAGAACAGCAGTTTTCCCTTTTAAAAAATAGTTTATACTTAAAATATTCACCTAGCATCCAATAAACAATATCCTGTTCAGTCTTTATTTTATGGAGTGAGTATGCTTTTTTTTTTTTTTTTTGCAAACTCCCTAGCTACCACAGTAAAAAAGTTTTCTGGCCTCTACTGCTAACCATATCCCATTTAGTTTAAATACAGATTAAGGACTGGAATCTGTATGCTTCATTGAACTTGTTAAAGGAAGCATTTACTTTAAAATCTCCAGACATGAGAATTTTATTACTTTTCTCCACAGTTATTTCTTGTCACTAAAGTGCCATGACTCTTGGGACAAGTCGTGATACTTCTGTTTCTATAGTCAGTGTCTCAGAATAAATTCAGGGTCTTTATATGACAAAAGATACAGTTCAAAATTTCATCAAGCAGTTGGAGTGGCATTTCTCCAAGAATTTTGTCTTTTTTACTTTCTTCTGTTGCTCCTTTCCCTCTTCTCCTCTTATATCCAATTTTTAAGCAGAAAAAATGAGTTCAATGGATAAAAAAAAGAAATCAGTTTATTGCAAAATCTTTTTACACATCTTTAGATTTGTTTTTCAAATTATGAAATCAAGATTGGAAATCCATATTGATAAATATTATACAAACACAAAAATACATATACTTTTCCCAAATCATGTTGTCTGTTGTCTGTTGAGCTGTGAAGGAAAGATTATGTAAGCAAGAGGAAATTTTCCTTATATATCTCTTTGCTTGCATAAAATGGGAAATTAAAACATGATTTTCATTACTGTAAACATAACACATACTGTACACCAGCATCTTTTCCCCACAATGACTGGCTTATGAAAATCAGAAGAGAAAAAGTAAAACCAGTACAGCTTCCCCAAGATCCTCATCCTCAAAGCACAGACTCTCTGAGACTCAAAGAATGGAGGTCTCAGAACGTCTTTGATATTCCTGTGCCTTTGAAGTGTTGGGCAGTGACCAGGGGGCCATTCCATATCGATGAGCAATGGCTTTGACCTGACTTGGACTCCAGATAGGCAACTTTCTTCCTTTTCATAGTTTTCTGAAAACTTACACCTTTCAATGTTTAATGTATGATCTATAGCTTCAGATGTTGAAAGTCCGTCAAAGAATATTTTTATTTCAGATCTGAATACTTCCTCTATGATAGATCTTTTATGTAACAAGATAATTTATTGTTTCTCTTTCAGTTTTATGCCATGTGTTTTTATCACATTTTCTGTTTTTGCTCTGCACTGACAACCTGATTTTGTGTCCCTATTAATTTGGAATGCACTAAAGTCCATATATCTGTGGATAAATATTTCACAAAGTTGTAGTTTTAACTGATAAAAATACTAAGGACCCCTCTTTCCTTCTATTTTACTTCCTGACACAAAACAGCTGATAAATGATTGTGTCAGGTCTGAAACTACCTTTTTAGAATTTTGCTTTGAGATTTTTTTTGTCATTTCTTTCTTTACTTCCTAATGCTTAGTCCAATAAAGAAACTTTGCCAGTAAATGTAAGATTCTCTTTTATAAATGACAAATATTTTCACATTTTTTTCCTAAAGTATCATTATAAATAAAGTATTGTTCAGACACTTAATTGAAAGTGAAAAATAAGATAGACAATAACTTTTGGAATTCTGTAAAAAATATGAGCACTTTAAATACATATTTTTGATTATTCTATCCAGTTTTAAAAATATTATTTGTAGATCTTTTTTTAGTATCAGTTTTTCAAATATTAATTATCTTCATGTACTTTAAAGTTAGTTCTATGTACCAGTACAGAATTTCTATACAAAAATCAAATTTGAACTGACTGATTCTCAAACTGACATTTACTATAATAAATGCAATATATAAAATATGTATACAGCATTTCAGAATTCCATGAAACTATTCAGGTACACTTTCTTCTTAATACAATTATTACTAAAAATAATTAAAAAATATTAAACTAGTTTTCCTCACTCCTCTATAATGAAATGATTTAGAGATGTTTACGAAAAATGAGGGGTTTTTTGAGACAATAACATCCATAAGCAGTTTTCAGGTAGACAGGCAAAGACCTGTTCTTCTGAACAACCCTAAAAATACTTTTTGACCAGCTCATGACCAAAAGAAGGAGAAATAGATTTTTGCTTAGAGACTACACAACTATATGACAAGTTTTGTAAATTTTCCTAGAAGAGAAAGAAATAACAGATGTTTTCAGAGCCATCCCTTGGGACTCTGATGCAAAGGAAAACTTTTTTTCCCAAATACATTAGCACACAGTTGCATTCACGTAACACATATAGACGCCAGTGCTATTTCAGAGGTTTGTTTATTTTCAGTTCATTTTTGCCAAGGTAATTGTGAGCAAAAATATAATCACATTTTTAATAGAATATCAAAAACCAAGAAACAAGTGTTAAGATCTATTGCAGTGATTTGATGTTAAGTGACATCAAAACTATAGCAAAAACAAAAGGGAAAGGCAAACGTTAGAGAAATAAGGGACTGATTAGATCAGTCAGTATATTTAAATATATTTATTTAATCAGAGATAATAAAGAGCTGAACTGATTGCATTGGATAATGTGGTCATCAGAAGAAAAGATGTAAAATATATTAATCTATATAAGAAAAAATCCTAATATCATTGTCTTGTACCTAAGGGTAGGGAAATTAAATTCAGAAATGCATATAGTTATGCATGAACATCTATCAAGAATGTTGTTACCACTAATTATGTTAGGAAAGGTAGAAGTGAATTCTATATTTCTTGGCATTTCAACTTAAAATCATAATTCTCTGGAATGAAGATAAACACTACACTTTCACTGTAGCTGAAATTCTACCATTAGAAAACCAGCAATCAACATTCATGATTTAAAGTTCTCGACTGGCTGGTGAACGCTTCCAGTACACATTCCCAGCTTTCTGTCTGGTCTTCCTTTAGAAAGGAAAAGTCATTCCTTGCAGTTTTCACTGCAGGTTTTGAAATACTCATTTTCTTTGTCTAAGTGAACAAAATTTATTGCTATATTTTTACCTGTAGCTTTTGTCTATATGCCAGTAAACTATTCAAGTATAGAAATATCATTGTCTACCTAATTAAAACCTAAGACACAGAACCATGTAGTCAGAAAAAAACCTGTAAGAGCATTGAATCCAGCCATGAACCTAGCCAAATTAACCACTAAACAATGTACCTAAACACTATACTTAAGCATCTTTTGAACACCTCCAAGGGTGGTGACTCCACCATTTCCATGGAGAGTGTGCTCCAGAGCTTGATAACTCATTTGGTGTAGAAATTTTTCCTAATAAGCACTATATAGTGTCCCCAGGCACAACTTCAGGCTATTTCCTCTTGTCCTGTCACTTGTTACCAAGGAGAAAACACTAATGCCCGTCTCATTAGGACCTTCTTTCAGGTAGTTGTAGAGTGATGAGGTGATGTATATATGTAAATTTATATTTGTAATATGTGCACTTAGAATCTGCTCATATGAATATGAGCATGAATATGAATATAATAAATATTTAAAAATATTTATTCAATAGTCTTTCCACAAAAGTCAGTTACAAGTCATTCTGATTCTTTACTAGTTTTGAAACTCTACTGCATGAAAATTTTTATTACTGGAAAAATATATGCCATAGATGCATGGCAAATGAATCGATGGATTTGGCATGGAGGTAATTTTATCATTTATGCATTAAATGGGGAAGGCATATCTCTAAAAAAGGTTAATATAATGAAGATGAAGTTATGATCTGGTAGCAATCATCTATTACTGCAATACAAAAACCTGTTGGTTGGTGGAATGAGTTTTGAAAACAACCAAGAGTCTGACTTTTGTTGAGGCCAATGGACACACATATCCAGGTATTTGAGGAAATACCCCAGGACTGAATATTCCATTCAGCTGCCAAGATTTGTCCAATTAAGAAACTAAGTATTGACACTGATAAATTCGGTAGTGCTTTTCTAATTTCAAAAGATTTTCTGGATATTTATTCCTAGAATAAAATACAATTAGTAAATTTTTCATTAAAATTTTTAGGCTAATTTTCATGGAAACTTATAATTTGAGCTATATAATGCCTTATTTACAAACCTCTTAAAGAATACCACACAGATAATTTCTGGAACAAATAACTTACAAATAAAGTAAGTTAATGAAAGAAAATTAAAATTCTGATTTATGGCACTTTTCCAAAGCTGTGAAAAGCTTACTGATTGCAATCTAAGGAATTAGTTGGAGAAAAAAATGTTGGTTTTCAACATTTTGCACGGGTTTTATTCAATGATCTTTGAAGTTCTCTAAAAATCTGATGCTGCCCTTACTGGGGAGGGTCAAAGCTCACATACTCTAAAGTGAGTGAGACATCCAAGATCATCACAGGTTTGTAGAAGATAATATGTCCATTTCTCATGGCTTAGTACTTTATGCCATAGCTGAGACCATAATTCTTCCCTGCTCTTGTTTTCAAACCTGTTTGTAATTTATCTACTCTTAGTACCATCACTAAGCCTGACAGTAAAGTGTTTGTTAGTTATTTTAAGGTTATAGTCCCACCCACATTTAAATTATTTACTCAACATTTTGAATCTCATTTGGTTACTCAGTCACACTACTTTATGCTTTCATATTGCTGGTATTTCCTACTTTCCTTTGCTGCTTCTTGTTCCCAGTTCTGCTCCACATTCCCTTTAACATTGTTTGCAAACCTAATTAAAGTGTTCTTTATCACTTTCCCCAGACAATCAAAAAATATGGTAAATAATATGGGGTTTGTTGCACTCTCCTTGCACACTTTATTGCAGATCTCAGGCCTAGTAGCTCATAAAATGTAGGTATTGCAACTTTTCTCTTTGTTCCCCTTCATGTGTTTTGGTTTTCTGGCAAGTGCTTCTATACTAAGTGAATATGATTAATTATACTGGAAAAGGTATTTTGCAAACTCTCAAATGTTCTGGTACAATCTGAGGTGAGGAAACATATTGTTCTACCATTAATTAATTTATAAGTAGGTAAGGGAAAGAAATGTTTTACCATTACTTAATTCATAGGTAAGCACTTTAAAACCAATGGATACTCAAACCCAATAATATTTGGCTTGCCATTGCTCAAATATATTAGATTTCCACAATCCAAGTTTCCTAAGTATGTTTTCTTTTGCACATAATTACTGAACTACTGAACAGCCTTTGTTGGACATATAAGAGCAATTTCTTGCATTGTATATATTCAAAGTCCTCAAAAATTCTTAATCAAAATAGAATATGATGGCTTAGAGAATTGATGATGAAAGTTTTCCTCCAGCAGATTATTCCATGCAATTGTTCATAGTAAGAGCATCAGGAACCAGAGAATCCTAGAATTAAATGCAGACAAAAAAGCTATGATGACAATTCAGCTCCTTCACAGAGAATGTATAATTAAAATTGCTTTTGTATAATATCTAAGATGCCACATTCACCTGTTTGTTCAAATTTTTATTTTTTCAGCAGGAGACAACAAATCTTAATCACTTTGGCCATGAAAATTGTTTAGTTCTACTTTATATAAGATAGATTTGTAATAGTGTCTCACTGTGGCACTAGGTGGAGCTATCTCTTTGAAATTAGTCAACTCTGTTGGCAATTCAACTTCTCTTCCATGTGTATTGCGCTGCAAATTAACATATGAGGGAGAAAGAAAAAAAAAGGGAAAAACAATAAAGAGAAAAAAAAATCAAGAGATGAAGCTAAACAAGTAATATAATTATTTAAATCATTATGAAAATGAGTCCAGAATAATTTCAAATTAAAATATTCTTTTAACACACTGAAAGCTTTTTTCACGGTGGTAATTTTTATTAAATACTACTGACAATTTAAGGTCTGATGAAGCTTTGGTAGTCTAAGTAAAATGAGATTAGTTAACAGCTAGTTGTTTTTTTACAACTACTGCAATACATGATACTGCTATCGTTCCTCTGCTCACCATAGGGGTAATGCAACTAGATTTTTTTAGTTCATATTTTGACTTGTGTGCTTCTATTCTGAAGCTACTGCTCCTTGGAAGCTGACAACTCAGTATCTAACCTCTTCTCCAACACTCAGTTGAAGGTATTTCATTTTCAGAACATTTGATGTGTAAACACATAATCAAAAATCTGGTTCTAATTGGAAACAAAATCTGTGAGTATTTTTGGATGGGAGTTTTCTTGCAAGAGGTTACTAAAGTGTGTTAATCAAAAATAATTAAGAAGAATTCTTTGTAATAAGGTTCAAAACAAGTTCTGTGGGTTATGGAGCCTCAGAAAGAATGACTTTTAGTGAGACTCATGCAAAATTTCAAAATTTTCTGTGGGATGTTTCAGTTTTACAACATATTGTCAGAAGCATAAGAACAGAAATAAGAAAGCTGGCTAAGAAACAAAAAGTAAGTGCGCATAGTAAGATTAGCTTTCCCATGGATTACACAACTCCTTTTTTTTTCTTTTTGGAGCTTCCAAAATAGGCTTTCCACAAGCTGTGCCAGATGTCTTTCTCCAGTACCACATCACCACTTTTTGAATCCACTAAATAGGAAGACTTCTTGGCCAGCACTGTGTGCTATGGTCTTTTTCAAAACAAAGAGAAAAGATAAGGAAATCTGCAGCTCATTTTTTTACATTCTAGCAGATTTCCAAAGTTCCCAGTCTGTGGCTAGACTGTCAAACACTAAGGTGTACCATGTAGAGAAATGGCCTGATTTTCATCCAAAATGGTTTTTCCTTTTTGAAATGTCTAGATACATGTCCTGTGCATCTCCCCCATCCTGTGCTATTTTCAAATCGGCACAAATTCCCCATGTCATTAATCCATTTTGCATTGGAAAGCATTTTGTTATGACTGTATTTAATTTTCCATCTTTGTGGTTACTGCATAAGTAAAATTAAGTACTTGAAAGGACTTTTTCATCCACCAGTAACCAGAAAAATTGCACATGAGCCAGCAATATGCAGTTACATCCCAAAAAGCCTATCATACCCCAGACTGCATAAAAGGAAGTGTGGCCAGCAGGTCGAGGGAGATGTTTCTTCTCTTCTCTGCTCTTGTGTGATGTCACCTGGACTACTGCATCCAGATAAAATACAAGAAAATAAGGACCTGTTGGAGCTGGTCCAGAAGAGTGACACATAGATGATCAGAAGGATTGAGCATCGCTGCTGTGAAGAAAGACCAAGAGAGCTCAGGTTGTTCAGCCTGGAGAAGTTTCTGACAACTTATCTGGCCTTTGACTATGTAAAAGGGGTTTGATGGGAAAAACCTTTTAACTAAGGTCTGTTGGAACAGGGCAAGGGGCAAACAGTTTTAAACTGAAAGAGTGGAAATTTAGGTGTGCTATAAGGAAGAGATTCTTTACTGTGAGTTGATGAGACACTGGCACATGTTGCCCAGAGAAGATGGGGATGCCCCATTACTGGAAATGTTCAGTGTCAGGCTGGGTGACAAGGATGACAGGATTGAACTGAGTGATGTTTAAGGGTCCCTTCCAACCCAAACCATTCTATGATTCTGTTTTTCTAAGTACCTAAGTTTGTAATTTAGTTATGAAGGAAATCCATCATGGGCATATGATGCATCTTGGTCCATGCAACAGGATTATTAGACATTTAAACCAGTGCTTCTCAGGAAAGATGAGAGGTGGATCTGAATTAGTGGGCTTGCTGAACATATCTCAAAAATCCATTCAATCTGTATTAATATATTTGTACAGTGTGTTAACTTCTAAAAGCAGAACAAAACAAAGCTTAGTTTATCTGAACAGCATAGACATTAGCTGAAGATTGTTATAAAAACCAGACCATGAATAGATGTGCCTTTCTTCTATTCACTATACTAAAAAAACCCGTATCTTTTCTTTAATACAACTTTTATACAATTCTGACCTCTACAGACAGAAGAAATTAAACATTAGTACTAATAACTATAACAATGTCAGCAACAGCAGATATTTGTGCCCTGCCTAGTTGATATCTAGCAATTATATATATGCTCTAGGCTTTTAAAAAAGCTCAGAGGCAATAGATTGTAAAATTTTCAATGCTGCCCTTCATAATGCAATGTTCTACCCAATGATTAAGGATTCTAATTTCCTATGCTACAGAGTAAAACAAAATATGCTAAAATATTTATAAAAGAAAAAATTCCACAGAGTTTGATAGAGCCTGTTTTGAACATTCAAAGTCTTCATTGCTATGGAAATCGTGAAGTTATTTGTAGAATACACTATTACCTCCTCTGGCATATGCTAATATGCGACAGAGGAAGACTGTCCATTTTACTTCCCAATAAATTATGGCCAGTCAAGTTACTTGGAAAAATCAGAACAAATTCTAAGTTAATGCTGGAATTCATTAATAATGAGCAGGGAGAGAGAATTTTAATAACTCAAAGAACAAATTTTAATTTCACAACAAATTACCACCTGAATTCTGTTTCATATATAGTCTGTTTTATTTGAATACTTATGAATAGAAATTATTAAATAACTTTGTAAACTTAACATCAAAAACTGTTCACATCCCTGCCGGTTCTATTGAAAGCATAATGTGTGCTACTGACACAGACCTGCATATATAAACTGATTGCATTTATTTGCATTTGTCTGGGTTGTTAGAGATGACTTGAAACTATGATACAAATTGATATTAGGGACTGTTCCATGTGCTCCAGTATCAGGAAAGATCTTGATTTTTTGTTAGCACTTGCTAGCAGATTCTTGGAAGGTAGCCTATTGAAAGGGAAAAAACAAAGGTGGTTAGGGAAAGCTCAGCTTTACTGGAAACACACAGATGAAAGCAGTATTCTGTTTTGCAAATACATAGTATTTTCTGAGAGCAATGAATAGCCCTCTGAGAAAACATTTTTGAGAGTGTAAAAAGGTTTATCTTCTTTTTTTTATTATTGCTATGACATTAACATAACAAGATTTAAACACTGGAAGTAGGTTAACAGGATTAACATTTAGTTTTAGGTGATTAACAGCCTATTTGCAGAGCGGTCTTATTTCTGGTATGTGAGAAAAAATGAAACTGTAATGAAGTCATGCATGAAACTGTTTCTCCTTGAGGAACTGATTTTTCATTAACCATTTAAATAGTAAGTGATGATTAAAATACAGCATAATTCACTCAAAATTCCCATTTATTTGGTTCCATTAGATTTGTATTCAGAAATTAAATTGGTTGCAGAGATCAGCATGGTTATCCCAGTGTCTGGCACCAGATAAAAATCTGAGTACTGGTGAGATTTCTTTGGTTCAGATTCAAAACTGAAATGAATGAGTGCTACTTGCCAAAACTTTGTTACAAGAACTATAAATCAGTCTTGTAGTTAAAGTCTGTTCAGAGTTTTTGCTAGGATTTTTGTATAATCAATACAGATTTACACATGTAAAATATAACATCTTATGTGTAAGTAAAGTACAAAATGAGAACACTAGATAAAGTGATGTAATTGTTATTAACTTTATTTGGGATAGAGAGGTACAGTATATATTGAAGGTAGCAAAGGAGAAACAGCATGAAAATAATTAGCACTATTTTAAAATAGGTGAATCTTTCCTTTGCACATTTCTGTGGATTTCCTTCCCTGCAGTGCTTATGCCACTTACTTCCTTACAGATCTCTCAAAATGCATACCATAATGATATGAAAGAATTCCCAGTAGTGCACTGAAACTCTTAGTTTCATGCTTTCCTTACTAAATTGAATGAAACAGAATTTTATTTTTTTTCTGCATCCAGATCTTAAAAATGTATGCTTTAAAATGTTGCCATAATTGTTTCTAGATGTTCTGTACCTTCTTTGGTTTTTTTTAATAAACTTTTGTCTGCACTGTTTTTTGTAATTTAGTGTGAGATCCTGTCCCTTTTATAAAAAAGAATTAGTCTGCTAAGGAGGCCCAAAAATTATATCCTATTTTTTTCCAAGAACAGCATTTTAATTATCTTGAGTAACTGTGAATGTCTAGAACTATAAATGAACAAAAGCCAGATAGAGCTGTCAGATACTCACTGTTCCAGCACTTTTTTAAAACTTGTTTTTGCTTTGCTTCCCAGACAATTTTTAAAAGAGCTATTCTAGTACAAAGAGCAGAAATTAGTGGTCTTTTCATCCTAGAACTGAGGATATTGCTTAGTTTCCAGACACCAAACTAGCTCTACAAATAGGAAAATAGATTATTGAAGGTGATTGAAATGGTTGAAATTAGTGATTTGTGACTGAAGCTAGGCAAAGTTTCATAATGTCCTTAAAATTTATGTAAATCCATAGTGGAGCAGACAAAGTGCAGGCTAGGGACGTCCATAATGAACATGTTTTCAAATAATGATCCAGATGGGTTCATTATAGGCTAGTTAGGCAGTACCTGGAGCAAGTTTCACAGCTGCCATTAGTAATTTCTGTCAATCTACAGAAAGTGTAAATCCAGGAGATTAAAAATAAAGGATGGAATGGATGTGCCAAATTTTGGCAGCTCTCCTAAGCAGACAGGTGTCATGTAAGAGATGTCTGCACTGAGTGTGAGAACAGTTGACGTAATCTGTGTTTATCTTCTATCACAAAAAGGAAAATTTGTAGACAGTAGGAAATATTTAGGAAGTCCAATCTAGTATTCCTTGTAGCAGTATAATACATACGTTTTTGATTTTATCTTCTGGTTATGCCCAAGAGAATTTATTTTTTTCAGTATGCCATTTATGTACAAGCATGGAACATTCAGTATCTATCTTTTCCATCCCTTCTTGTGTACAAGGACATATATCTTCAGCTACCTAGTGAGTTAGGTACAATAACCCAGCTCTTTTCAATTTTCCTCATCATATTTTCTTGACTTTAAATCATTCTCTGATCATACCTTGGTGTCTTATATGAACTTAAGATTTTTATAGAACCATAACTTTCCTTAGCTGCTGCATCCAGAACGTTCTGTGCTGCTCCAGAGGAGGCCTTTCCATCACTAGCCAAAAGAAGAAGATTATGTCATATGTCACAAATCTATTTTAAGTGACTCACTGTGAGATTTGCCTTTTTCACCACGATATGATACATACAAATTCAAAACAGTTATCAGGCAATCTCTGGTCCAAGACATAGCCATTAAGAGGGCAACTCAGGCACCTTTTGAACACCTTTTAAGTGTGTTTTGAACACTATTTCCCAGTGATTTCCCATTTTTGCAGGCTTGTTATAATAAGTGCACATTTTTTTGATAGCTTCTGAATATTTAACATAGAGCAGACACTAGATATTTACTGGACTCTGTATATTTAAAGCAATCCTAAGGCAAATTACCTTGTTAAAGAAGGAAATCATATTGGTTGGATATGATTTACTCTTTAAAATCCATTTTGACTATTTCTTACATGATTACACTCTAGATATTTGTCTATAATATGTTTATTATTTGTTCTTATATTGTTAGAAAAATATAGGTTTGCAATTCTAATGCTTTTCACTGTCTTTCAAAGGTAGACATGTTAGGATAGATTGCAGTCTAAGTTGTACTTAAATAAAACACTGAATTTTGTTGTGTACATTGAGAGGTACCCAACTTTCCTGTTATTTGGCTTGGAAGTTTTCAGTATCTAAATTTAGTCACCTTTACATGCTCATAAATGCCTTCCTAGAGTCACATGTAATCTAAATTTCTTGTCAAAAACCTCCTGAATGTTGTTGGAAGTCTGTTGCATTTGTTGCTGGAAAGCATTTCACTTCCCTTGGAATCTTCACTACTGTCCTTAAATCTGTCTTAGAGCTTGCACTCAGATGTTGTGAGAGTATGGCAAGGCTTTCCACATTCAGTTCTCTTCCATCTTCTGTCTTTTTCTGACTTAGTTCTTCATTTAAAAAAGTAGCTCAGGCAAATCCTTTCCACTGTTCATGAACATTTCATCCAATTTGTCAAACATCTAAAACTGGTCAGGTGATGAGTCCCTGCAAATCTTTCTCTTTTTAGTATCCATTAAGAGCTTCCTCTAATGACACATTTATATGCAAATATCCATGCCTGAGATGCTTTAGGTCAAATGTGATCAATATCCCTCTTATTTACTGGAGAGAAATGCAGAGATTGCTGTGAAAAAGGAGATTGCTACATCAAAACACCCCAGTTCCCCACATTTGGAATGACACTTGCTTTATCCGCACAATTTTTTCATCTAACCCCCTTTTTTTTTTTTTTTAAATTTTAAATTTTATTTCTGAAAATGTATATGACTATGACAATAGGAAATCAGAAGGAAAGAAGATCAAGTACCCACTTCAGGAAAGTATATTTTCTGTCTTATGTATTATGAATACTTTATGAAATTCAAACAAATGCTTAAGTAGTCTGTGACCTTTATGGAAGTTGCAAGAGTTTTTTAGCTCTTTGCTGCCTTAAGGATCTTGAGCTCCATCATTTCATGGGTCCATGGCACCCGATGAGATGCATCTTCAGGTCCTGAGGGAACTAACAGAAGTTCTGATAAGTTCAGATAAGCCACTATGCATCATATCTGGGAAGTCATGTCAGCCTTGTAAAGTTCCTACTGGCAGGAGAAAGGGACACAACATCCACTTTTACAAAAAAGAAAGACCCAGGGAACCAGGCCAGCCAGTCTCACCACTGTACCCAGTAAGATCGTGGATCAGATCTTCCTGGAAACTTGGCTAAGGCACACAGAAAATAAAGAGGTCATTGGTGACAACCCACATGGCTCCATTAAGGGGAAATTGTACCTGACAAAACTAGTGATCTTTTATGACAGGATTACAGCATTGGTAGATAAGGGAAAAGCAACAGATGTCATTTACCTGGACTTGTACCAAGCATCTGACATTGTCTCACACAACATCCTTACCTCTAAGCTGGAGAGACAATGGTTTTGATGTGTGAAGCCCTTGGTTGGTAAAAAATTGGCTGGATGGTCACACTCAGTTTCTGGCTAGATGTCCAAGTGGAGACCAGTGACGGGTAGTGTTCAGCACTGATCAAGGGACATTTACAAGAAGAAGTAAATTATGTGTATTATTTTGAAGAGAAAAATAAGAATTTAATTCCAGGAAATGATCCTGCAGGATTACTGTTGCTTTGCAGATGCTAAAGGTACGTAAGTCCCAATACCTTCAAAGAGGGGCAGAATGAATTCATGGAAGAAAAACTAAGTGAAGGACTATGAAATTCATAGAGAGCTGCAGATGACCAGAAGCTCTGAACTGAAAATGGTCACAGATCACAAAAAGAAGTATCACTACCCATGTTCTGTGCTGATACTTTTTCTGAAAGACAATGAACTTTGGCTAGCAGGATGACTGTTCATGTCAATGGGACTTTCCTAATTCTCTTGGCTTTAATACTCCTTTGTGTTCAGCACTTAATTTTTGGTAGGTGTAGAAACTCTGTTAAACATCTAAATCAGATCTAAGCCCAGGATTGGAATTAGATTTTTGTTTGGGAGCCAGGTAGCAATTTTTTTCTCCATTGTATTTAAACTATATCTTAATATATCTGACATATAACTGAATAATATCATTTCAACAAAGATCTAAAAACAGGATGGGAGAAAGAAAGTCTTAATTAACAAAATAGCTTCATTAAAGAAAGTGTTTAATTAATTTTCCAGTTAGCCTTACCTTTCAAACATTCACCGTTTCAAATTTGAATAAAGCAAAACCGATATTGCTTATTTAAAATCTAAACTCATGCTTGCAGAAATACTTTTTTGGGGGGGCATAATTTTTCTAATAACTCCTGTTTTTTAGAATTGAAGAGGCAGATATCCAGTATTTCATTCAGCTCCTTACTCTTTCCAGCTTAACTGACTTTACCTAATGTACTATATGAAGCATAGCAGAAAAAATGTGAGTAGTATTAGGAGTATTCTTAAAGCTGCTCACCATTATCTATAATTTAGAGACATTATCAATTGCTGGTTAAAAACTGACGTGTTTGTTGTAATGTGCCACTGTTGTAATGTGCCCATATTCACAGCTGTGACTAGCATGTTATAGAAACCAGAACAAAATATAGTCATTGATTTTCCAGAGATCACAGAAAGTGTTCATTAATGAGTATTTTCAGGATGTAAGCTAAAGTGTTGAAAAGATGAAAATAAAGTATAACCTTGCTTAAAGATAAAGCTTTGCTCTTACAGTGAGCTCTGGATACAGCCCAAACACTAAGTTGGTACGTATGTCTCTATAACATAATTTTGGACAGACTGCTGTTTATGCCTACCCCTGTGGTTGTGTTGAGCTCCAAGTATGTCCATGTCGCTCTGCATCTGCATACAAACCTGTTCTGGAGCTCCACTCTTTTCTGTTTGTCACAGATCAAATCCAGATTTTTATTCCTTACACTGAATGTGCAAAACTCCTTATTTTAACACGTATCATATTCATTAAAAGCTCAAAAAGAAATAATGTCAAATATTCTCCAATTCAAACCCCATATCAAGTAGGATCACTCAGTGCTGAAGTGGTCATTGAGAATCCTGGCTTAGGGGAGATATTTCTTCTCAGTAATGTCCTGAGCCACTTGCAGCTACTGTAATAAGCAGTCTACTCCTTTTCTACTAGACTGAAGACTCACTATAACAAATATTACAGCGCTTCCTAGAAAAGTCTGTCAGATAGGTACTGCAGTTTAACATGAGAAACAAGCAGAGCAAGATTTAAGGAAAAGTTTGTATCCATCACTCTCAGTATATGTATTAATATAAAATTATATTATATTTTAGTAGTGTACTGAGAATGTATATTAAATTATATTTATTTCATTTATTATATTTATTTATGTAGTGTACTGAGAGTGTATATTAAATTATATTTATAATGTACTGAGAATCTTGCTTGAGCAAAGTCCACAGGTTATTAGTCATGTTAAAAATCAGAAATGATTCAAATAAATAAGATCAAAAATATTTGATAGTGTGACTTTATATTTGCTTTCATGATTCCATTCTTCACATGCAAGCAATACGCATGCAGAATGTTTGGCAAATTCATACTTTCTTTGAGTGCATTTAATTTTCATAGAATGTTAGTATCATAAAAGAGTTTAAGTTCGAAGGGACTTCTCATGGTCAGCTTGTGCAACCCCCCTGCAATGCACAGGCACATCTTCAGCTACATCAGGCTACATAGAGCCACATCCAACCTTAGTTTGGATGTTTTCTACCGCCTCCTTGAGTAACCTGTTCAAGTGCCTCACCACCACCATTGTAAAAAATGCCTTCCTTATATCTTGTCTGAATTTATCCTCTTTCAATTAAAACCATTATTGTCTTATCCTGTTACTATATGCCCTTGCAAAAAGTCTCTATTCATGTTTCTTATGGGCTCCTTTCATGTGGAAAGCCACAGTTAGGTCACTCTAAAGTCTTCTCTTCAGGCTGAAAAACCCCAATTCTCTCAGCCTTTCCTCGTAGGAGGGTTGCTCCATCCCTCTGAACATTTTGGTGGCCTCCTCTGGACTCACTCCAACAGGTCCCTGTCCTTCCTGTGCTGGGATCCCAGAGCTGGATGTAGCATGGCAGGTGGGGTCTCACAGTAGGGGAAATGAGGGGCAGAATCCCCTCCCTGGCCCTGCTGCCCACACTGCTTTCGATGCAGCCCAGGATACAACTGGGCAAGTTCACACTGTTGGGTCATACCCAACCTCTCCTCCACCAGCACCCACAAGGCCTTCATTGCAGGGCTGGTCTTAACCCATTAATTCCTCAGCCTGTAGTGATGCTGAGGGATAGCCCTGACCCAGGTGCAGCACATTATACTTGGCCTCATTAAATCTCATGAGGTTCCCAAGGACACGCTTCTTGAGTTTGTTCAGGTTCATCTGGATGGCATCCTGTTCCTCAGATGTGTCAGCTGCACTACTTAGCTTGGTGTCATGCACAAAATTGCTGAAGGTGCAGTTGATCCCACTAGAAGGGATTGATCAAGATATTGAACTACTGGTCCCAGTACTGGCCCTTGAGGAACATCACTTGTCACTAATCTCCATCTGGACCTTAAGCTGTTCACCACTACCCTTTGGATGTGACCATTTAAGCTATGGAACTAAAAAATCTGACACAATTTCAAACTTTGACTATTAAGAAGATAGTAATAATTCCCTCCTTAAGTAACTTGTGCAAGCCTGAGCTCCTGCAAGAAGTAATCATCTGTATACTTCACAATTCTGACATTTTGCTAAGTCTTTTTTATGTCCTTTTCCCTTGGTTGGCTTTAATAGTATTATTGAAATGTGTAACTAATATTCAGATATCTGGTAGTAAGAACACTCTTGAAAAATAAAAATATTATTGCCTTTCTATCATGCATCATAAATTCTACTTCATCTCTATCTTCTTTGGAAGCTGCAGGAGAAGTTTTGAAAAGAAAATAAGTGGCAAAAAAAAAAATCTTGGTTATGATAAAGAAAGTTTCATTGAGTTAAACTTCAATATGGGTACAGTTAATATGGCTCAATAGTTTCTTCCAGGTACACCCAAGATTTATAATATGTTTTATTAAAAGAGCAGAAGTAGTGTGATTCCCTCCTCAGGAACTGTCTCTTAATATTTCTGTTACATTTGTCACAGTTCAGGTCTTTTGATGCAACGGGAATATAAAAAGGAGACAGCCATAAATTTGCTTGTAAATTATTGAGTCTTGAACACTGAGTACTTGACTCATGCAGGATGTTTGCCACAGACATACAGCAGTATAAACATATTCTGAATAGCAGTCCAGCTTGGTTTTACTGCTTATTGGAGATGATAGCCAAATATTGAAGTTGTCATAGTTCATAATGACACCCGTCACTCCCTTTCCAAATTTAATGTTTTGGAGTCATTTTGTGGTTGCTAAGTCCAATATATGTACTTCTTATTGACATTGATGGTTTTATTGCAACATTATAATTTCGCCCTCTATTTTATTTCTCAGTAGCTTGTTTCAGACAAGGATTATTTTTTATTTGAAATCACTCATGACCATCTTTTATTTAACCTTTTCTCTCTGTGCTAACAGCAGAAGTGAGAGAAAAACTGAATATATCAAAGAAAGTAGGCACTGTAATTTGAAAGAAGGGTCTGGAATGAAATGAGATGGTTCAAGAAGCTCCCTCAATTATTTTCTGCTGATCAATTTTCTGGTGATAGTAGGACCCCAATCTTGGTTTGGGCTTAAATGTAGTACAGAGGCAGTAGCAACAATAATATGAAAATCATGCTAGCAGTACTTGCCACGGCATTGTATTTGCTAGTGTACATGTTTTAAGGATCACATACAGAAAAAAAGGAATTCATCTAATGTTATTCCCTTAACACCAGCTGATAACCTACAGGCAAATTCAGTTCGGATTAGATTTTGTTGGAGACAAAATTCATTGAATGTAAATAAAGATGCATGCACAGTGAGAATTTAGTCTGATCTACACAATATAGGCTACAGGGTTTTTTCATCAGTTTTTGTTTGGAGTTGGAGCATGCCTTCTGAAGAACACACTATTTAAAATAAAATATTTACAACATTGGAAAACCTATCACAAACCATATTAAACCGTTTTAATGCTAGTTTATTCTCATATTCATTCTTTGACTCATGTTTAAAATTAATTGGCTTTAGTTTTCTGTCCTTTGATAAAATTATTTGCTATTGAAGAATGCAAAATTTGTAAAAGAGGGATTAGTAAGGAAAAATACAGCTTTATGAGTTCAATTGGGCTATCCATGTAATATCACAATATCATTATTTTCTTCAGCATTTTCTTACCCCATAAAACATGAGCTAAATACACAAAGAAAACTTATAGTTCTTCTTACAGATAATATAGAGACTTCAGAAGCAAAAATTCTTTTGCATACTATTTTATTTACTTCAAAGTAAAATAACTTTTCAGCTAATCCTTAGGGTAATGTATCACAAAACAATAAATCTTCCACAAATTGATTAGAATATAATGTCATTCTATAAGCATCTTGATATAAGGGTTTATGGGAAACTACGGCATCAAAAATATTTCAAGAACTCTTCTGTGAAGCTTCTGTATGCTGAATTTTCCTAAAGAACTCAGAAATGAAATCCCTGTTCCTAACAACACTTTCTCCTTTTTTAGAAAAAGCATGATTTGGTGGCTTTGAGAATAGTGTTGACCTATTTCATAACTACTTTAGTTTCTATTAAATGTTCTAACAGATGCAGTAGGTATCGAGAGTACTTAATTTAAAATTTTTTATGCTGAATATTTGCAGCTGTACCAATATGATTATATTTAGGCACAGATGATTTATTTAATACCATTTACTTGATAAAATTAAACAATCCTTTAGTTTATTAAAACGATTCCATTTATACTATTTTCTTTCAGTATTAAGTATTGTATGTCAGTTATTTAACCAAAAAGGAAGTAAAAAAATCAGATAAGAAAATGTTAGGTTTCAGGCTAGAATTCACATCAGTTTAATAGTAATTATCAATAATGAATCACTACTCAAAACTTTTAGAAAAGCTGTATAACAAATTTTAAAAAGACAGTTCTGAGTATTTAAATCTCAGGAATTCAAATATTAATTCAAATTCTTCAAAGACATTCTGAGTGCTTGTTCAGGTCTCAGAACACTGAAGTTATTAAGCGTTTTGACAGCAATTTTAATGAGAATGAGCAATTTTAAGAGAAAAGTCTATCTGTCAATTTATGACTCATCTCAAACAATATTAGCACTGTATTTTAAACTTAAAAATATTAGTTGAACAAGAGAAACCACAAAGCTATAGGAAAAGAAAAGATTAAAGTCCTTTACTAATAGAATGAATATACGAGCTCATATTACCCAAGAAATAGACACTGCTACATGCTTCCAAAATCAGTAAAAGCAAAACAATCACCTCCAAAATGGATGAAAAAAAGAATGATGAGATGGAGGAAATATTATGTCATAACTCAAAATCTAGTGATTGAACTGTGTGAGGAAAACTCAGTAGCTAGGCAGCTGAGAGATTTCTCAATGTCACCAAAAGCACCAGCTCTCCTAATCCAGAACATCTTCCTGAGCAGTCTCCAGTGGCTCGGAGGATGGTGGGAACAGGAGCAAACAGTGAGCCCTGAGGTGTGGAATTAATTACCTACAGAATAAACAAACCAAATTAAACAGTGAATAAGTTACCTTCTCAACCATCTGCTGCCATCATTGTTAAACAGGAAATGAATTCAAGAATGAAATTCTTGGCAAAAAACAGCCTGTAGATGCAACAGCTGAATATTACTAGTATACTTAAGTCATTGCTGCAAGACAGGATTTGTCAGGTACTGGTTTGTGTCTTGTTTGATTTATGGCTTTTCCTTTTACTTAAAAAGCAATAAAGAAAAAAATCAACTGCAATTTTACAGATATCAGGTATCGAATTCTTAAAAAATATAGCAATAAAACATTCCAGTTGCTCTACATATTGTAAGATTAGCAATGCACATTTATGACTGATATTTAAAGCTGGAGGCTTCTAGATATTGGTATAATGAAAACCTGCAGTTATAGGGAAAAAATTATTTCAATTATTTTATTTCCCCATTATTTTTGAAGCATTGTAACTGATAGAGAAACCTGAATACAGTGAAGTTAAAATTAATGGGGATTCAAAATCTGAAAAAACAGTTTTTACCCAACAGAAACTTACTATGACATATAGGTCTTTCTTATGCTCCGGTAGCTAAAGATCTTGGTTAGCACAGGGTTTGCCTTCTCTTGGTATCAGATCCTCTTTCAGCACTCAGGGTCAAGGTTCTGTTCAACTTCTGTCCTGCTCTGAATTTTTCCAAAGATTTTTGTATCTATTCTCCTGGTTTCTATGGAAACTCTAAAATATTACACAAAGTTGCTGCATAAGTCATTCTTCAAAGCACAATTAGAAACAAAGTAAAAGCCCCTCAAATTTGCTTATTCTTGTCAAGAAAAAGGAAAAAAAATAGTTGAAGCTGAATATTATTCAAAAAACCCCTCGTGAATATTACAGACCATTCTTTTAGATAACTAGTTTTACAAAACTTTATATAACTCTCCTACCCACCAATCACTCCTCCCCCTGTTATTTCTGCAGTTTGAAAAGGAAAATATCTACTTCATCACCATGACATTAGATTCATCATCACAATTTCTATGAAATATTCAGTCTTTTTCTGCTACATTGCATGGATAATGGTAAAGTTATTACTGTATCAGCAACACCTAAATGTAGAATAAAACTGTTGAAATAACACAGCTCTACATCCATAACATGATGGCAGAGTTTTATCAGTTCTGATAAACATTTAAGAAAGATCACGAAATTCCCCAGGTGGATCCCACCATAAAGATAAATATTTTGTCTAAACTGGAAAGAAACATCTTATTTTCTACTGTCCTCTTCCTGAAGTATTAAATTTTCAGATTCGTCAGAGCCCTTACTAGCTCACATCTTCATTACAAGGCTATGATTTATCACATTTTCATGACATTCATTTTTACTATAATTAAGAAAACATAATAGCCTTGCTGCGATTATTCTATTGTGAAGAAATATTAGCACCAATTAGATCTGTGCTAAATATTAAAATTCATTTTTAAAGTGAGAACAATGAAGGGAAAACTTTGCATTTCCAGCCTCATGGTCCAAACTTTTGTTTGTTTTGGTACAGTGGAGAACTGTATCCAATGGAGCAAGGAAAACAAGATGAAATCAAAAGACCTGATATGAAAATACTATAATACTAATTGTAATAGCAAGTTACAAAATAGGTTTTGAACAGTGAAGAATGTAATACTGATCTTCTTTTGAATTCCACAACAATGAATTGGTCATGTCATGAGTAATTTCTGTCACTGTAATGAGTTGCCTCACTATTGCTTCTTGCTTTCTAAGTGTTGCTACTTTCTAAAATGTTCTTGCAAAAATCTGAGAAAATAGGAGGACACATGCTCTAAAAGAAAGAAAATCTTGGGAAAAGGAAAAGTAAACTACTCTAGAGATTTTTCTCATTTTTTAGAAGTATGTATAAATAAGGTGCACATTAACACCATGCATATAGGCCATACTAATAAATACATGATGATATATTGTCTCTATTACTTGCAAATGTTAGATATATCATGTAAAAGAGTGTTGAGTCAGCAAAGTGGAACATTCTAGTTAGATTTTTATCAATATGCTTCAGCACCACAGTTTCTGCACTGAGATTAAGTATTTTCGGAAGGTGTGGAAAGGCATAATAGTAAATTGATATTATATGGGGACAATAAAACTGATATTTAAGAGGAGAAGTTTGGGACACCATTTTCCCTCCTCACCTTTTCCTCATTGTGAGGCTATGGGTGCCTTCTGTGAGAAGTCTCCCCTGTGTCTGACGCAGAGAATGCCAGCTGACTCCAAGACAGAACCAACACAGGTCAAGGCCAAGTGCGTCAGAGATACCAGTAGTGTCTCTAGGATAACATGTTTAAGAAGGGAGTAGAAATTGCTGGGCAACAGCTGCTGGAAAGAGGAGTGAGGATATGTAAGAAACAACCCTGCAGACACCAGGGTCAGGGAAGAAGGAGGGGAAGGAGGTGCTCCTGGTACCAGGGCAGAGATTCCTCTGCAGCCCGTGATGCAGTCCATGGTGAAGCAGCTGTGACCCTACAGCCCACGGAGGTCAATGATGCAGCAGAAATGCACCTACAGTCTTCAGAGGACTCCCGACCAGAGCAAGAGAATGCATCCAAAAAATGCTGTGACCCTGTGGGAAAGCCCACACTGGAGCAGGTTCCTACCAGAAGACTCATGGAGAGTATATCCCATCCTAGAGCACGCTGGCTGGTGGGACTTGTGAACCCATGGGGGACCTTTGCTAGAGCAGTGTGTTTCTGAAGGACTGCAGCCCACGGGAAAGACTTATACTGGAGCAGCTTGTGAAAAACTGCCTCTCAGAGGAGGGACTTCATGCTGGAACATCGAAAGAGCATGAAGAGAAAGGTGCAGCAGACAATGTGTTTTGAAGTGATCTCAACTTCCATTCTCCATCCCCCTGCACCACTGGAGGGGAGGAGGTAGACAAATTGCTAATGAAGTTGAGCCTGGAAACAAAGGAGGGATGAGAGGGAGCTATTTGAAGATTTGGTTTTATTTCTTATTACCCTGCTCAGATTTGATTGGTAATAAATAACATTTATTTCCCTGAGATGAGTCTGTTTTGCATGTGATTGTAATAGGTGAGTGATCTGTCCCTGTCCTTATCTTGGCCTAGGAGCTTTTGGTTGTATTTTCTCTTCTATTCCCTGCTTAGGAAGTGAGCAATATAACAGCTTTGGTGGGCACCTGACATCCAAAGTGGGTCAACCCACCATACAAATCAAGTGCAGAAGTAGTTGGAAGAACACATATCCACCTAAGAGATGTTGAATGTTACCTCTTTGTGCTAAGATGAGTTAATGAACAAGAAAAATTTCTAATACCATTATGTTATTGCTGTCAGAGTAGAGTGCTATTTTATAGCCACTCTTTTAGAACATTTTCTTCTGAGAAGCATATGAATTCCATTTTAATCATGACCATAAATGCATACTCATACATTTATAAACAGTTATAATTCTATATTTAGATATATACAAAAAGGAAAAAGGCAATTTAAGATCTTGATCTCTCAGTCCGAGTTATAGTTTTTTCACTTATATAAGCATACATCTGCAGTGAATATATTTAATTTTCATTACTACTGATTATTTAAAGCTTAGTTATGGGCAAAATGCATTGCTGCATTGCTTTCAGGTATTTTAAGCGACAAAAGTTTTCTTATTTCAATTGATTCTGTAATGTTATTAATGAGAAAAACTTAAATTACAAAATACATTGCATACAAGTGTTGGATGAACTTGGGATGTTTCTTAGAATTGATGCGTTGTGTTAAAAAACTATTGAACTTGAACTTGATAATTCCCCCAGATAAATTGAGAGAAAAAATATGACTGAAAAGCATTCAATTTTTTAATAACTTTAAAATAATATTTTTGTGTCAAAGCAGTTTTTGTTTCAAATATCAGCATACTGGTCCTGCTGTACTATTTATCGCTCAACAATCATTATTTCACTCACATATATTTCTAAAGAACTAGAAAAATCTATTCTTGTTTATACCGTAATTGCCTTCTCATTATTGAACAGCTTTACCTCGTTATGTGAACATTACATAAGCATAACATCTTTGCTCACAATATACAGAGAATGTTTAGATAAAAGAGAGCAATTTAGTATTAACTAAAGAAAATTGGCAGATATGCAAGTGTTTCTTTCCATGTGCCTTTATATTTGCTGATGGTGGGTGGCACATGGATTTACTACCTAAGTTTAATCTTTCAGATGTTATGACATATGACTTGTATTTTATCTTTGATGCATTTATTCTTTTTATTTTTCAAAGATAATTTTATATACCTACATATTTTACAATCCAGGTAATGAAATATATTATACCATGAAAATGCAGAAAAGTGAAAATTTGAGCTAATTCACAAAATTGCAATGAAGACCTGGAGAAGAAGAAGTACTCAAATAGAGAAGTACTAAAATTTCCCTGTAGACATATAGCCAGAGAAACAATCAGAACAGATAAACTTGCACTAGGGTGATAGCTTTGTTTTGTGAGATGAAACCAGAGTGAAAAATAGACATCCCTTTCAGCAAAGTGAACTCAAGATAAACTTCATTCCACCCAAAAGATGAATTGAAAGTATGTTTTCAATGACTTCTTTTTAGAATACTTTTGTAGAAATAGAACTGTTAAAATTCCATGTAAAATTATGCTTTTACAGACTAACTGGTAACTTGGGAACTATGCATTAACAAACTCTCCAGAAAATGACAAATATACACAAATGAGTAGGCGAAAAACTAGACAATGGCTATATACTTATTTCGACTGTTAAATCTACTGTAAACAAAAGTATTTCAATATTATCCCTGAAAAAGTATTGTCACTGAGGAAACAAAAACTCTTCAGAGTTCAGACACATGCTATTTTTAGCAGCCGGTTCATATTTTTATAAGGACTCATCAAGTAGTTGCTTGCCTGTAAGTCATGTAACACTTAAGGACTGAATGAACAGTGGTGTTGCAACATACAAGCAGGCCTTCATTTCCAAATTCCTGTTTTAATACCTTCCTGAGATCACCTTATTTGCCTTGTTTTTGATCCTCAGAGTACAGGCTATAGCAATCCTGGCTGGCAGAACCCTGTGCCTGGAGGAGTGAGAGATCCAGAGCACAGGACATCTTGAGCCATGGCAGGCAGTGCTGTGCTGCATGGACAGCTCAACCAGCTCACCCAAAAGGACTGCCCTCAGACAGCTTCTGCTCAGCACTGGTAGTTATACCTCCTACTTGACCTTGCCTTTATATAACAGTGCATCAAGAAGTTCTGTGGGGACGTCTTTTATATTTGACTGTATAGAGTTGTTTCCTCATAAGAAAATAGTTTGAAATACTAAAATGAGAGAATATCTGCTATGAAGACGGTCTGCATGGCTTACTGCTCCTGGGTCAGAGTTCAATTTGATGCTACACTACTTGGGGCCCCCAGCTCTAAGGGGAAATAAAATTATCCATGCTATTCTCTTCTTTCAGAATTAAATTTAATGAAAAGTCTTTTAAATAAGACTTTAGATGGTGTCACAACGGATCAGCACCTCCTGGGGAAAAACAGGCCCACCTAGATATTTTCCTTATAGTGTTTCAAAATGTAAACGTCTGTAGGCTGTCCTTTTTCTTTCCCAGCAAAATTTTGAAAGACCTGGGTCAGCAGAAGATTTTTCTGATTCAGAGTCCAGGTGAGCAATCTTGGGCTTATTTGGCTTGCAATGATGTCCTGGCAAAGCAGAACTATTCTTATGCCAGCAGTAAAGATGATGGTTTTCATTAAAATTTCCAACTAACTGTTTTTTCTCTTTATAAAACCTTTTCAAAGTCAAAGCTGAACCTGTATTTGGCATGGATTATATTCACAAAATAGATAACTGGATAGTTTTATCTCACATTCATTCATTAAACCCTGTTCCAGGCCTACTTAAAACTGCCATAACCACCAGTTATAAAGTGCTTGTATAAACTGATAAACAAACCACAAGGGACAGATTTCAACCCACCAAACTCCTGGAATCCAACTGATACAGCTCATTTAAAAGTTTTGCCAATTTTGGCTCCCTTTATAATCAGTGGAGAGAGAACTGAGTGAAAAAGACATCTCTTCAGAGGAAAAGACATAGCTTATGTGGAACAAAACAAAGTTAGTAAGACTAGGAGTTACATCCACACCAAGGATGTAGTTACAGAAGTGTGAACAGGCTGCTTTCCCTAGAGTACCATAAATGCCTATGGAATTTGTACCTACAGGATTCAAAACTATAGTCAGATGAAACGTTTCTGGAGTCCATTGGCTAAATCTGTTGCTGTAAAAAATCTTGTCTCCTCTGAGTGGGAGAACCAGTGTTTAAAGGACTCTGAAGAAGTGAGGAGGCCAGAGATGTCTTCAATAGAGAACCCAGTCCCACATCTCCACCATTCTGGATTGTGCCTTAACTGTCAGCTGTCAGATGTATAAGGATTGTATATTCAACCATGATTTATAAAGTAGTTCCATTACATATTACTTTCCTTGTTTCATGTACCAGAGTAGAATGGAAAGGAAGAAGAGCAACATGTGAATAGGTGAGTAGGTGGATTATTTTAATGAAGAAAGGACTGCATTTCAGAATCTGTTCTAAAAACTTGTTTATAAAAATTGATAGATTGAATTGGAGAGTTTGAAATCCTCTCCTTACTGTTATTCTCCTGATAAATGAGAGTTCTTAGGCAGCATCAAAAGTTGTTTTCAGCAGCTTTGGTGATTAATTTAAGTATCAGCTTGTCTTTCTGAAGGTAAAAATAGGTCTTCATGTGAAGTCAAAGTTGCTACTTAAGGATTTTTTAGAGGTTGAGTGACATATGTTTACTCAAACAAAGGTTTTGGAAATCATGGAACTTTTGGATGAGTAGGAGATGCTACATAAACTGTTTGAAGTCAAACCAGAAATCCAAGCAAAACATGAAATTGATCCCATTTATTCTCAAGTATACTAATGTACATAAATTAAGTCATAGTCTCTAAAATAGCTAGTGTTAAGTATCAAGAGATAGAACCACAGTTACTATTTTGGTGGATTCATCCTAAGGTTTTTAGTATACATGCACATCACTCTTTTATATAGAACAGACTCTCTTTGGATGAAATTTCCTATTCCCAAAAGGATTTGAAAACTATTTTCTTCCCAGCTGAGTGAACATTGTGCCTCTGCTGTTAACATCTTCAGGGAACAAGAGATGAATGACCATGTATGCTGCATGTTGCATTGCACACCAGTGATTTTAGCCATGTCTTTGCATTTTATGTTCTCTTTCCATACATGCAACTGATATTTAGACTTTTCAAATTAAATATGTACCATATTTACATTTATATTTGCATTTTACCAGACAGTAAAATTTATTTTTTTTCTGTGAAAATTTTAGCAAATGGAAATTTTTGCTGCAAATATTTATCCAGGGACCTCTCATCAGAAGAAAATTTATTCTGTTTTTGTTCCCACTGACACATCTCCTCTCCCAGACCATAATCATTAGGAAGCTAGCACAACATAGGTGACAATTGTGACTGACTCGCCCATCCCTAAGATGAAATTTGTCTGTGTAATGGTGTGGGAAGTGCTCCTGAATTAGACACATGCAGAAATTGGTGGTGCTCAAGCCATTCATGAACAGGAAAAGGCTAATCATTTTAACTGAAATAATCGTACAGCTGAAGATGTAATTTAATTTTCAGGTTGCTATTTAATTACTGTCACAAATAATTAAGGAAATTTTTCCGAAGGATATCATGTGTAAGTCTATTATAGTTGATGAAAAGCATTGCATATGTAGCTGACTTTTCAAAGGTATTGGGAACCTGAAATTTCACTAGAGTGAGTGGTAGACCCTGAATTAATTCAGTTTCAGTCTGTGTAAACAGCTTTATAACTGCTACGTTGAGGTTAAAATTCCTTTTTTTTTCCTGATAAATTTTAGCTTTGTTCAGGGTACTGTCACATTTGACTTTTAATTAGACTTCAGAAATTTCCAAGAGAAAAAGAGAGGAGAATTTATTGATTAATAAACTACCCTTATTTCTTTAGAAGTGGAAGGAATTTATGGAAAATGAATCTGAGATTGCTCAGCAAAAACATTGATTGCGTCAATTGTATCCTTTCTCCAGATAAGTTGTTACTAATGTGTTTGTTCAGCAGATAATAGAGCAAGACTTTTTTTAATACTGATAACTAGAGATGATCCCTGCTCCATAGTATGTCCAATATTTTGCTGGACTTTCATGCAGTGGCTTCGATAACAGGACAGGAAGTTTCAGACAGTAGCCCAATATACTTAATCCACCCAGGTTACCTTATCCTGTCAATTCAGAACTATTTTTGTGGAAGGCACACCTGGATTTCAATGTAAGCAATTTTTCAGTGCATTCTGTGACTGTATAAAGAAAAACTTTGAAGTACATGAAAAGGGAGGAAAATATTTGCCTTGCCTTGAGAAGTTACTTCTGGAAAAGAAAACCTGTCAGGAAGTCTTGTCTCCAGTCAGAGGCTTTGTCATAATTACTTTCAAGGGAATATCTTGATATTCCTGATGCCAATAAACCTCAGAATTGTTTCCTATGAGCCTCAAAGGATAAGAAGGACAAATCCCAGCAGAAAAACAGAATTGCAGCTGAGGTTATTGACATTTTGACACACAGTGCTTGTGACGGACTTAGTACAGCTGCTGAAATACCGGATGTCTGAAATATCTGCAGATCTGAGTGTTGCAGTGCATTCTGGCTTATTTTTTGTGATACCACAGATATATGTAACAAATTATTCATACAAATACAACTTTTTTTTTTTTACCCTTTTTGTTTTAAAAATGTTTTCCTTGCTTGCTGTGCATCATGGGTGGTCTAGGTTTATGTGTTAGGTCACTGTAACATTTCTGTCAGTAGCCAAAGATGACCAAACTCAAATTGTTTTGGACTTTGGTCTTTACAAGCTTGCTGTTTATCTGTGTCTGCTGGAAATTGCTTTTAACGGTTCTGCTGAGCCATTCTTCTTGTCAAGTAAACACCTGAAAGAGCATACTTAAAATAGTCAATAAAATCAATTGACCTTTTTGCCTGTCTTTAAATGTAATGCTTTACCCCTTTTTTTGCAAAGACATAGCTTCGATTTAACTTTTAAACTTTGACTTTTTAAATTATATTTGCTCTTAGGGAAGAATTAAGTTATTTCCTCTCACAGTCTGTTATTTAGCATGTGAAAAAACAAAGGAAAATTAATTTCTGGTCTTTATATGGAAGTGATCTCAAGCAAGATAGAGATTGAGTCTATCCAATTGTAGTTACCCAACTCTATATTCTATAAATGAATAAATAAGGTATGGTGAATAGACTTTAACAGATATGCCAAATATCTGTATGGCATGCCAAATATTGAAGTGTTTAACTCACTGGATTAGGACTTGAAAATCACACCATTTTGAACTTGAATACCCTAGTCACTGAAAAAAAGTGTCCTATCATTTAAAAAGGAAACAGCTTTACAATGAAGAGACTTCCTCATTGAGATAAATTGAATTTTTCAGATAACTTTTTATTCATACCTACTTTTAGTAAAAAAATTATTATGTTTAATTTTAATAGGAAATAAAAATCTATAAAGCAAAAAAACATCTAAAGCATCCCAATTCCCTTGTGGCACCCTAGCCACTAGTGAGTGACTACAGCATGCCTTCTTATATTTTACTATTGGATAGTCAATCATCCAGCAGCTTGATACAGATCTCTAGGATCACTCTAATGTCTTAACATTACAGAAATCCAGAAATTAATGTAAGTTGAACTTTAATGTCCAGATAAATAACTTGACCATATCAGAAAGTAGAGTGAATATGATAGCTTAATTCCAGTGATTTGATATCATACACCCAAGTCTAAGTCCTTATCAGCTTCAAAAACAGTTCAGATACTTCAGATCTAACCATGGAAGAGAGGGCAGGGCATCCTATTGAAGAGAAGAAACTAGAATAATTTTTCTTTGTATATTCTCTGTGACCCACCAAGTGAACAGGAGGACTGACAAGCATGGAGTCATTAGAGTCTGATTTAGCTTCTTTCTGAAATTAAATGTCTAAAGAAACTTGAACAGCCCTTATACTGGAATGACAGGAAGGAAAATTTAGACCTCTGCCTCCTTGTCGGGTACCTTCTCCCCGGGTCTTCTCTGGTGCAGTACTAAATCCCTGCTCACAGCTTGCCTCTGAGAAAGTGTCTCCTTCCATTAAAGGCACTTTTGCAGACCAGAATCTGATGGAAGAACAATTGAGCTGCAACATAAAAGCTACAAAAGTCTATTTCAGGAGTTTGGAACTCACTCTTAAACCTTACTCAGTTCCACCAGTAGATAGGAAATAATTTACATTTGCAAGGTAGCTTGCTCTTCAGATTTGGGAATTGTATATCAACATACCATTTTCCTATCTGTCAACTCTTTAAAATTTCATTTAGAAGCTTAACTAGAACCAAAAATGGTTCTATTTTCCTTACAATTAACTATGATGAGAGGTAAAAAAAATGCATGAGCGAACTGGTCATAGACTGCAGATTTCTACATGAGTTCAGGTCTGGTATACATTGATGTATAGATTGTAAACTACTGAATTAGATTTAGAATAAATCAATATTGAATTCCTTATATTTTTAAGTATATAAAAATCCCTGAGTTAACAACTTAAATTACTAAATACGTAGGAAATATTTGGTAGAAATAATGCTGTAGAAAATTGTTCAGATCTGATAGCTCTGACAGAATGATAAACGGATATTGATAGTCAAAAGTAACCAGAACAGAGAAGAAAGTTTATTTCAGGCAGGAGAGATCACTGCAGCTGAAGTCATGCTATTGCTGAGAACTCACATAAAGTAAAAATGTAAATTTCATTAATAATTTTTAGCTCCTTAACCAAGTTTCCACTAAGATGTAATACTTACATAATTCAAACATACCAAGTTTTAGGCATCCTGAAGTTATTATGGTACCTTAACAAAAGAAGCAATTATCTCAAACTAGAAAGTACTTTTAAGACATATATTTGCTATTTTCATTTAAATTATTTGGTTTATAGTATTATTGCCCCAGAGAACAGTTGAAAAGATCCATGCTGCACTGAAGATTATAATGGCTAGCCACATAACTGAGTTTTGCCATTGGACAAAACATCTGTAAAATTACATCCCTAGATTCTGAAAGCTATAAGGTGGCGTCCATGCGAGTACCCACTAATCTGCATGCCATCTACACACATTTCAGTTCTTCAACACTGTACAGGTGTCATAGAATCACAGAATGGAAGAATTCAGGATGGAAAAGATCTCCAATACCATTGATTCCTACCTTTGACCAAACATCAGCATAACAACTGGACCATAGCATAAGATGTCATGTCCTGTTGTTTCTTGAACACCTCCAGGGATGGTGATTCCACCACCTCCCTAGGCACTCATTCCAATATTTAACAGTCCTTTTCAAGAAGAATTCCCCCTGATGTCCAGCATGAACCTCTCCTGGTACAGTTTGACACCATTTCCTCTTGTTACCTGGGAGAAGAGACTGACCCCGACTTTGCCACAACCCCTTTTCAGGTACTTGTAGAGGGTAATAATGTCACCCTGAGCCTTCTTTTCTCCAGGATAAGCAAGCCCAGCTCCCTCAGCTTCTCCTCATAGGAATTTTCCTTAGGCCCTTCACCAGCCCCATTGACCTTCTTTGGACACTCCAGCACCTCAATGTCTTTCTGTAATGAGGGGCCCAGAACTGGACACAGAACTGACCACAGTTGTGGCCTCCCTGGTGCTGAGGACAGGGAAACAATGACTTCCCTGGCCCAGCTGACCATAGTGTTTCTAATACAGGCCAGGATGACACTGGCTTTCTTGGCCACCTGGGCACATGCTGGATCATGTTTATCTGGTTGTTAACACTTCCAGGTCCTTTTCTGCTAAGGTCCTTTCCAGCCATTCTTGCCCCAGCCATTAGTGCTGCAGGGGATTGTTGTGACCAATGTGTAGGACTCAATTTTTGGCCTTGTTGAACACCATATAATTGGCCCTAGCCCATTGATCCAGCCTGTTCAGGTTCCTCTGCAGAACCTTCCTACCCTCAACACTTCCAGTCAACTAAATGTCATCTGCAAACTTCCTGAGGGTGCAATTATCCCCTCTTTTAGATCATCAATAAAGATATTAAACAGGACTGGGCCTATTACTGAGCCTTGGGGAATGCCACTAGTGACTGGCCACCAACAGTTTCTGACACTATTCATCATCCTTCTCTAGGTCCTGCTCATCCAGCTGGGTTTAACACAACGAAGTGTGCACGTATCCAAGCCATGGACTGCCAACTTTTCTAGGCAAATGGAATATAATTTGTTTCAGAACATGATTTTTAAAATAATTTGGACCAGGACACTGTTGCAATTTTGTATGAACTTATAATTTATATTTTTTCTCTTTTGTGGTCTTTGTGAGTGTGATAAGATTCTCTAAGTAAATGCAATGTGGTAGCTGTTGAAATGCTGCATTTTAGCATGTCAATTAATATTAATTTAACAAGATACCCTAATCTTGAATCCTAATGAATATCATTAAGGAATATCATTACTTGAAGGCTACAGAGAAAGAAAACTTAAAGCTTTAAAATTATGTGTAAAAATAGAGAATGTTAATGATTTAAGGTCTAATTCTCAGGGCTTAAGAATAGAAGACATTAAAGTAATTTATGGACTTTAATCATATTCTCTTGCTCACTGATGTTACGACAAAGACTGCACTGATAACAGGCTAACAGTGAACAGATTTTTAGAAAAAAAATATTTTTCCCCTATAAAGTTTAAATATAATATTTAATATTATATATTTACTTCCCTTCTAAAGTACATATGAATAAAACAATTTATGTGAAAAATTCAGTTTACCTCAATGAGGAAGACTCACCACGGTAAAGCTGCCTTCTTTTTACATGATAGGATGCTAACTTTTTTCAGTCACTAAGATACGTTTGCTGAACATGTATCAGAGATTTCTCAGAGGACCTCCATAGTCATGTAAAGATTTGGCCACATCTCAATCCTAATAGAAGAGTGTGTGCTAGCTTTCAGAATGGCCATCAAAAATCAGAATGAGAAACTATGAAACTTTTCTCAGGTACTTAACATTTTTAACATCATACTAACATTCTTAGTTCTTCTCTCGTTTTCCTTTTTTTTAAAAAAATATTTCTTAGAAGTAAATAACTGCTGCTGCTGAAAATTCTTGCAAAAGTACAAGTCCAGATAAATTTAGAAAATCTTTAGAAAAATAAAAATAGAGTTTCAAAATAGAAAATATATGGCAGCTTATTCTTTTAGTGTCTTTCCCAGTATCACCTACAGTAATGTAAAGGCAAAGTGTGGGCAGTTTAGCACTTTCCTCTTACCCTCATTTTATTTTTTGATTCTTCTATAAAATCTCTTATCATGAAGTAGACAAACACTACTACTTGTTAGGCTCAAAATTTCCTTTCAGTCTGGAGATTGGCACATTCATGCTACTTAAATAATTGTGCAGTTTTGACAAGTAGTTCAAAATACATGTCAATCAAACAACGAGACTTTTTTTTCTCAGCTACTTCCACTGTGGACATATGGCATAGGAAAAAAAAATGGGGTACTTGTCATAAGGCTGCACCTACTGGCGTTATCTCCTAAGTAACAGAGCCATAGAACATAGCTTTCAAAATACTGTGAACTTTCCTTGTTTCTTTCTTTGGACTTGATGATCAGCCAGCTGTCATGCTGTATATTTCACTCGGATTAATTTATATCCAAAATTTGGGTAATAATGTACTAAAGAGAAAGCCTTGACTTCATTAAAAAGAAAGAAGCTTTGTCTGTAACTTCAGTAAACTAACTCAGAATTTTATATTTAACGTTTTGTGAATATCACTTGTGGATCAGAACACAATCATGCTGTACCTCTACTGAGAACACAGTAAAAAAAGACTTTTCTAAAAAGCTTATAATCTAAAACTGTCCATTACACAAGTGACTTTTCAAAAAAAAAAAGTCAGTTTCAACCAACATGAAACCTCTCATACATATAACTGGCTTTGTAATGATCTCTATAGAATTAAACAACAAGAACAACAAAATATAAGAGATTATGCAGCACTAGTATGTATTGGGAACTAAAGCTGTTTTGTCAGAAATAAATTTTGGTTGATTTAATAGGTCATTCCCATATCTAGGATAACTCAGACTTCTTGTTATGGCTGAAAGCAACACAGGATTTTCAGAAGGGCAGGTGATAGCACTTACCCTTTGGAAGGAGTCAATACATATTTTTCATTGAGAGAAGAAAGAAAAGGACCAAGATGAGTTCTAAGGAGTTTGTTTCTTTGGCTTCAGAACTGTTGTCAGGACTGAGGATAAAAAGAGGTAGTCAAAGTTCTGTGGCCATTGTGAGATACATCTATCTTGTGCCTATCCTTTCAAGGCCCTTAACTTAAAAGTGCAATTTGGTCTAGTTATAACTATTTTCATCTGTATTGGAAAGTCAGGAGGACAATGGGCTACCTAGCTTAGGGATACATGAAAAGAAAGCTGTTTTTCTCCATATTTTTCATTTTGGTGCCAAATTCAGTTAAACCAGAACAGATACTTTACCTAATTAGATATATTTAAAGAAATTATTTTCTTTATTAAAGGCTTTAGAGCTAAGCACATAATTAGAGTATGCTGTAACTAAGCTCCAGCGAATTATAGATCAGTTTGCCTATAGCTAAGAGAACTAAGAGTATTAATTTCTATATTTTTATCTGCTTACTTTTGTGTTTTTGTCTACAGTCAAGTCAGGGTTTATTTTCATGTTCAGAGATTTATGTAGAGAGTGAGAAAATTAAGAACTATATAATCAACTTTGTTGGTTATTTAATTTAATTGGATTGTAATCAGAGTTGTCTATCTGAAGGGCCGGATTCTCAGTTGAACAAATTGAACACATAATAAATGGATGTGCTTTGACACCAGGTAGTATTCTGGGTGCTAGGAAACTCTTAGGTTAGCTCAGTCCTATCTTATGTATCAGGAGTTATGAGCAACGGCAAAATTATTTTCTGATATTGAATTGCTGATTACAACAGAGGTACAAAAGAAAGGACTCTATCATGTGATCTTGAAGTATTAGAAGCCCTAGGTAACATTAAAAAAAAAAGTAACATATATATGTAAGTAACATTTAATGTAAAATCCCCACCTTGTACTTAATATAGAATTATTCCTGGAAGCATGAGTCCGATACAAGGTCTTCCAGGGTAGTCTAACTATCAGACTATAATGTCAAATTTACTCTGCACTTCCTCTCTGGTCCAGTATATCCTTCATTCTGATTTGCCTGGAGACTTGTTCAAAAGAGACACACGGATTTCTTACACTTCAGTAGACTATTGTCTGAGTAGGACATGGAGTGCATTTGAGAGCTTTTAGGAAAAGGATGGGCCTGAATCTGGGAGTCCAACATGCTCAGTGGATGCACTGAGTAGTGTGCCATGCTGCGTGAGAAACTAGGAAAAGACTTCTCTTTGTGGTCTAAAACTGACCTACTTTAGATTTGTGTGTGAAGAGCATGGTCCAGCTGTGTTCTATGCCTCTGGAAATGTTTAATGGATTGAGCTTTTGGGGTGATTCAGACTTCACTCCTCCAAGTTTCTCAATATAACCTGAGCTCAGACATGATCTAAGTGCTGAGCTGCTTAAGCCTGCCAAGCATAGGACAGTTCTGGGCACGTGCAGTGACTTAATAAGTACTGAAGAGATTTAACATCAAATGTTGCAGGGCTTATAGAGATTAGGTGTCTCCAGCTCAGAAGGTGAGTCAGGACTTTGCAATTACACTTTCCCCTCCACCAGCCTAAGCTTTATTCTAGTACCTCAATCTTGTACTTTAATCTCCTTGAATGCCCTCTATATCTGAAATAAAACAAACAAAATCTTTCACCATGTTAGAGGGTTCTTTGTTTCTGGTAGTTAACTGCAGAATCATATTTCTTTAGAGAATAAACCTTAGAAACACATGAAATGCTCATCTGTGATCAAAAACCCATAAGTCACATTTCTGCACTTAAGACCCTTCTGATCTAGGAAACAAATATGTATCCATTGCATTTAAGTAGAGAAAAGTCTGAGATAAGATCAATTCAGGTACCTTTGAAAATCTGGGCTCCTGTCGCTAGAACAAAGCTTGCACAGAGGGTGTATTTTTCTCAGCACACAGGTTACTAAATTGTCCTAGATCAACAACATGTTGATTATATTGATTGCATTATATGGGCTATTCAGTTTGGATAACATTCTTTACATTCATTTGCATCCAGTAACATTTGTGATTTTTACAGTTAATGATATAATATTTAAAACTTGCTAACTCTTCTTTGAATCTTTTTGTCAAGTGTTAGTTACCTTAGGATCATTTAGACAAACTTTGTTTCCATCCACCCACTGGGAAAGGAAAATGGAGAGTTGAGAAATCAAAAGAATCTGAAAGTAGATAAAAGAACAATTTCCTTAAAAAATATATTT
>VXBB01008346.1:432896-466922 GCA_013399915.1 Illadopsis cleaveri
AAACAAACAAAAATCAAACCAAACCAACACCAAACAATAGCAACAACAACATAAACCAACAAAAAAACCAAACCAAAAACCCACAATCCCCCCCAAAAAACCCAACCAAACAAAAAACCCAAAAAAACAAAACAAAAAACCTCCAGAAATATTAATGAAAATTAGGTTGGAGTAATTACTGTAGCTTTTTAGGTTTCTGAACAAAAGCCTCTCCTCAGATAGGTATGCAGAATCTAAGTTCTAGTGGCCAAGGGCAATGAAGTAACTCATATGATTTGGCTTACGATAAGAACAAACCAGTTCAAAAAAACTTTGTTTCCTCCGTGGCAGAAAAATCATCTTTGATGAAAAGTGGAAGAAGTTTATGTAATACATATCTGGCAATATACATGCACACATAAATTTCTTTTTTTTTATTTTACATGATGATTTCATAAGAAAACATTGAGCTGCATGGAAAACTGGTTTGAAAATGTGTATTTTGATAGCAAAATAATTATTTTTACAGTTCATTATGAAATGTGAGTGAGTTGTCTGATGATGACCACAGAGATTTGTCTTGGACCAGTGTCATTATTAACAAATGTTGACGGACAGATTTTCAAGAGTCAGTATAGAATGTGTTACAAGCAAATCAGAGAACAAAAATTCAGCAATTGAAAAGCACTTTCCAAATTTCAAAATATTAAATATAATAAGAAATGAGAATGATGAGATGTCAAGAAAAAACAAAAAAAAACTGACTGTGGGAAATTTGAAAACTGTCTCATCTGGGGGAAAGACAAGGAAAACCTACAGAGGACTGAAAGGGGTAATGCTAAAACAATTTTTACTTGGCCCAAAGGTCCAGCTAACTTACCATTCCTTTTGCATTTTACACTAGCCAATGAAAATTGCTAGGGAAAGACTATATGAAGGGAAGTAAGATGGACTGACCCCTCCCTAATATATTCTCTGGAAATATACCAAGCCTGAAATTACAGGTTTGAGTAAATGCCAAAAAGAAACTGTTAATAGAATTCAGGGAAGTTTCAAATCACTATCAGGTGACATCTCTGCAACAGTAAGTTGGACAAATGTTTATAAGAGACAATAGTTAACCCTGGAATGAGTAGGATATGAATCAGGGTCTTGAGATCTCTGTCAGACATATGGTTCCATATTTTCTCAGTCATCTTCCAACTATCTTCCAGTGATTTTTTTCTTATTTTTTGGCAGAAAACATTTGATGTCTTTTATGAATAAACCATGTGCAATGTTTGGCTGAGGAAGATGAAGTGAAGAGGTTATAGCTCTTCTCAGGTAAAATAAGATTCAGCTGCACAAAACCAGACTAGACTGAAAATGAAAAGGTCTTTTCAGAAAACTAGATGAACTTCAATATTTCTTTTGGAGATGCCACTTGAATTTGAAAACAAACTGAATGAAGCCCTAAGGGGAATCAAATGAGAGTTCATACTTCACTTGGGAACACATCAAAAGTGTATTTTAGGACAAGCTTTGAAGAGAATTGTTTTTTCATACAATAAATAAAAATTTTATTCTCCCCATTATTCGGCACATCTCCATGCACTTTATTGTCTTCTTTCATCTACTATGCTAGTAAAGTCTCTCCTTTTTTTCTCTATGCTGGTCTTCCATACGCTCAGATGTAGGACCAGACATTGTACGTTTCTCCTGCATCATATGCCTTCTTGCTAATAACTGAATCTTTATCTATTAAATTTAAAATTTAATTTGTGTACAGGAAGTCAGCTAAACAAAGTTGTATTAACCACACTACAATTATATGATAGATATTACCTAAGGTGTGACTAAAACTATGCAATATATAAGCTGAAGTTACTAAAGCTTCATATAGAAATTTTCTTGAGCAATTTGCACACAGCCAGGCACCAGACTTACAGACTTCTCCATCTTCTATCAAATTATACAAGGGGCCTGAGAATACTCAAAGAGTTGGCTGATGTTAATGCAAGAGCCTTTCTCAGTGATTTTTGAATGGGAATCTGAAAATCATTTGGAATGTCCTGGAAATCTGGAAAAGTTCCAGTTGACTGGAAGCAGGCTAGTATTGACCAAGTTTTGAAGAAGAGCAAGGATTACCTTTGCAACTACAGGCTTGTCAGTCTCCCTGCAGCACACAGCTGGATAAACACATGATCACTCATGTGATGGGTGAGCAACTCATGGGTTGGACACAAAGGGTTACAGTGAATGGGCTGACATCAGACTGACCACTTGTCACTGGTGGGATTCCACAGGGCTCTATCTTGTGCCCTGTGCTCTTCAACATCTTCAGAAATTACTTGGACAAAGAACTTGTAGGATTACTGAGTAAATTTGCTTATGAAACTAAATTATAAGGAGCTGTTGACTCCTCCAAAGGCAGAGGGAACCTGCAGAGAGACTTCAACAAATTAGAGAGATGGGCAACGACCAACCATATGAAATTCAACAAGAGAAAGTGCCAGATTCTCTACCTGGGATGAAGCAATCTGTATGGACAGACTGGAGAATGAGGTGCTGCAAAGCAGAGCTGTAGAAAGGGACCTGGTGATACTGTTTGATAGAAAATTGAGTACAAGCCAGCAGTGTCCTGACAGCCAGGAGGGCCAACCCTGTCCTGGGGGGCATCAGGCACAGCATCACCAGCCACGCAAGGGAGGGGATTGTCCCCTCTGCTCTGTGCTGGGGTGGCCTCACCTCCAGTGCTGGGGGCAGTTTTGGGTGCCACAATATAAAACAGACATTAAACCATTAGAGAGTGTCCAAGAGAGGGCCATGAAGATGGTGNAGGGATTTGACCATTTTGTTTAGAGGAGATTAGCTGTCCTTTGCAATTCCATAAAAAAAAATATTGTGGAATAGTAGCTTTCTTTATCTCTCATTACTTCTATAAAAGGTTTTTCTCCCTCCCATAATTATGGAAAATCTGATGCCAGAAAAAATGAACTAAACCCCACTTTGACATTTATACATTGATGCTAATCAAGGCTAATCAGGGTTGTCCCTGAAGCACATAGCAACATAATAGTTTTTCTAAACAGAAGTACACCCTACAGGTCTTAATTCACTCTTTTAGAGTCACTGACATGTTGAGGTTCAACTAGTTATGCTTTTTTGAATTTGGTTTCCACAAACGGAAATTTTATAACTACATAAACCTCATGTTTACCTTAATTGATCCTCACAGATTCAGAGAATCACAGAATATTCTGAGTTGGAAAGGACAGACTAGGACAATCGAGTCTAATTCTCATTCTTACCACTTTTCCTTTGGTTTCCCAACAAGGATAAGAATTTTTTTTAATCTTCTTATTCATGAAGAATTTTCAGTGGTGCAAACTACTTCTTGACATATTTCCTTTTTCTTCCATGTCTATTATCTGCTTTTTGTGTTTACCAGTTCCTTAGCCAGCTCACAAGCAATATAGGATTAACCTTTTGCCAGACATGCTACATAAGCAATTTTTTGCATATGACAAATGTTCAGGGGATGGATGTTTCTTCATATGAGGAATGTTTCTTCAAAAAAGCGATATCTATTACAAGTCTCAATATTGATCTTAAGGTGACACACACTAGAAGTGTAAAGTATGAGGAAAGTGCTTCATGATACTTTATGGAAAGTAAGGTTACAGATGTTCCATGCCTGCTATAAGCATTACCTACCCCAATTCACTATGATATATCATTATCCTATGTGTTAGATACTGGTGCTGAGCAGTAGAAAAATTGAAGTGCTTTTAGGAATGTATATATTTGATTTTGAAGAGTGGTTTCATTTCACAAAATGCTTTGAAGAATTTGCAACTATTTTTTTTCTCTTTTGAATAACAAGTTCATATATTTACACTGATTATCTACAGTAATTTTGAGCATTGCTTAAATTTATTCTATAAATATTTTTTCACTGAGATGACTGCAATATAAGTGTAAATGAAACAGCCTCTGTTGGTTTCAGAGAAATCTGGAAAGGTTTCATCACCCTATGCTCTGTATTGAGAGCTGAGACATCAATTTCCATGGAACTTATGACAAGGTGGTGGAAAATTTTAGCTATATTTTGGCTGCTGCATCAAGGGAAAAGATTACCATTGCCAAAATCAATTCCCTCTGCAATTCTTTACCTTCATTATCTGCACTATTCTGCCTGTTATCTGTTTTCTCTCCCCATTGTTCTGGTTGGCAAGGGAAGTACAGGTCACTTTGCAGTGGCACCTGAACACAGCTGCACAGGCGGCTCCTTGTACTGACGAGCTAATTACACAACAGTGAAAAATCTGAACGCACATTTCCTGGTGAGCTGAAAGGTATCACTTTCAGCAGAAGGGCAACTAACGCAAAGGGATAATAGAATCCTTCATGTCCATATCCCTTTGTAAAAGGAATTGTTGCATAAGTTGTGTCTATGGCAAAATTTGTTGAGGTCTGATTATTACGCAAGCTGACACAACAGGAGGAAAAATGTTTCAGTGGATACAAAAAGTGTTCCGATGAAATGAAACACAAGCCCCGTCAATAATGGCTTGAAAGAAACTGTTTTACTGCCTGCACCAAATGTGACTGTTTTTTGAAGACTGCTTAGGTAAAGGTGAATTACACTGCTTATGCATTTAATGATATCTTTTTCTATGCACAACTTGGCATAGATTATAACAGAACTGAAAACATAATCATAGTGATCTGAGGAATATTTTTTATTGTTTTCTAGCTACATGATTTGAATTTTTTTCCCAAGCAGTTGGTTTCTATGGATAAGAGAAGCAGAAAATAATTTCTCCAAATTGGAATTGATGAAAAGTCTTTTTCTAAGCCACATATACAAGTCATTACTGATTAAATTATGTATTAAAATAATAAGGGTGAATTATTTTCTTACTGCTTTTTTTTTTTATGGGTTCACTTATGTTTTACAGACAGACTGAGTGATATGCTTCACTCTTGGGTATTTATGATTATTCTGCTTAATTGAGCTGTCAACTGCTTGAAGAAATACACCAAAAAATCTTCCAAAAACATCTAAAGCTTGCAATTTAACTGGAAGATCCCATTTCAGAAAAAATCTCCAAGAATTATATTAAGAGTTTTGTAAAGTAATTTTTGCAATTGTGCAAAATCAGGTAGGTTGAAATGGAAGTATGTAGGTTCTTGTGCAGCTAATCAGTTACAGTGGTTTTTGTTTGACAATTTCCAAATCAAGTCTGACTTCATTTTCACTTTCCTATAAGGTAAAAATACAGATTTAACTGAGGCTCACTATGTCTCTTCCAAGCTGTATGTATATTACAGCTGCAAAACTATTTGTTTATCTGTCACACGTCTTCATTCATATTTAGAACTTGTCTCCCAAAGGAACCTCCTTGGGATTTTGATTTGTCCAGATATTTCTTCTTGTACATTTTTAAATATTTCTTGCCAACTTAGTTTTGCCATGTACGCAAGACACAGCAGTTACAGATGCTAAGAGAAAGCTTATTTCCTTCAAAGTTGAGAGCAGATTATTATGGGAAACTCCTGGTATTTTCCAGGCATACAAGTTTCAGAGGTAGTATGAAGAAAATAGTACCAGAAAAGCTCTTTTGCACTTAACTACTCCAATAACGTAAGTGGGCAATTGGCTTGAGGATCCAGGTCCATCATGAAATTAATGGTATCCATCTATATCAGAATCAAAACTGATGTGCTTATCTTGGTCATTTCTCCTGCTTATGGATGCTTGAGAGATGGCAGACAGGAAGGTGACACATGTAGGTTTTAAGCCTCAGAATGAGAATGCTGTCATGAAAACATATGCAGTATGCTTTCAGAGGTTATGCTAAAAAAAAATTAATCTTACTTTTCTCTTTCTTTCTCACATTATCTTTACAGAAAAAAATTGCTATGGTAAAAAATCAAAGCCTTTGAGATTTATTTTTGGTTCTATTTACTTTCCATGACTCCTGTCTATTCCCTTCTGTCTTAAGATTTGATAAAAGTAAAACTAAGCTTAAAAATTATATATTTATGTTTTGTGAGCAATAATTTCCTTTTCTTTTTTTACCGTTACTTTATGTTTCTCAGAAACAGCCTTACTTCACATATTCCTTTATCTTCAGGAGAAAATAGCATACTGTCTCATAAAATGCCTGGTTAACATGAGCATTTCAGCTCTTTAAGTATTGCTTTACACACTTCTCCATGGAGTGAAAAGTTTTTCAGTCTCTGTGGATCATTCTGTCTCTTACGAAATGCTTCATCTTACAGAGGTGGCTAGGAATTCTCTTCCAGGTTAAGTCACCTAAAATTAGGTGTCTTCAATATGAGTTGATGTCTAATTTACCTTAAAGTTTATAAATTCTAGAGCTTGTTGCAGTTAGGCATAGGCATAGGCATTCAATATTGTCTGAGGTGCACTAGAGTTTGAAGTTCCACCTGTCACCTGAAGAACATCCCTCTTTAGCTCTTATGACTTGCCAGTGCTGGCCTCCTCAAGGGAAACAACGTCTGAGGGCATCCGAGATGGCACCCTGGCTGGAAACCTTTGTTCAGGCTACACAATCCACATCCTAAACAATACTGCCACTATAGTCTTGAACTAATCCCTACATGTTCACTTGGCTGTGGATTAATTTGTTCTGTAATTTTTGTACAGTAGATCTCCATTAATGGAAGTTCAGGCACATGAATATACATGCAAACATCTACATTAATATGTCTCCATTTCTAACTGATTCCCATCTCAATTATTTGTCAAATACCTTTGAGAGGCCTTACTGTGCCTCCTATTTTTCTTTTAAAAGTTTAAATTAACACTTCTAGAAATCAATACGTGATTTCAGTATGGGGTAGAAATACAAAACCCATTTGCATGTCGGGAGGCAATTTGAGTAGGTGTGACACTGCCTCAGAAAGATACATCTCTCTTATCTTCAGTTTAACCAATTCTTCTTAGGTGCTGAGGCAGGCTGAGAAAAGGTGTCTCTCTACAAGCAGCTAAAAAGCATTCTTTTGCTCACAGAAGAAACATGAGCTTGCAGTTCATCAGCTGGTTTTATCTTGTAATGGGAAGAGAGGAATCAAGTCATTCCATGGGACATAAAACAATTAGGAATAGAGGGTTGGAGGGATCCATTCCTGAAATTCTTTCAGTGTGGTTATGGAACGAAAAAAATTCAAATTTTAAAAGCTTTCTAAGATAATACAAAACTGCAACTGGATTTTTCCAATTAATGTTTTGAAATTAAATCTCCTACAGCTGAATCAAAAAACCTAAAAATTTAGGTTTAAGGTCTCCCTTATTTAAAAGAATTTTTACCTCTTGAAATTTTTACCAGTTGTGGCTAAGTGAAGCAAAATAATGAGCAAAATGAATAGAAATTAATATTAGTATTTTAATCATAAAACAAAATTATCAGTCTAATCCTTAAATTTGCAGAATACTTAAAAGTGCACAAGGGCTCATTGATCAGCACTGAAGCTTGATTAGGTGAACATTTGAGTCAGCAAAGCATCCAGGCAGACTAAGAAACATTAAGTGTTCATGTCGTGGTGTTCTATTTCAAGTCATGTCTGAGACTCTTACAGTGATGTGCTATAGTCTGAGAGAATTTTTTTACTGTCTTGCAGAGATGATTTTCACAAGGCTGAAATTGGAGACAAAATAGATTTAAGGGGCATCCTGAACAGACACTAATTGATCATTGAATTAATTGGAAGTGTTGAGGCTATTCTAAATGACAGAAAAACTAATCAAGACGTATTAACCATAGGTAACAAATCCATTTGAGAGAGCTCTGGAGTAGTAGGATAATCTGATTTGGTAATTTATTGGAGAGGAAGACTATCACTCATGAAAAAATGCCCTCTCAAAGTTCTCATTTGTGCTCCCCATTGTAATTACTGCAGGTTTGTAGAAGTTCTGTGGTATGTCAAGCTTCACTACTTAATCTGAAAAATGTTATTCTCAAATATATTTTCAATGAAAAATTTAATCTAAGTCTGTCAATAGAGAACAGGAATGTTAGATTATTCATATTTATAAAACTTCTCTCATCCTCTCATTATTGGTAATGATGTGGAACTTTCTAAATATTCACATATACAGGATTAGTGAAAAGATAATTACAAAAGTTGTTCCAGGAATACCCTTAAAAGACTGCTACTTCCAAGCCTTTTTCCAAAGGCATCTCTGATATGGGTGACTAACCTATTAGCTCCTGTTCCTTCCATCTGATGAGAAGTGGCTATTTCCTTATCATAGGACATTTTGTTGAGCTTTAGATATTAAAAAGATTAAAAATATAGCCACTCAACACTGTCCTACTGTCTATCTCTATTATTATTAATTTTTAATATGGTTTATCTGTTCAGTTGCATTATATTGCTCCTGGAAATTCTTTAGACTTCAAGCAGCTTCCTTCCTCCTGCTTTTGTAAGAAGCTTATAAGTTTCAGTTAAGCTTCAGGGCTCCATTTAAAACCACAGGTATTTGGATAATCCTATAGCCACTACCTCAAGAGTCACACACAAACATTCACAAGTGGATTGAAGGATCAGCTGCATGGTTCTACCTAAGTCAGTGAAAAGTTCCTCATTGGAACTAGACAGTTCTAGATAATAGCAAGTTCAATATTTGAATAGTGAAATATTGAATATTTGAATTTTAATATTTCATCATTCAAAATAAGTATTTCAAATCATGTTCAAAGATAGGTGTGAGACAGAATTCGCAAAAGGGAAAAAAATATGAAGGGTTTTTCTGGTGTTTTATTCTGGCTGTCATGATCTTTCACACCAATTCAGTGCTTTCCATATTATTAAATCTATTTTGAATATATAATTACCTGTACCAGTAGTTATCAACAATATTAAGAACTCAGTCTTGTTACTACCATGGTGCAGTGACTGATTTTCAGACAGAGAAGGCAGTGTTTTCAGGGAGATTCTCAGGATCTATAGACAGACAATCTGCACACTTTCAAAATGGTGATATTATTATTTTATTATTATTACTATTACTACTACTACTAGTACTACTACTACTATGATTTTAGTAGTCTCTGTATGCTACAGAGCCTGAGGTGTGCTCATACAGGATGAGCTTGGTACCAATGTATACATCAGGCATCACCTAATTTTATCCACTTTTCTGTGAGTTATTTCTTGATGTTTTAAAAGTTTTCATTCTTTTCTGCCTTATGAGATTGACTTGCAAACTGTGAACATGACTGCAAGGCCCTTACATAAACTTTCTTGGCAGCTCCTAACAAAATCCCTTTGTGCGAATGTTTATCTTCTTGGAGATGGCATGCACAAGCCAGGAAATTACAGAATAGTTTTTTATTTTTTGTATAACCCAGTGGTTTTGGTTGTTTTTTGATTTTTTTCTGCTGTTTATAGTTTTGTTATAGAGCTGCAGAAGTTCTTTATGTAGTCAAGTTATATTATTAAAAAGTAGGGAGTTGCAGCCAGAAAGTTGGACTTAGGAAGCATCAAGAGGTGATAGAGTCTAGATCATATCACACTGAAGCTACTTAGCCTTAACATTGATTTACAGAAGCTGCAGAGTGAACTTTTAAGTTGCAGAGCTAAGGAATGGTTTTGCAAACATCAGATGCTTCAGCACACACACACACACAGAGACACACACAGAAACACATGGGCACACAGAAACAGATGGAGGCACACACACACACCTACCCCCCACCCCGCCGTGAGTATGTCATTTATTCAACTAAAATATGTTCAGCAGCTAGAAACTTTGAAACCAAGACTTGGGATATGTGAAGTTGAGGAGAAAGGATCAACAACCACATTCAATGGGATATGTGGAAGGCAAAGGGAAATGACCAGATGAATTCATCCAGAAAACGACAGGAGGAGCTGCCAAAATACATGTGAAAACAAGACCTGAGGAACCAGTCAGGTATGAAAGATATGGGGAGAGTCATAAGTCTTTGATTGGAATTGTCAATAAGTGATTTCTTCCATGTTGTGAAACGTACTGTCTAAATTTAGATTAATCTGATATTTTTCTCTCAACTAGAATTGTTGAAAAATATAAAAAGCAGGATGGATAAATTTGAGGTCTAGTTTCTTGCAACAAGATTATGTATGTCATATTGGGGCATGTCTTCAATTTACATTTATACAAATTAGAAAATATGCTTTCAAGTTCTGAGAAGACACTATCTGACCTTTATTACTCTGCATCTCTGTTAATAAATATTATGGTATCATCTAGATTTTAAGATGATTCTAATATATCATACATATTTTTTCAGTATTAAAAATATAATTGAATATCATTGTAGAGATAGACACATAAATCAAATAATAACAAAAGATTAAAGCCTAAGTAATCCTATCTCTAGTTCATAACATCTCTTATTGTATATAAAATTATGAGTAATAGTTCAGACAAATTAAATTCCTGTACATTTTAATAGGATGAATTTACAGCCCCAAAATTATAGCCTCTCTTTCCAGCATTTAATTTGTGGAAAAATCTTTAGTTATTATATATGCACATACAATGTACATGGAGTTCTTGAATAACAGCATTTGTATCTTGGAGAATAAATATTTAATAATCTTGTTTAAAAGTGAGTTGCAGAAGGTAATAAAAAAAAGAAATGTGCAAATAAACCAATTGATTGTTATAATAACTAAGATAGCCCACTGATATCAGCCCACATAATTGTCTTTGTAAAATCTGATTCCAGATGTAGCTAAACCAAGATTTCCTAGATTTATTTTTTGAGTCATCAAAAAATGTTTGGATTAACCTTGAGGTTTTAGCAAAGAAGTTTTAAAAAATTTTTACAAATTGAATTTCTGTAAGTCTAATTTTGAACAATCTGAACTTCATTAAACTTTTTTTTTAATATGTCCGTACAGAAAAACAGTGTTATATTTTAAGTCAAGTTAACCAAGTTAAGCAAGTACTTAGACCTTAAGCACGTGAGTAGTCCTGACAGATAATAATTAATTCACTACTAAATTAGCTTTGATGCACCACAACAATCTGTGGTGAATTATAAATACTTTACATTGGAAAAGGAAAAAGGGAGAGGCACTGCTGGATATAGATTTCAGATTACGATTTTGCCAGTTTGTACTTCAGAGAGGGGACATTGAAGCAGCACAAGGATGGCAATCACAAGATGAGTGTTAGAAAAATTATTCCAGATGGCTCAAGAACACAACAGTGAGGGAACAAATACCTGAATAAGAGGAACAGTGCCACATCCATACTACCACATGTTCAAGTGTTTTGTGATGCATTTTCTAAACTGGCATAAGTATTTGAGGCCTACAAATGAGAAACCAAAATAGTGTGAGACAAGCCATAGGTAAATTTTCTGTTTAACTTGATTTAGAAATTAAAAATGCGGCATTTCCTTAATTTCTTAATTCCCAAATTATTTTTTTTAATGTTTTCCCATCTCAATATGTTGAATAAATCACTTAAGTTCAGCTGAACCAATATTTCATAATGAGTCTGAAAGACAACCAAACTTTTTTTTAGCCAGCCCTAGTTTGGAAATGTCAGACAAAATGACTGATGTGTATCAAAACAGCTTTATTTAAGCCTCATCACTTTACTGCTTGGTTTCCCCTCAGTTTATTGTACCATGTAGCCAATTGTCTCATGGCTCTGTGTGTCTGAGGATTGACGTGGTGCACCCTTTCTGCTACAGTATGAACACAACAGGATGGCAGCAAGTCCTCTGAAGAAGGGCACTTCAGGAGAGAATATGGTGTGGAGGAGTCACTTCAGAACTACTAAGCAACTTTTTGCACCTGTCAAAGATGTTATCATCTTGGATATTACTTTTTAGAAGGTGTTGAGGGCTTTTTTTAAACACATAATTTCCTTGACAGTATATACAGATGCATACATCAATGCATCTATATGCACAGGAATTTTCCTCAGTTTTTGAGGGACAGAAAAAATGGTAAAAGTTTACTTTTTCAGACATGAAATAGTGCAAGTTTCATCTATAGTAGCTTCCATGTTCCTATTTTCTCACAGGTATAAAAGCTGCAAATACTTTGACATCAATGTGCACTCTGTGTCAAATGCTTCATAAGCTTAGGCAGCCATCCTTTGAAGGGTCAAATGTTCATGGCATCAGTCTCCTGTCCTTATTACAGGAAGTAGGTGAACTTCCTTTTCCTGGTGGTTTTCTGTAAAAATATTACACAAGAGTAGGCAGCTGGGCTGGCTTTTACAAATCGAAGGCATGAAACTCTGCAGCTGTCTGGCCTGTCCAGACTACAAACTGTCCCCACAACCAGTGTCTGTGATCTTTGTGAAGTTAATCAGTTGAATATTTGGTTTCTCTAAACCCATAAAATGACAGAATGGTGTAATATCTGTAGCTCAGGCTGATCCCTACATGTGCTCTTCATACATGTGCCTGACGGAGTTTGGCAAAATCATATGGTTTAATGATCCTAATTTTTTTTATTCTGTCTTTGATTAGGAGGACAATAAGTACTATCTTCAAAATCTCTACTACCAAAGCTCTTTCATTGACTCGAATGTATTACCCGACAGTATGTACTTACTTGACTCCATGACGCTAAGGACACATGAAAAATGCAATATCATCCCAATACTCCAGGCCTGAAAAAATTCATCTTGCTGTTTGCAAGGGTATGTAAAAATTCTCTTAACTTTCTGCTGATGATTTCAAAGAGGTTTAATTGAAGACAGATTATCCACATTGAGGGAGTACAGTGATCTAAGCATCATCAATCTTCACTTCTCAAAGTGTATTGCAAAATATCTGCAGTCCTGGTGATTCCTTTAAGAAAAAAATCACGCTTCTCAGAACGACAAGCACTCTTTTACCTGCATATATTACTATCTTAATTCATTTTTTCACAGTGTTTTAAATGAGTTCTCTAAATATTATAAATTTAAATAATCCAAAAGTAATACTATTAATTTCTTACATCAGGATGATAAAAATGCTCTGCCAGAGTCAATTGGGTCTGTCACTATTTGTATTTGAAACACGTCAGTGAAATTACCAGCTACACTCATGGCAAGCTAAAGGGCCCCCATCACTTTTCTGACCCCTGTAAATGGGGAATCACATGTTTTCAGAAAGGAAGCTCCTTTTAGGAAACACTTCTCCCTTTTTCAGTCCTTTGAGGTCTCTAGCAGTAGACCTCTAGAAAAGGTCATATATCTCATTAGGTTTATCAAATTTAATCAAGAGTGACTTTTAAATAAATTATTGACACTGTCAGTTGTTTAGGAATAGAAGGGAAAAAAATTAAGAATAATTTCATGCATATGATAATGTCCCTAAATTCAAGGCTTTGGAAATCATGTCTATCATACTTGAAAATAAGAGGGCATGTACAAGGTATAGCTTCCAGTTTACACTTTTTTCTTGAACTCCTAGATTTCCCATCTTTTTTTCCCTTTCAGAAAATATTGGAATTGTGCTGCACAGTAAGTATTTATTTCAAATCCTTACTATAGAACTAAAATTTCTCTAAACACAAGGTAGGAGGAAATGATGTAAGGTGATAACTGAATTCATTTGAGGATGATGGAGTGCTGTGAAGTAAGTCTAATTGGCATTATATTCATAGTCACGGAAGAACTGTATATAGAAGAAACATCTCCTAAACTAAATTCTCATAAGGGTAAGACTGAGAAGGCAAACACACAGTGGTGATTCAAAATCATGTTATTCAAATATGTTAGAGTTACAGTGTCTATCCTTTGATGATATCAGAAAACTAGAAAATGGAGCAGTTGTCACAGTGTCAAAGAAGTATCTTAAGGCCATTGAAATGAAAATCCATCAATTTCCATTTCTCACAGAGTATAGAACTTAACAATAAGCTAAGAAATTAATTTGGTTTAGAAGTCTGACTTTGCTATATTGCCATTTTTCTTTAGCTGCTATGATTTGTCCTTACCAGTGAGACATGCCACTGCTCTGGGAAATGGCACTAGAAGAATTAGCTGCTATAAGAGATCAAAGAGCCTCATATGAGCCGCACCAAGAACCACCTGCATGCTGCTGAGGCCCTTTTAGAACTTCATGGGGATAGGAACATGATTTTTTTTAATATTATGTTTGTAAAAATTACATAAAATATGCTTTAGATGACAGAAAAACTCTTAAACACCAGAAGCACAGCAAACATTGAGGAGTGCCAGGGCTGCAAGCTCTAATGATACAAATCCCTTTGCTATAGACAACTTTTTTGTCAGATTATAGATGAAGCTCATGAGCTTTGTCTGAGAAATGCAACCTCAAGTCATGATTTTTGATTTCCTGACATTTGAGTCCTGGGGCCTTCTAAGGCATAAAGTGGCAAGGATTACAGGCTTGTTCATGTTGTTCTCCTTCTTTAGCTACTTCATTAATTCTGTAGGCACATAATTATCTCTATTTGAGGAAACTTCTGGCCAAAATAAAGAGTAACTTCCCTGCAGAACAGAATGAAATTGAAAAATTTCATCTGAAAGAAAATAGTCATCCACTAGCAAAAGCAACTGCTGACACTGTTGTTTTCATTGCACAGGATGTATTTGAGAAATGTGTAATAACACAGAGACTCATCACTTTAAGCAGGTAAATCACATGAATTTAATTCCACCTTATTTTTGTTAATATCTGTATTACTTGTGTTATTTCCAGACTTTAGAGTAAATAAGTTCACATGATCTGTTTACAGTACCTAATTTAACATGGTTTTGACTGGACTTATAGTCCCTGAAGACTGCTCTCAAGGGCATTTTTTTTAGTCTGGCATGATATGCCACTCACCCTGAAGTAATTTGGGAGCAACATCCTACTACAGAACTATGGGGAATTTTAGAAAAAAAAAAAAAAAAGAAAAAGTTTGAACTTACTTGTGGTCACTAATATACACCAAAACAAGCTATCTCTCTACAAAAATATCTATTGCAGCCTCTCGATGTAAGTTATATTCCTTCATACATTTTTGTTCTGAATACAAATTTAGTTCAACGCCAACAATAAAAACTGTGAGATGCTTCACAACATCCCCAAAGCACTTGCATTCCAGGAACAAGCTAGTAATTTTTTTTGTCAGCAGATTTTAAGAGACACAAATCCATCCCTAATGACACAATGATCAGGGAAAACATTGGTTTTCTTTTAACAACTTAGACTTTTAATTTCCAAGTATTTCAGCAATCTAATTTCTATCACAATAAAATTATATCTTTCTTGAATTTGGAAGATCCTGGATGTGGTTTGAGTGGTACACTACATGGGAAAGTTCTTGGTTGATTCTCCTTAAAACTCTGGCTAACACCTTCATGGTGCATCACATTACAGTAAATTGTAAAGATCAGTAAATGAGACTACAAGACATGATAATGAGGATTCTGAAGTATATTATTCCTTTACTTTCTTGAATTTACCTTCAGTCCATGTGGTGATAGTTTTGCAAATTTCAGATGACCAGTCTTCATGAAAAAGTAGTTTATGGTAATATGAAATATAGAAAGAAACTGACTGTATAAAGGACTCAAAGTAGTGACCACTACATGCCATACAAGAGTATGAAACAATTTCTGTTCTGTTACATATCACTTCTCAAAAGTCCTTTAGGTATAAGAAAATTCTTCTTCTTCTCTTTGCTCTGGGAAGACTATAACTGATATGGTTTTGTCCAATTACTAGCTTTATTGGGAAGTTTAATGATGAAAATGTACAGGAAATGTAGATCATATGTGGAGCTGAACCATATCTTCTTGCTGTAAAATAACACCTGAAGTCATCTTGATATTAAGATTTCCATGTTAAACTCCCTGTCATATTATAAACTTAATATAGTCATGTAAAATTTACACATGCAAATGCAGAAAAAATATTGATTAGCTGTAAAACAATATCTTATCTCCCAGTAGATTTGTTTACAGGCACATGATTGGTTTCATTTGGTACTGTATATAGCATGTATTTCAGTACTGGATCAAAGACATGTCTCACTTTGGAACAAACAATTAAAATTATGATCAGAATTTAAAATTGAAAAGTGAATATTAATCAAATAGAGCAGGGTTTATATTAAGAAAAGATATTTCTATGATTAGCTAATTGCCAAATTTAAGTGAATATGGATGTCAGTGACCAAACAGAATCACTCATTTTGGTAAATTTTGTGTTTCTTAATTTGAAATGCCTGTTAAGTGGTCACTGATTTAAAAACAACAAGCAAACAAGAAAAGAAGCAAAACTTCTATTAAGAACTTAATACTAACTTCAAAGGAATGAAAGAAAATATATACTATTTGTCCTGGGTTGTAGTATGGGATGTACACAAAGTATCACCATCTTCATGAACTATTGAATCCAATTGCTGAAATAGTCGTCCCCCTAGGCCCGGCCCCCCTCCCTTTTCTGTTAATGTGTCTTCTGTTAATGGCCCATCAATGNTTATCTACTCTATTACTTAAAAGTCACAGTAGGTCAGAAAAAATTATGTGGCAAACCCTTAAAAAGTTCCCTGGTTCTGAAAAGTGAATTTTTTGTTTTACAATTATGGGGTTTTTTATTGGTATAGTAAAATGCAAAAAAAATCATAATAAAACCAGGGCATTTTGAAAAAAAATCACGGGAAAATTCAGGGCCAAACACAAAGGTATCAATGTTAAATTTGCCACGGTCTTTTTATGAAGAAAACAGTTTAAATCAAAACCATTTGAGAATATAAAGTAAACAATAAGGATTAAAGTGTTAATCAGTTAGCTTTCTCAAAGGAAGCAGGTAGACAAGATCAAAAGTAGAAGAGAATACTGAAATAACGTTTTATTTATGACATTGAGATAATGTTGTTCCTTAATCCTTTTAGACATTTATCCCTAAATTACGTTTCCATCTTATAATTGTACCTAATGTGCCATAAAAATTTTCCTGAGAACAAATACAAAAATATAATAAATTTTTGGTGTTGAATTAGAGAAGTGGATCAGAGCACTTTGAAAAGGAGAAAAAGCAATTTTCTGACAGGACTTTAGAGGTGCTACAGTAATTCAAAAATATATTAAATTACCCATAAGAGAAGTCAAATGCATCATCAGTGAAATAATTTTTTTCTGATTTGATTCTCTCAGTAAGAATGAAGAGATAGAAAGGAGATAAAATTTCATAATTTTCAAAAACGAGCCACTGGCTCTACCTTTGTCACTTGTGACTCCTTTAATTTTTTTTCAGAATTTGCGCTTGGTTTAAATCTCCATCTCCAAATAAAACCTGGTTCATTCCTCCATGCTTACACTTTTCAACTTTAATTGGCAGTATTAATTTCTTATAAGAACTTACATTTTATCAAGTAACATGAAATATGAATTAAAAATAGCCCTAAAACCTATGTAATTTTGGTTAAAACTTTTCTAATTTATATAGCTTGCCTTAGGTCAAGTCGCAACTTGCTTAATCCCCAGACAGAACAGTCTGGTAAATGAAGAGAACCTCATATCTAACCTAACGTTTTGTTCAGCCTCCAAGAAGACTACAGATGTGCTTCTAGTACATCTTGTAAACATTATTTTACTCATTTGGCTCTCTCTTTTACAGTGCTTCTTATGAGATAGTCCTTTTTTTTTCTCTTAAAGATTTCATTGAGCTTACTTTCCTCATTTTTATTTTTTACAATTCAGCTTATCATCATGATCTACTTACCTTTGGCTCTGCCCAAGACAGTCAGTGAGGAATGACTAAAGCTGACGTTTTTTGTTGTATATATATTTTACAGCAAAGTGAATATAGACGCAGTCTAAAAGTTCTGATGTTGGAAGTATCACGAAAACTGAAAGCAAACTTTGTATGAACTATTTCTATCTGCAGTTTAGAAAAGCAAGAAAGCAATCAGATGAAACACTTTGGAAAAGTTATAAAGACTTAGAGCCTTGTAATTGAGTAAACCAGTTTGCCACGACAACATTAGTTCAGACTGATGAGGGCTTTTAGTTTAGTAAAAGACACTAATTGTACTCATTGTTATTTAGAGATATTATAGGAAGCAAGATGATGGAATGGTTCATTCAGATACGTCACTGAGCAATTTCAATGTGATTTTGAAGATGGCTAATAGTCACATTAGAGTGTTTGCAGGGCGAGAATTATACTTTAATATCTAAAGTGCCTAAAGACCAAACCTGAACAAGATCTAGGTTATACAGACTATGTGATCACTGCAAATTTTTTAAAGACCAGCACAAACCAGCAAACCAAAATCATATCCTGCCTTACTTTTTGTCACTTACTCTGTGATTTGATTTGTATATAATAGCAAATTGTTATATTTTCATTACCAGTTTTCTGTCCCAGAGATATTTTCTTTCCTGGACAGCTTAATATTAAACCTTGCCACAAAATCATCAAATGTTAGGACGAAAGAGTCAATTGCCTTTGAAAATTGCACAAGGTCACTATTAGATCTGGCAACAAAATGGTCAGAAAACTTATGCAATCTTCCTTTCCTGGTTTCTTCTGTGCCTATAGAGGTAAATAAGGGATAGACCTGTCACCTCTAAAAGAGTTTGAAGGTTAGAGCAGATATAATTACCTCTATTTCCTGACTTGCAGATCAAGACTGATTGTAAGCTGACCATTGCAAAGTTTCCCATCTGACTTAACAGCTTTGGTGTCAGGCACAAATCATTGATAAGAAATTGTTACCATATATCTGATGAGAATCATCACTTCTGTAATTGACAAAGGGTCTGTTTTCTTGGAACATGTTGCTTACATGTCTGCTATATTTTTTCATCAACCATGACCTGTGTCAGCTGAAAAAAACACAATATCCATGCTTAGGAAAGTATGTGTGCATCTGTAATTCCATGACCTGTAGCTTTTAAAAGATGAGAATAAAAGAATAAATACATATTCCTCTCAGATTTAAATGGAAATTTGATCTTTTAATTAATTTAATCAATTCTTATTAATCAGAATTTGTAGAGCCAATGACACAAGGTGTTGCTATGTTGCACCCTTCCACTCTGAAATGTAACCAACTGTATTTTCATTAGCATATGGTATATTTATCCTAAGAATGATTTGTGAGGCATATTTGCTGCTGAGGACCTGATGCCATACTGTTATCTAAGAGTTAGATCTCACTATAGGTATTGAATGTCCATGAGGGATTGGAGTGCATTTTTTCCGTTAAGTATCATCCCCAAATTATCAAGTCAGTGCAGTCTAGGAATCCTCCATGAAGCAAATCACATCAGCAAGCGGGAACAATTGGAATATTTCCTTCAAAATCTCACTTCTCTTCAAATGAACATGCTTAGGCAGACACACATGTCGTCTTTATAACGCTCATGGTAAATGGATAATCATGGATCATTCCACCAGGATGGATTCAACACTTCTCATTTAACTTTTCCACAAAATAGCTTAGAAAAATTGAATCTATACGAAAGAAGTAAGAAGATGAGTAACACAGGTATAGATATCTATTTTGGGGTTTTTATTAATTTCTTTACTTTTAAAACAGATACAATTAAATACTTATATTTGTTCATGAATCATTTCTTGATAATAAATATTTGATCATTTACCTTCAAAAATTTTGTAAACTATCCAGAAATAAATATGACAATAGAATTCCACTAGTAATAATCTAGTAGAAAATAGCAACTGACATTTCCACTCAAGGTTGTCTGTTACTTTACTTGCAAAGTTATTATTCACTAAGACCACTGACAGTTGAGATAACCCTTATGCATGTCTTTACTACTACTACAAACTGCAAACGTGATGCAAAGTTTTTGCTTGCACCCCCAATTTTTAAAAAAGAGAAGAATAATGTTTTTTAGTGTAAAAACCAAATGTTTCAGTCTGATTTACCTCCACACCAGTTCACCTTAGTACTGCTCTGCAGTCTTTCCTTGTTTACATGAAACCACGTGATCCAAAGCTATATCACAGCATCTATTCAGGAACCTGTAATACTTACCTTATTTAATCTCATGAATGAAACAAGTCTCCTTTTTCCAGGAATCTTTTTTTGTTTGTCTGTTCCAACCTCAAGTTTTTTGACAACTATTCTCCTTCTTTGTCTGTTCCAAAGAGAGTTTTAAAATACCAAACATTACTTAATTTTGAAACTCTATTCCACTGTGGTGGGTTGATCTTGGCAGACCACCAAGTGCCCACCAAGCCACTCTGTCATTCCCCTACTCAGCAGTACAGGATGAAGAGAAAATGAGATGGAAAAACCCTCATGGTTCAAGATGAGGGCAGTTAAATAAATCAAAAGCAAAGACCTTGTGTGGAAACAAAGGAAAAAATATTCACTAATTCACATCAGCAGGTGATATTCAGCCAATTCCTGGGAAACAGAGCTTTAGAACACATAGCTATTGCTTCAGAAAACATCATAATAATGAATGCACACAAGTAAACACTCCCCCTTTTCCTTGGCTCACATTACTAAGCAGATACCACATGGTATGGAATATGTTTGGTCAGTTTGAGTCTGCAGTCTTGGCTGTGCCCCCTCCCAAGGTCTCACCTATCCTCAGCCTGCTGGTGAGGGGACAATGTTGGAGAGGTAGCCTTGCTGCTGTGCCAGCACTGCTCATCAGTGGCTAAACATGGTGTATTATCAACACCTTTCCAGAACCAACACCTTTACAGTGCAGCACTGTGAGGGCTGCTACAAGAAAATTAACTCCATCTCAACCAGATCCAATATATCCACAAATTGACCCATAAAGCCTCAGCACCATTCATCACACTTAGAGGTTGACCAGGACAATCTGCAGTTTCATGTATGCAAAATATTGTTAAAGCACTTGAGGAGATAAAACATGTTCTTCAAAATGCAGGCACCACTGATGACCTCCAAGAATAAAATGTGAGGAAAGATCCAAGGCATATTACCAAGTATAACAGGGGAAGGATGCACTACTGTACCTATTTTCAAAAAGTTCTCACAGCTTCTTGTCAGAAGCAGTCCAGAAAAGTTGTCAGCATGTAGTAAGTTTTGAGATCTTTATCCTGTTTCTCAGAAGAGAGACTTTTCACTGACTGGGGCTTACTATAATCCTGTGCACATGAGCTAAACACACAAGTACTTTTAGCATTGAAGTCCCTTGCCACATAGACACAGATAAGGTTCAGTGTTATATTAAATAATCCTGATGAATGAGACAGCTTTAAGTGTCCCACTTTTATTTAGTTAATAAAATTTCACAATATTTTAATTTCCAAGTTGCATGCTCGAAGAGAAAAAAATTTGCAATATTTATTTTTTTAAAATTTATTCCCTCTACTGTATGGCAAAGCACAGGAGCAAGAACTGAAATAGTTCCTGTGGGCTTCTTAAATTTCTTTTAGATGGTGAGTGAATATGAGCCTGAAACTAACATTAGCTGGAAAAGTATGTATATATATATATGGGCTGAATGACCTCAAAAACATTCCCTACCAGACATATTACCAAATTTATGCTAAATAGCCAAATAACTGAATAAACACATGCTAGACCTAATGAAGGAATCACATATGCTTCACTTAGACCAAATTGGTCTGCCAAAGCAATTACAAATTGTAATAGGGTGAAACCAACCTGAAATGTGTGTTTGCCACACATAATTGGACCTACTAGTTATTGTAGAAGTAAACCATCATATTATTCCATCTTCTTGGTCTTGTTCCATGTCTTGATGAGAAGGTGGGAGGTGAGGGAGAGAGGGTGTATTAAAGCTGTTCTGCCAAAGGCATGTGAATTGGTTGTGCAGCAAATAGATGCATTCTATTTACATAACGGTTTCCCACAGAGTGACTGCTCAAGTCAGTTCTGCAGCACCTGGAGAACCTATGAAGGCAAGATGTAGGTAGTAGTGTGTCAAAATTTGAGCAAAATTAATAACTCCTGCTGCTAAGATTTTTTGATACACTGACAAAACTTTGCATTTGTTACACCTAGGGCTGTACTTTTTTCTTAGAAAAGTATGCAGCATAACACAGAGAGCAGAATCTGGGCTCAAAGTGCAATTGTGCTAAAGCTAGGAGTAGACATGAAAGATGTTGTTCCCTGCAGAGACTACATCTGTTTCAGTGCAAAAAAATCCTCTAGGATTGTTCTCTGACACTGAGGTCACCTTGAATACTTTCACCCACACTCATATATTTCAACTTACTCATCCTTGGCAAAGGTCATGGTCTTGTCCTAGTTCACAATTCATTCATTTGGGAAAGAGTTCACTGATTAGGGCCAAGTAGATGATAGCTGAACAATTTCATGTTATGATAGTATTCCATTAAAAATGTCAGTCCCATAATGGAAAATGTATGCAGGCAATATGTTTCAAACCCACAAATGTTAGGGAAGCACATGTTGAAGTAAGCTTGCATCCATACTTTCTGCAGTTACATCTATCTAGGGAAGTACACAATTTCCTGCTGTGAAAATTATTTTTCAGTTATTAAGACAGAGTTGTAAGATCATTTTATTTCTGAACAACTGTTCACATACTATCTGAGGCACTTATATTGTACTTTTATAGTCAGACAAGGCTCTCTCCTCAGGCTGCTCAGGGTCTGATACTGATGGTTTTGGCCCAAATCCTATCTTGATTGAACAGTCTTGTAACTAGAATTTCCAGATATTGCTACACATGCTAGGTAGCCCCAGTGAAACCGACAATCCAAACCAATAGATTATTTTTGCTTCAGAAAAAAATGTAAGAGAAAACTACCCTGGATTCAGGAAAGAAGGGAAGTGTTGCTTGTACATTTTCTGATCATACCCATCATCAATGATATTTGAAGTCAGTATTTTTTCCATTAGGTTTGGACAAATGTATTACTATATTTGTTATTAAAAAAAAAAAGAAAATCAACCTAAGGCTGGTAGATTGAATTAACAGGTTGCCTGTTTCATCATAAATTTGCTGTTTATCCATTCAGAATGATCTCACAGTCAAAAGAGTTTTTTCAATTATAAGCCATTTAATTGCATCAGAACGTTTACTTATTTTTATTAATGTAAGTCTAAAAGTAATTGTGACTATATTTACTTCCAGGTCTCCTACAGCGGGACCAGATGTGTGTTATGGCACCAGTAAATAAATGATTTCCCTTCTTGTAGCTAAAATAAATCTACAACTGGAAAAACTAAATTGTTTTCTTTAAACATAAGTCAGAGAATTGGATTTTTTTGAAAGTACAAACAGATTCAGGGGTTTTCAAATCCAGGATAATGTTTCTTTTTCCTTGTCATTATGAAATCATACAGGACATCTGAATCCTCATTTTAATACAATAGCCCTGATACATATCCAGACTAAAATGTCAACATACTTGAAGAATATGCTTAATAGTATAAAAAAAAGAAGGCAAAATATTCTAGAGTATACTAAAAAAAAAAAAAAAGTGATTTATTTGCTTTCATGTGAAACACAAAGATATAAAAAGAAAAATGTTATTTAAGGAATATTATCTGAAAATAGTTATCTTAACGTTTTCGATCTTTATGAATCTCAAAATGATTTTCTCTGAAAATATACTCCAGTCTTAGAAATGTTTCAGATTTCTTGAGTAAGCTAGAACTCAAAGGACTACTCTTTAGGTCTGACCTTGTGAATACTGAGTCTTTTAATTGAAATCAGTTTTCCTCTGCAGATGAAGACATAAACATTTTACCTCATAAATAAGTAATTAAGATAATTAATGTCATGTTTATGATCTAACAGATCAGAGGTAATGCAAGAAGGCAGTATGAATAATGAAAGAACAAACTAATAATCTAATGATGACATTCTTTACCTATATCACTGTGATACTGAACGTCTCAAAAGCCATCTCACTGACAGATTTGCCATGACCTATATTATTTCTTTTGCCATTCTACTGGAAGATACACCCTAATGAAAGCAAATAAGTATGGATCCATGTTTGGTTAATCCAGAGAGAGCAACGAGGCAGATTAACAAAAGGACTCCAGCTTTCAGAAAGTTAAAGTCTCATTTTTAACAGCAGATATTTCATCAGGGGAAAATTTATAGACCTGAGTTATCACAGTGTTGTTGCGAGCACAAGATCCTTCCTTATATGATAACTAATCACTTTTCCCATTGATTCACTACTGTCAAATATGTGTGTCAGTCCTTTGCTATTTCAGCCAAAAGAAAACCACTATTGTTCAGAGCAAAGTCTGATCTGGAGACTCCGTTGTAACGTATGTCAGTAGATTTTTTTGTAAATTAATACCTTTAGACAGTAAGACACAAATGGGCACATACCTATAGCTGCAGAAAATACAGCAATTTTGCTGATCAAGAACTTGAGCAAAAATTCTGTGTGTAAGATTGCTGAGGTGGAATGTTTTCAATAGTACTGTATATTATTGCTGCCAGCTGTAAAACATGCAGCTTTTTAGAGAGAACCATCCTCTCCATTTTACTATTTAAACTGCTCAAGTGCAAGAAAAAAGTGGAAAAGATGGAAGAGTGTCAGTGATGAAATGACTTCTCTGAAAAGATCCTTTCTATGAGAAATTCACAAGTATGTTCACTGTACAGACCAGCTTATATTATCAAGTCAAAAAAACCAAAGACAATATGAGGATTTCAACTTGCTTTAGTGTGAGAAAGTAGATAATAAGCGTCATACTTTTCCAGAAGTATTTTTTTAAATATTGTCTAGTTTATTGTTGCTTCTTTTCCCCAAGAAATTTTAATATGGGAGAAAATAAAATGGAAAAAGTGCATATAGTTCTACAGGGCTGCAGTTTCTGCAATTATGAGTAAAAATACCCCATACTTGTATAAGCATAATTAAAAAAAGGTCATAAGAGGGAAGGTGAAAACTCAGAACTAGAAAGAATACTATTCAACCTTCATTAGGAGTTTCAAAAATAAAAGCAGGTTTATTAAAATAATCCTAGTATCTATGAAGTTTCTTAGGTTTACAATAACCAAAGCAATTTAATCAATACTACTGAGAAAAACAAGCAGAGTTTATTCAGTACATGCTGTCCACGTAATTAGAAAAGGTTAATCAATGTTACTACACAGTAAGATAGAACAATGTGTTTGCAGGAAAACAGGTCTTTACAACTTCAAAAAGCTGCCTATTAGGGAAACATACAGATTCCAATTTTATAAAATTAACTTTTTGCTAAAAATATTATCCCATAACTATAAGGAACAAGCTTTCCAAACAGTTTTGCATAGAGTATACATACTGTTTTGTTTCCATTTTGGTTTTTTAATGAGTTGTTTTTGTTGTCTTGTGAAAAGTTTTTATAACATTTTTTGTTTTCATTGACTACTCAATTTTAGCAAATGACACTTCAAATAAAGAAATAAATAAATCATTCTTTTTACACTGTGCATGATTGAAAAAATAGCACCAGCTCTAGCAGTGAGGACTTTGTGTGAATTCATTGCAACTAGATGAAAAATTGCACAGAAGGAAAATGATTAATGTAATAGATCTCCTATTATAATAAGGTAGGAAAAACATTAGCATTGTTCTAGAATTTTATAGACAAAATATAGGTACTGTAAAGCTTGAAATGTTCCCTAAATGTATCTCTCTAAATTGCAAGGCCAAATCTGGAGCATAGAAAGCATATGAAGCATCTTATTCTTCACTTAAACTTCTTAAAAATATTTTTAATTATCATGGTTAAAAAAAAAATAAAATAAAATATCAAAAGAAAGTGAGACAATAAAAATGTTTTTATTGGTAAAATCCCCATGGTGAATACACATGCAATAATTGTTTCTCGTAAGATTAGACAAGTTGTTTTGATTGCTGTAATTCCACTGCAATAAATTCAATTCAATTTTTTTTTTATTTTTTTTTTATTTTTTTTTAAGAGGGCAATGCCTACATTCTAGCACCAAAGTATTTAGGTATTAAATAAATATTTCACCACCTAAGTTATAGAACTTCATCCTAAGCAGAAATTGGTACAGTGCTCTCCGCAATATCAAACAAAAGCTGTAGACAACTGTGGTGTGTCATTGGCAAAGATAGTGTTTAAGCTTTCCCTGTCTATATTTAATTTTAGATGAACACAAATATGCAGCACATTTTTTATAAGGTGAAACCAAGCTCCTACAGCAGGTTAATAGATTTTGCCTTAAGAAAAGCAATAAAGATTCAATGAGAATTCAATACTTTGGTATTTTGACTCATGCCTATCTTTCAGTAAAAACTCCTTCCATGCTAAGTCTCTTTTGATCTTCTGGTTTTGAGATTGATAATGGCTTAGTTCACTAGGAAATTGATGTTGAAGACAACCAAGGCTATGAAAGGAAACCTTTCCTTACAAGAACTAACTTTAATTAAAAAAATATATACAAAAGAAAACATAAATATACATACCAAATAAATGGGAGTAGGAAATAGTTAATTAAAAGTAATACCCCTTTATTTTTTTTTTTTTAAATGGACAAACTAACAGCTGGCTACAACATCTGCTAGTGTTCTGATTTTTGGACAGATGTGTTTTCTGTGTAATTTTAAGTTCACAAAGACCAGATGCTTCCCGTGGCTGCTTGAAACATTTTCTCTGTGTTCACTATTCTGTGATTTGCTTTAAGCTAAAGCTTTAATTCTGAATTTTTCATTGTTTATATTTATAAAGTTGTCAGGCAAGACATGAGATATCACCTTCAAAATGGGATTCATCGATCTACTTTTGATGTATTTTCATTTAGACTCAAAGGTAAAATTATCACACATGGCAGTGTACTTGCATGTATGGAATGCGTACATACATAGATAAAGTAAAGATATAGAAATCAATGTCTCATGAAAACAGTTATTAAAACTTAGAAATTAATTTGCTTTAGAAAGGTCCATGTTCCCGGTTTCAGTCATGTTGAGGAAAATTTGAGCATATCTATTTGCTCACATGAAGGTTGGACTATTTCCTAGAATTGTACTGGAAAACTGAAAAAGAAAACAAACTACAGGATTGCGTTCTACAATTTTCTGGACCTAATCTTGATCTTACGAAATGCTGAGCGTGCTGTCACTGATCCAAGAAAATAATTAGGCCCAGCAATTACAACAACTGTTTAGCCTCAAGGATGAGAGAGATGTCTGCTTGGATTCAGCTGGACAGTTCCAGTGTTTTGCGCTGAGTCCAAAAGTAGTTGCTCTGCTGGAAAGAGTTCAGAGCACTTAGCATATTGTTAGATAGACACTTAAATGATAGTGACAGATAGATCTAAATGATAGACACAGATTGATCTTGTCCTCATGTTCAGGGCTTTGCAACTCATTATTTTTCAGCACAGGCTGAAGTGATGACAGACAATTAAAGAGAGGTAATTGCAATGAACTCTGTATATTTCATATGTGATGGGACATAAGGAGAAGCCGGGTTCCCAAAGTTTGTTGCCAGAGCCCTGGTATAGAGGTAGTTAAGACAAAAAATGTCAGACCACACCCTTCTCAGTGAGAACAGCACATCCATATAAAATTATTTTGGCTGTGCTGAAAGAAGAATTAAGCACAATCTTCTGCCTACATAGCAAAGGAAATAAAGATTAAACAATTTAGTCTTTATGATTTTATGTGTATGTTTTATTCAATTACTCATTCTGTTCAAGAAATTAATAGCATGTATGTCTTCAACTATTAATAATGTCTTATCTCCCTGGTCAAGGAGTAGAATAAGAATGAGAAAGAACAATTATAATACCCAAGATTTTGAATATTTAATGGTCATACCTGATGAAGAATACCTGATTCACACTGTTTTCAAAGAAGGACGTTTGCACTACTAAAGTAATGGAGGCAATTATTCTTTGTATGGAAAATATATATGAGCTTCTTAGCTTGTCCTCAAGCTATTTTTATTTCTACTACTTTCATGTACTTTGTCAATTTTTAAATATATTGTAGTATATCTGCCTGAATTGTATCTCTGTGACCGATGTCCTGCATACTAATTTTTAATTTTATGTTATCTCCTAAAGGCAACTGTTTATGGGTTTTGTGCCTTACTGTCTTCATAGCTTTGGGGAATGGTGTGTCATATATCTTTCGTCATTTTTTTGTTTCTTGGGGGTCTCAGGAATGACATTGTTAAAGTATATCCAATGTCTATTTAGTCAAGTCTGCTGATGCTGACTGGGAACAGTATCAGACAGAATACAAAAAACAAATTCCTAGCAGTAGTCATGAAAATAATTCTGGCTTCCCCCATGGCAGCTTAATGCTGGCCTTAAAAAAATTGCAAATTTAATAAAATCCTCAAAGTCTATGATTTAAAGCTCTCCAGAAATTATGATCTGCTTCCAATTCTCTTGCTGCTTTGCATTGCCCTAGCTCATACTTAGAGTCTTTGGATATATAAAAATACTTTTTTATTACTCCTTTTTTAAAACTTTTCGTCTCAAAGCATATCCACGTGTTAGGTATGTACTGATGAAGGAAGGATTTATAATGTTTGAATTTGCCCCAGTGACCTTTGTCAAGAGCATTTTTATGCATAATAAGGTCTCCAGGTAAATCTTCTTTATCATTATATCCAATAGCTCTTGTGACACCTCATTTGGATACTTCCTGGGAATTTCTTTCACATTTGATTTCATTGATACCTGCTCTTCTTTCAAAATCAGTCTCAGGATCATTCCTCGAGCTTCTTTTAGAAGTCTTGAGATGGATTGAACATTTTTTCATGTGGTCCTCTAGACAATGTCATATGATAGCTAATCCTTCATACATTGTAAGAACTAAATAGAAAGTACTTTAGTTACTTTTGCAGAAAGTGCTATTTTTCATAAAAATTCACAAGGCCAAATTGTAAAATAAATAAAAGAAGAGGAAATACTCCTGCTTAAATAAGTAGTATAAAAAAAAATATTTTAAAGGTAATCTTGTGTCAGGAACTGTGTTTCAAAATTACAATTCTTTCCCCCCAGTTCCTCTTCTGGTTAGACTGTACTGCATAATGAGATACATTTAAACTCTCTGGAGACACTGGTTCCTATAAAAGCCATGTTATGTGAAGCAGCATATCAATAACAAGTTTAAACATATGTTGGGTTTTTTGTGGTGGTATTTCTTTATTGTTGTTGTTTTGGTTTGGTTTTTTATTTGGTTTGGTTTTTTTTTTTAAGACAACCTTTTAATTTGTTTCTATTTATGCATTTTTATATTGCACATATTTATCCTGGATTCATGTATCTGAGAATGCAAGTATAGTGAGAACATTATTTAATCATAATGGCACTCTGATAGAAGCACAGAACTAAAAAATCTTCCAGGGGTCCATTCAAATTTAAGAAAGTGGAATTTAATTCTCAAATAGTTAACTAAGGCAATCTAATTACTTTTTATATGTGACTAATAAATAGTGGAGGACTGGGAACCCTAGGAACCACAAGCATTGGCCAGATACTGGCGTCCACATAATGGGAGGAGAAAATTTGTATTCGAAATCACTGCAGTTTTAACATCATTTTCTAAAATAAAAAGTACTTTTATTCTGTAAATTTTCTGTTCTTATATGCTTTGTTCTTTCTGTAAACAGAACAAGCACCAGAAAATGGAGACATTGGTGTGCATTTAGAGGAATGAAGGACTCACAAATCGTATCACTACTGCTTTTACTTATAGGTGGGGTCAGTGGTAATTTAAGAATTGCTAAAGGGGTTATAGGCATTTCATTAATTTCAGTCAGCACTATTTCCATGGTACAAACCAGGTGATTCTGCAAGTATCTCAGTCCTTCCACCATTCAAGTCTTCCTTTTCACTTTTCATAGAATAGTTGAAAAATGTCCTGCCTTGATTGCTTTGTTCCTTTCTTGCTGTTTTCCTTTATTTATTTTTCAGTATATTAATTGAGAAGAGTTCAATAGACAAGAATATTTAAATAGATTTTGCCTTAAATGTCTGACTGTTCTCTGTATTTGCATTGCAACATGCAACTGTATGTCCTTACTGTATCCATTGATGGATTTTACAAGCACTAAAGAGCATTGAACCACTAGGCTAATGTTCCCACAGACACAGAACATTAGATAACTTTTTCAAAAAGCATTACCTACCATTTGGTATGCTCAGACAGCCATGTGTACATAAATTAGTAACTAGTGTTTGACTCAATTTACACAAAGTAATCAAAACTTGCTCATTCAATCCATTTCCTGGCAACTACAATGACTCATTAGTAAATTGTCTGCCTATAAGCACTCCAAAAACATGGCTTCTTCCCAAAATTGTTTGCATTACCTGGATTACCTTTTAACTTAAATAGGCATTTCATAAAATACCAAGAAATGGAGTCAGGTTTATTAAGTTAATCATATGATAGCATACTTTTATGGATGCATAGTTCAGGGGAACAAACGGATGACTCAATTTATGCAATTTCAGGGAAAAGAGGGTTCATACAATGTTCTTCCATAAATCTAGAAACCTCTCTCTCTGGGTAGAAAATACATATAATAAAATGGTCCTTTTCTACACTTCCAGCTGAAGAGGACTGACAGACATTGATCAGGACACTGATCCCCAATAGGTTAAAAAACTCTGGTAGGCTTCATGGTCTTAGGAAACATAGTTCCTAACTACTGTGCTAGGAAGAATTTCAGAGAATTTCATTCTCTGACTCTTCATCCTTCCCCACAACAAGCTTATAAACTGAAAGGAGAATTTCTTTGCCCTGTATACTGTATCTAGTTTAAATTAAAAGCATGATCAATACATATTTCTATGGTATGCAGTTACCGTGGAAAATTGGAGGGATTGTAAAGAATTTAAAGGAAGAAGAAGCCATCAGTTACATAGGGTATTTGTGTAAGACAGCTCATTCAACATCCTGAAATTACCACTGCACTGAAATTTCCCAAATTTACATTACAATAACATATAAAATCTAGATTTCCTGCCTATTTACACATATAACCAGTCCATGATACAGCACATAAAATTTACTGTATTATCCAAAGCTTCTAATTTACTTTGGTTTTTTTTTTTCTTTTTCAGGGTAAGAAAGCGAGTGAAAAACTACCCTTTTGCCCTAGGTTCTAGTAAGAACCTTGTATTGCCTTCTGGGAGGGAGTGTCTTTGCTGCTCCTTGATGGGCTTGGAATCATGCTCTGGCATTGACTGGGAGAGTATTTGTGGCCCTGGGCCAAACATTGGCAGGAGCTGTGCAGTCGAACAACAGTGGGTCATTTGCACTATGCTAACAGTTTGATGTCAGTCAGTGCTACTAAGGCATAGAGCTACTTGTGTGCAAGTGTGCAAGTCTCTTTCCTGGCCCTGATTAGCTTACTAGGGCACTTATAATCAACAGAGTCAGATTTTGGTGTCTGTTTAATTGCTTGCTTTTTTGTGTGTTTTGCTTTTAGATACCAGCAGAGTAACAAAGTCTAGAACATTTCAATCTGGCCTTAAACAGAAGATGAGGTACTTACACACACAAAGATTAAATGAGAGAAAGGATAATTCATTACATTGGATTCTTATGTTTGGGCTTAGAAGGTCTTTAATAATTCCTCAGTCCATCAGACCTTCTGTGAGGCTACCAAATCACTTGGCCTCTCCGTGTTTCTGTTCCACACCTGCAAAGCTGTACGTTCCATTCCTCCCAGGAGTCCTGTTAAAATTATAAGGCTGGCTGACTTTCTGGCAATTGCAACTCTGTCACAGTGCACAAATAAATAGGGAGTGATTGTTCCTAGCTCTGATTGTTAGAACAAATTTAGTCTATAACTGTCTTGATTATTCCGGAGTTCAACAGCTATTGCCATAGCAACCTGTTTTAATAACTTCCAGAGTGGAGAAAATACACTAGAATTAGGTTAATTCTGTGGTTAGGCACTGTACATAATGCCACACTCTGGATCCCCATAGAGAGTACAAGGAATGCACATTCTAAACAGGAACTTAATCAATAGGTCAAAGCATCCTACTTACCAATGAATGAAGATTTCTTGCTCTTTTCTACAAAATGCTTTCATTACCCTAAACTTTTATTTAAAACGAGATTATTCATTTTAAACTATGATATCTTAGTGAAAGCAGTACTGTGTATAGAAACTTTTGGCATTAACTGTCCTGTCTGTAGAAAATATTGTGCTTCTGGATCAAAAAGAGAGTTATTCTTTTTTTACACTTTTATGTCCCACTAAATACCCATTCCTTGCAAGAACATGTTCTTTCTGACAATGCTTTAAAAATTTTTGTTCATTTACAAAAAGGTGAAATTCTTCAATTTCAGCTTTACTTTCTTTTTACTGAAGTAGACTTTCTTGATAATTATTTTTATTAAAGCCTCTATCTTTTAGTTTTGGATCACTGATATTTAAGATCCAAAGTCATTAGTACAGATAAGTAACATATTGGGAAGAATTTCTTTGATGATTACCTACCTTGAGAAATAAACAAAAAAATCTCATTTGTTTGCTTTTTAGAAGTCTTTTAAAAATAAGGCAGTAACACATTTGTAACATGGTATATTTATTGATTTTTGCGTGAGTCCCATCAAGGTGATTTTGCAAGGAAGAAAATATTTCTATACCTGCCTCCTGAGTGTTGTCACTTTCAATCCAATAGTCTGTATACTATTTTGATTTTTGAACTTTGATGTTTGAACATAGACTGGAAAGAGAAATAGTAGTGTGGAGACAAAACCCTGAACTCAGAATATGAGGTAGTAGGTTCAATAAAGTACAAACATTGAATTATTTTTCTGTAGTAACAGTAATGTATAAATGTTAATTTTGACACATCAGAAATGCATACATATATACTGAGTACACATGTGTACTGCAGTCACTGGTGTTGCATGAATTGCTTTAAAAATATATTAAAAATTTCCAAGAACAGTCCAGCTGCTGAGGAGAAGGATATCTCTGTACATGTGTTTTGGCTCATCACAGAGTATTAATGACATCAAATACTCAGATAAACCTTGATTTTTGAATCCATGACCAGGAGGTTAGGTATGCTAGAGAAGGCTAAGTCATGAAAGCCACCATTTTTACACTGACTACTTCCCATAAAGAAGTGCATCTTCTCTTTTCTTAAATTTGGGCTGAGTTTGCTACTTCAAGGTATAATTATGAAACCATATTTTTTTCTTCTAGTGAACTTAATCGAGATTTGCATGAAAATACAAGCTTGACAAGTCAGAACAATACAAAAATTTCCCAAGTTAGTGCACCACCCACTGAGAATATTGTTGTATATCTGAATCAGACATGAGTCAACATCTAACATGTATTTAGAATGGGATAAGGTAGCATAATGCAAAACAAAGCTATTTATTTATGGTAATTACAGAATTAAAAACAATTTTTTAAATCATCATTTCCTTTTCACTTTGTTGTGTGATCCCAAGGACTAAGGGATGCAGTGCAATTTTTGTTTATTTTGAATTTCTATCATCAAGCTTAGGTGAGCCAAGACAATTCCCATCATCAGCCAACAATGACCTTGAGGTTTTGTTGCCTCACCCATAGACCCAGGCAGGTGCAGACTAGAATGTTTGTTCTTACCTTTAAAAACACTTCAGAAGGTGATATTGGGCAATTACTGTGACTCTGTCCTGTCCAGTGAACTTCTAATCTGCCACCTATCTCTAATGAAGAAGAAATATTTCTGTTTCTTCTTTAATTCAGCTCTAACAGTAAGTTTTAGTGCTTTCATAAATGTTTTTTTGAAAATGTGTTTGGACTAAGACTTGATTCAGAACAGCTCCTGAAAGAAAGAGGTATAGGAAATGAAAGAGTTCATGTGTATTCATGGTATTCAAAAGCTTTTAAATCCTTTTCATCCTTTAAATCATTTTCATCCTTTCCAAGTACTGGCAGGAGGGGAAGTGCTTCAAACAACCTTCCCTCTCCTCTGAAGGTGACAAAAGTTTATATGCATGCTGAATTGTACCCACGTTGCTGCAGTTTTGAGCTGAATTTTATTTTATTGTTCCCCACAGATTGGGGAACATCCCAATATAACTCTAATATTAATAAACATCTGCTGCCATGACCTTTTATCTTCAGCTACAATGCCAAAGATAAAATTAAAAA